>CAHIKZ030002474.1:0-300000 GCA_903632075.3 Acanthosepion pharaonis | reverse complement strand
AGAAATGATGATGATTTCATGATTTCACTCTCTTTAATCAAAAATGCTCAAATCTTTTTAGCTGTTATAATCATAATACAGATTTTGATTCACTGAAAAGACTTAACAAATTTGCTTGAAAATTTGCATAGTCTGAAAATCTCCATCCTAAAAAATGGAGAAAGCCATTAATAAAAGTTTAACAATTCAACTTGTCTATTGTCAGACATTTTCAGCATAAACTGATATTTTCAGGTTTGATAAATTGTTTCTATATCTAATCATATACTTGATACACATGCTAAAGTTTATTTAGAACTACCTCACTTTATTGCTCTTTTTTTGTTTTTAAACATGATTTAAGCAGTTGTATTCTGTTTTGTTCCTGAGAATAGTCCACTGGGAAATGATAAATGTATTGCTGAATAAATTCTTTTGCTACACTTCCTTATGACTGATAGAATGGAAACTTTTCTTGTAAAAGATATTTTTTTTTTAATAAAAGAATACCTTTCTATTTTTCTTAATCTAGAAGTATTTACTAAGTTTAGTTAGACACAAAGACACCAGTGTTGGATTTTCAGTAAAGATCTAAAGAATAAATAGTCTTCACCTTTAGCTTCCTCATCATTACTTCAATATGATGAAATCTTGTTACACCAAATTTTCCTTTGGAGAAAACTTTGCTTAATTCAGAGTCTCTTTTATAAGGATAAATAATGTTCATATTTTAAAATAATTTATCTTGTTTTCATATATACATATCATGGGATGATAAGAACATTTATTTTATACAACGCATGTTCATTTTTCAACATTTTCATTCAATGCACTTAAGTAATAAATATTAATCACATTATGCAGTGAAAAATTTCAAATCAAAATTTTGCTAATAACTATGTGTTTAACAATGGACATTATACATACATATATATAATGTATATATATAGTCTTTTTCTCACCAACGTGACATGGCTTCCTTCTGTCTTTTCTACAAATATTTTCAGGTCAATTGTTCTGATAAACTTTTCTCCTTAGTGCCTCAATAGCATGAATTTAAGTGTGCTACTAGATTAGCAACTAGGTCTTACTGTTTTACTGTTGAACTAGCTATATGTAACCGTCTGTTCTATTCTAATAGTTTCTTTTCTCGTGTGTGGAAATCACTTCTGGTTTCTTGCTTCCTTGTCTCCTACAATCTTCAAAAACTTAAATGCAACATAAATCATGATTTTTCTGTCTTCCTGAATTCTGTCCCTTTATTGCCCTTTTCCTCAATTCTACTCACTAAAATGTTCTCATTCTCTTTCATTCCCTGTAATTCCCTGCATTCTAGTGGCATTATTGCCTTGCTTGGAGTGAAATGATTAAATAATCACACATATATATATATATATATATATATATATATATATATATATTTGTGTGTAGTAGCAGCAGATAAAAATAAAGATTAAATGTTCAACTTATCTGTCCTTGGAATTTTGTGGAGATGTATTTTACTCATCAGTTGAGAGTAAAATTGAATTTATTTACTGAAATCAGATTTTTCTTAAGATGTTACTTAATTCTCCCTAAAAAAATAAATTGTTTTGCTACCAAACCCACTGATCATCTTCCACAGGATACATCTTCATGAAACTCTGAGTAGGCAAAGATGAGCTTCTAATTATATTTTTTTTAATGCTCTATCTCTTGATATTGAGCACTTTAATTACAGAGACTGCTTGCCTTAAGTGTTACCTTCCAGAAATACCCTGGTTGACTCTACCTCCACCATTTTTTTAAACAATACAAACACCTATTTTGAAAATCACACAGCACAGAACAGGCTGCAAGCTATTAATAGCTGAATTAAAAAAAAATGCCAATTTGTATATTAAAAGCTTCTTTAAAACACTATGAAAAAAAGCTTCTTTAGAACACTATGAAAATACAAATAATATATATGTGTTGCTGAAACGTTCTTAGCAACCAAAACAGGAAAAAATAACTTTAAGTTCTTAGTTTGTGTATTTTGTTTCCTTATAGTAGTTTTGGGGTTAAATTTATAAACTATATTTTGTTAGCTAAAATTTATCAGAAGCCAGTCATAACGGGTTCATTTATTGTGGTATACTGGCTTTTAATATTTAATAGCTTTTGATTTACTGGTCTTTTCCATATATATAGCCTTTAGTTTTAATATCACAAAAAAAAATGATAAGTTGTGTTTTTAAAAGTCCATTTCAGGAGTAATTAACATAAAAATCTCTGCAAAACTTTATTATAGCCTCCTAATCCTGTAGGTATTAATTTTCCAGGGTTTTCTAGTCTTTGTGTTGTGAACCAGTTTTTTTTTCACTCTCTCCAATACCACCACCTCCACAGTAATTGTAATTGGTTGCTTGCTTGCCTGTCTTGAATATATTGACAAGTTCTTCTTGCTGATCCCATACATTTCTGTTTTATGTCCTACATGTAACACCTTGTGTGAACTTCTGTTGTCTCCATTTTGACAAACAACTTAATATGCTTTTGATCTAAATTTACTAGATGAATGTATACCAACTGACTTTTGTTTATCACGTGGCAGACTGGTAATTGTAGAGGCTTGAGTGAAACAGCCTGGCTATAGCTTAAAGAGCAGAGACCCCAAAGAATATGAATTAGTCACCATGTGTGTATGGTGTCAGGTGGTTTGCCTCTGTAGTTCATCATGTCAAAAGTGGGAAATATGTTAGTGCTTGAGAAAGAGAACATAACCTTAACTCTATCACACACACACATACAAAGGAATAAGTACATTTACACATTCAAAAATCAATATAGTATCAGCAGCAGGCTTTTTGGTTTCATTATTTTTTATATTTATCAAAATCCATATAACCCAATCTAAATATGTCACCTTGATTCTATATTTGATGTGTTTGTATAAAATTTTTATTTACTCAAATATTCTTAGAAAATTAGCTCTCTTACATTCTTTATGACCTCAATAAAATAACTTTTAAATAAGTTTCTTCACTCTTATTTTCCATACTTTAACAGTTACTGAATTTGTATTTCATTTATAAATTACCTTAAAGTTTTGGGATATTTTTTAGACCGCCCATTTGACCTCAAAAAGACAAAGGGTAAAAATATCACAAGACAATTTGAAAAGCAATCACAAGTTTATGTACATGTATACATGAATTGGAACTGAGATAGGCAGGTGGCTAAATAATGATGCATTTTTAGCAGTTAATATCATGTACAATATTACGGTAAGAAGGGAGGATTAATGAACAAGTTTAGAAAGTGTATTTAAAAATTTTATCTTTGACGTGTTTCTTTACAGTTGACTCAGGTAGGTCTGCTTTTGCCATGAGTCGATTCTTGTGGAAATGATGCTCTAGAGGTCAGCTTCTTAAAAATCATATTGAAGACTAGTGTCTGTTTGGAAACTATAGTCTCTCTTTGCTTCATAAAAGTCATTTGAAGACACCTGATCAGAACATGGCTGAAGACATCCTTTCTGTTTGGAAGTTTTTGACTGTTTCTCTCAGTCTGCCTCATAAAAGTCATTTGAAGACGTCTGATTGGAATGTGACTGAAGACATCCTCTCTGATCAAAAGCTTTTGTCTGTCTCTTTGTTCGGCAACTATTTCTCAAAAAATCTCACCTAAAGTTAGGACATACTCGTTATTATTTATCTTTGGTGGACTTTATCAAATGTGCCCTGTTGGAAGTTAATGTAATTAAGGGGAGATAACCTATATTTTCTATAAGTTCTGTTTAAGTACAATTAACCAATCAGACATATGCTTGTCATTTTATGTTATCATGTATTTTAAATCAAGATTGAATCATTTTTTTTTCTATAACAGTTTTATTCAGTTCATGCATGTCCTTGGCAAGTACAAACCTAGGATCTGGTTACGCCTGAAATTTTCAAAGATTGTTTCTTATTTTGAGCTAAGTTTCTCTGACCTGTTTAATGAGAATTTCCTAAGTAATTTTGAGCCTTACATTGCAACATAAATAGCCTGATCGATATATGTACAAGTTCTTATTAAACTGGTTCAATATTACATTACCTGATAGAAAGTTTGATCAATTTGGAAAATAATAAATTAAATTTTCTTTTAATTTCTAGATGACAAATTGAAGTTCTAATTTTAAGTAAACAAAAACAAAAATGACAATTTGCAAATTTATGAATTGCTAATGTTGCGGAGTTAAGAAAAGTCACCAAAGATGAAAAATTATTCTTTAAAACTTAAAAAGTTGTCTTTTAAAGATTTAAAAAAATATATATTTCCAACTGCTAATTCAGATTATTTACAGTTAATTTCTTCCATTCTCTGACTGCTCAAGATTGTGCCATAAAAGGTTTACTAACTCAGTATAAAAGGCAATTGCTTATAACTTATTTTTGGGGAAAAAAAACATGAATTTTCAATCTTCAAAACAAGTTCAAAAACAATGAGTAGACTCTACTTCGTTAAAAACTTTATAAATGTTTGAGTGATTATGAAAAGATGATTAATACAAGCTAGTCTATATTGAGAAATGGTCAAGATAGTTATCATTATTTGTTACTAATCATTTGCATGAATTACATTTCACCCTGGTTAGAAATCAGAATATTTCTATTAATGAAATGAATAATAATTAATATTATTATACTTAAGCTTCAGTCTCTGTCTTTTATTTTAATCCCACAACTAACCTGCAAGTCAGAGTAAGTAATAAATCACAATGCTATAAATGTTGATTTTAAATTCTGATTTTGATTAGAAATGTTCATCAAAAGAATTTGATTCTACAGCTTTGAGGTCTGTATTCAGGAACTGTCGTTTAACAATACAATGAAAGAAAGAGAAACTGAAAATTTGCAGCCTGACAGACTAAGTTGTCTTGAAAAGGAAATGAGCTTATCTTCCCAAAATAACTCTGGTAGAGAATCAAGATTATTTTCTAACCTTGATTTTTTTTAACATATCTTTTTAACATAGATTGAATATGCTGATGAAAAGTCGTATATTCATGAACAGACTGACTTTTCAGTTTAATTCCACTTAAATACAAATTACTTGCTCTGTTACATTATTTGTCTGTATGCTGTATATTTTCATTTCTGTTTTATTTGAAATTATTTGTAGCTCATCATTAACCTTTAATCATCAGTAGTTTTGGTTAGGTTCACTTTTTTTTCACATTATTTTGATCATAGCTTCAGTTGAAATCAGGCTGCAGGATTTTTTTTTTTTTTTCAAAGGAATAATAATAGAACAAATTTCAAGCCTCATTCCAAAATCTTGAAATTTATAATAGAAAAAGAAAAGTCTTTCATCTCTATATATTTTATGAATGCACTCAACTTTAGAAGCTTTACATTTAGAGATATTAAGACATTGAAGTAGACATGGTTTTTAACAGTTGAAGTGAAAGTTAGCATTATCACTTAGCTTAAGAATTAAACTTTATCACAGGGAGAAATCTGCATGATACCAGCTGCATCTATATAGGTGAATTTATATAATATTGACTAAATAAAAGCATACATACTGGGTGTGATGGGTAAATTGTTGCCATTTTGTATTTTTAATTTTGCACATGTGCATTTTTTGTTTTTTTTTATAGTAGGGTCAGTTGAGCACCATCTGTGAGAAAAACAGTTCCATGATGCAATTAACTCCACCAAAAATTTGAAAACAGCATGGTGTACTGCTTGGCATTTGTACCAGAAACTCCAATACAACATTTCTGACTGTTTGGGTTTTAATCTGAGGGCAGGGCAAAGGATTTGGAAAGTGTTGGATGTGTCTGATGGTGATTATGAAGATATGGCAGCTCCGAAGACTTGCTCTGATTGTTCTGATAAGAAAAGAATTCCTGAATTTGTTGGTGAGGGCCTCAGACTCAACATAGAGGCCTACATCAAGTACCTTGAAGAAGTAGTGCTACCCTAGGTCAAGAGAGTGGTTGCTGGAAGAAACTGTTTGTCAACAGGACTCTGCACCATACCACACAAACAGGAGAACCCAGTAATGGCTGTCAGACAATTTCTCCAACCATATCACCCCCTTACATTTGGCCGCCTAACTCCACAGACTGCAATCCCCTTTGATTATTATGTGTGGGGTGCAGTGGAATGAGAGACAAACAAAACTCCTTGTAACACCAAAGATGAACTAAAGGCAAGGATTATGGCAGCATTCACCAACTTAAACAAGAGGACCACCCAGAAGAGTTACAGGAGATTCCAAAGTCGTCTGGAAGCCATGGTTGAAGCCAATGGCAATAAATTTACTCTGTAGTATTTCAAGATATTTTTGTATAATTTTGGTAAATATTTTTGTTAAAATGGCATGTCAGTGTTATTTTCATTTTTGTATAAGTTAGATGACAATTTATCCATCGCACCCTGTACATACAAATTTAATGAGTTTATTTTTTTCACTAATGCTTCAATTAGTTTTTTGTTGTTTTAATCTATATCAGATTTGATAAAATCTGTGACAAAATGTAATTATGCAAATAGCTTTACGGTATGAGTTACATTGAATTAATATTAAATCAATATTACAATCAGGAGGCTAACAGCTGGATATTATGCATCATTGATATAATAGTCAGCTGTGATATATTTTAAGATTTAAAAATAAACTTTACCAGAAGTGAGTTTGATATTATGCCTTTGTTATTCAAAATTTGATTTCTGACCTCTCTCAGTTTATATGAAGTATTTTTAATGCCACTGCATTTAATCAGCTAAATTGGTATTGTTTCCTTATTAATGACTCTGAAAATTCCACGGTCCTGTTATAATTAGTTTGTTTGTCTATATGTTCTTTTTTCATGGGAACATATTAATTGTCAATCATAATTTTATAATATTTGTATTTATGAAGTTATGAAAAAAATGAAAAATTACTCTAGCCAAAATGTATTAATTACATATCCTATTAGCACCAGTGGCCAGTGTTTTTTATCTCAGGTAAGAATTAGCATTTCAACTAATGATTTTCAAAGTAGGCAGGCTTTCCCTCTTAGGAAAGATGTTGCAACACAATTTTTATATTAACTCATTTGGGATTGTACCTTCATAAATCACATTGATCACACATTTTTGATTTATTTTGAAAGTAGATATCAATTGTTCAGGTATCAACAATATTGTTTTTTTTTTGTTTTTTTTTTAAATAACTTTTAAAATATGGATTGGTTTTTTATATACTTCTATCAGGTCATACTTCATTCAAGTTTCTTGCTCTTGAGTAGTGAGCATTAATTGATTTTTAAGATCTTTGCTTATTTTGGCTATTAACAGATAGCGACATCTATCAAAGAGATGAAATTTACATTTTTATTATTGCATTATTCCAAAATGTTAACTCATCAGCAGATAGCTATTAATGTCAACAACTGAGCACAAATAGTTATTAATTTAAAAAAATTAGTAATTAATGTATATTATTATCCATAACTATGAGTACAAGAATGTAGTTTTTGATTAAAGTTAAAAAATAAGCATAAATATGTAAAAAATGTGTATACTGTTGAAAATTCCTTTTTCCACAATATAGATATTTGTGCTATGTTATAATGCTTATTACCTAAACAATAATAATAATAATAATACTGAATAATTTTTTTAAACATTAAAGTATATTTAATCACATCTCCCTAATAGCTGTTGCGATTTATAAATATCAATATTGACACTAAAAATTAGAGAATAAAGTAAGAACAATAGAAAATGACATAAAATAGGATTATCAAAAAATGGATAATCATTTGTGAGTTAATCATAATCTGAATTAAACTTGCTGCCAATATCTAATAAATAGATATTTCTGCACTCATTTGAACCAATTTTAGGACATCGTCTTTATATTGTTTAAATTGAAAAATTTGTGGAGGTAAAAAAAAAAACTTCAATAAATATTATCAGCAATGTTTGAACTAAATAACCTTGAAAGGCAAACTTTGCATGACAAAAGAAAAAAATGCTGACTCAAATCCATAAAAAACAATGATCAGATATCATAATCCACTCTTTTACGGTTTAGCTCAGTGGTAGAGTAATAGAGTAAAGGTTGTAAGGTATGTGTTTCAGTTTAAACTTCTATTGCTACATTTTCACTTTTAAACTTGTATAAAATAGAATGCTAAGCTTTGTTAGAAATTGCATTTGCGGATATACCATGAAAATTAAGTGCAAAAGACATAGAGTATTGGAGTAGGAGAAAATAGAAAACTTGCAGAATAGCTTTAATAAAATCAGGTAAATGTATTGCTTAATTTGAATCCAAAAAGAACTTTTATTCACAAGCTCTATGATTTCTGCAACTGATTATGCATTACAAAAAGAAAAGAAGCTTTTTCAAGAAGTTATGCTTAGGGGTTTCCCAAGATGTATAAAATATTTGCACTTGTAAAAATTAATAAAAAAAACATAACTTAACATTTTTGTAAAGCCATAGTGATAGTTTGTTTAAAAAAGAAAGAGTTATTCATTATGAATTTCATACCAGGTACATTCTTTAGTTTTAACGATGTAATATGTACTGTCGTGGTGACTACTATTCCACTCTCACCTCCGTTTCTGCTTACTGATACTACTCTTAATACAGCCTATAAAAGCAAGAGTCTAATTGTAGAAGAGTTCCATTAACAATAGCAATGTTCTATGTTGAATAAAGCTAAACACTTTCTTCTAAGCTAACAATAATTTATTCAACATAAACTATGGAAAGATATCTGAAACCCTGTTGTTTTGAGGCAGACCCTGATGCAAGTGACACTGCAGACCAATGGCACCATTGGTTTAAAACTTTCAGTAACTTTATTGACGCTATCGACCCTGAAGACTACATGTATTTATTAACTTTCTGTCACTTGTGATTTATAAACATGTTAAAGAATCAAAGACAACAGTGGAGACTCTCAGAAAGCTCTATGTTAATCTCAAACATGAGGTAATTACATGACATTTACTCTCCAACTGCAAATAAGATCCAAATGAAAGTCTGGATCAGTATCTTGAAAACCTGAGGCTTTTAACACAGGACTGCAATTTTTGGTCTCATACTGAGGAGTGCAAAAACGAACACCTTAGAGACACCTTTATTGATGATATATATTCCAGCTACATTGGGCACCTTGAGGCGGTGTAATGGTTAGCAAGCTTGTCTTGCTAGAACAATTACAACTGAGTAGTGAGTTTGATCCTCACTGAGTGCCCCCTACTTTCAGCCTTGTGCCATATCTAAGCTACACTTGGAAGATCTCTATATTCCAGCTACATTCGCCAATGGCAAACAAAACCTTAGACTTGGAGATAGCATTTGAACAGACATGTTCCTTAGAGGTAGCTAAAAAGGAGTCTGACACTTATACAGAGTTTCACTACATTGTTAATGCAGCTACCTCTGATACTATTACTAACAGTACTTCTTCTAACCAAACTATCACGGTCGCTTTAAGGTCTAAATGTTTCTTCTGTGTGTTCGGCAAACACCCCCATACACAGTGTCCAGCCAGGAATGCTATAAGCAAATCCTGCAGTAAGGTTGGACATTATGCAAACAAATTAGCATAGCAATTGGTTTGTTCTCCCATTACTCCAAGTGAGTATACCAATTTTCCCAGAAAATACATCCACTAGTAATAATTTGAAAAATTCCGCTAGAACAATCCGCTGTTGATTGAGGCTTTTAAAAATATTAAGCAAGACCTCGTAAATGCTGTGGTCTTTACCATTGAAAATAACATACCTTTTGTTGTTGAAACTGATGCCTCAGAGCAAGCCATCACTGCAATGCTCAGTCAAAATGGCAGACCCATAGTTAATCATCACCAAAAGTAAATATTCATCTATCGAAAGGTGTATGCTATTGTAAAGTCTTTGCATAAGTGGTGACATTATATTAATTGTAGAAGAGTTCTGTTAACAATAGCAATGTTCTATGTTGAATAAAGCTAAACGCTTGCTTCTTAGCTCACAACATGTACATAAATTTGTCTGTAGTATCCCAGTATTGTAATATTTTCCTATTTTATCTGTCTGCTTATCCAGTTATTTTATACTTTTGGCCTTGTGCCACATCTATGCCATGCTCAGAAAATCACCTTATCCAGCTATTTTATTTGCATCACACTATTACAATATATCTTCAGATAAGTGGGATTTCATTCTTCAAAGCTATATCGACACTTTTCCTTTCACATCTTATCCTAGGCTATAATTTATCTATAATCTTGCAAAGCAATTTCTCATAGTTAAGATTTCTTTTTTCGTTCTATCGACGACATTTTTTCAAATTGATTTATGTCATCTTTCTTTTTTGTTCGTAACCATGACAACAACATGCAACATTCCCAATGGCACAACCACAGTCCACTTGTGCCCAGAGCAAAATGATCTATGAGCTGTGATCAAATGAAGCCAGCATCCTGTAAATTTCCGTTGTGGCTTGGCTGATTTTGTTATTTCTACAAAACTGGCCAATGACAGTGGCAACTACTGCTTTCTTTTGTTGTGAGAACAGCCTGATTGCTGGAATTGTTAATACCTTTTAATCCCCAACTTACACTTCTTAAAAACACCCTTCTCCCTTTTAACTACCACACACCATTTGTGGCCAGTGGCGTGATATTGTTGCAGCTTGGGTGCTGTAAGTAGCAAAAAGATTGTTATGGCTAGGTTTATATAGCTTGATTGAAGATGGCCTTCATTTTAAGGCAAAACCTAATATCACCTTTACCCTTGAGCAACTTTCTATATCCCCAACCTGACTCCAGTTCTGTCAGCTGTTCTTGATTGACCTCATCTTGGTAACTTTGTAATTTTGTCTGTGGATAGAAATGATTTTGACATGCACAGTTTAAATATCTTTCTTCATCTCTGATTTACCATTGATAGAAATGTTAAATGTTCCAAAATGGAGGCTTTCCTTTAAATCAGTACATTTCAGTCTACACATATTACCAGAAAGATTTGCAAACAACAATAAAGATTTGTTTTAAATTTATTTCTTTTGATTAAGATTTGATTTAGTATACACAGTAACATTACTGATCCTTTTTTTTTAATTTTGTCTAAATCTTTATATTTCTTGTTCATTTTTAAGGGATTTTGAGTGGCATTGTTGAAACCTAGAATTTACTTTTCTACCTGTCGTCATAAGACTTATCAACATGATATAAGGAAAAAAACCTTAAAGTCTTCAGTCTTAATTTCTTTGTTTTGTCACCTACACGTTCAGTTCCACCTGATTGCACTTCTGCACATTTAGTAATAAAAGGAAGTAAAGAAACATTATCAAGTTATCACTTATTATTTGCAAGTAACTTGATAGTTTTTAATAGTGTATGTACCATTGGTAATATTTATCTCAGAAGGTTGGTGAGTTTCTATATAAATGAAAAGCTTTACTTGACAGTCTATCATGCATACAGGTTTTAAGTTTTAGAAAATACCACAATTACAGGAAGCACTTTTGATAGCAGAGTAATTATATTTTAACTTTTTGCTTTAATAGTTGCTTATAAAAAACATTATTACAGCTGTTTATCTTTTAATAGCATAAAAATCATTAAGACAAGTTATGGTGGAAAACCCCTTTGTTTTAATACAAATTAAATCATACTTCCTTATTCTTTTAAAATTTGTTATAATGGCCTTCACAAATTGAGGTTTTTCCTATAGAAATGGCAAACAACAGAGTGAAAAAAAACACATGGGTGAAACAGTAACATGCATAATATATTTGAACCTGACTTGAGAATGCATTATATTTGTGTTGATCTTTCATCTTTATTTTAGTTTTAAATTTTTTTTTAAGGGATTCACTTGAATTTCCAAAGTACAAAAATAACAAAGATAAGGTATCTGAAAAATCATGAAATTTAATCTTTTTTTTTTTTTTTTTTTTTTTTTTTCTTAATAATGATCTTTGTTATTTAATTTTGATTTTGGATAAAAATGATCTCCATCTGCAAGTTTCAATTAGAAAAGTACACAATAATTGTCATGTGTTATGCTAGATAATTTTTCACTTCAGAATCTATCTTACCTATTTATAATTCTACCATTCATCCCAGCTTTGGTTATTGCTGCCACATATGGTCTGGTGCTCCTGCTATATATTTAGAGATTGTTGATAAAATCCAAAGAAGAATTCACAATGTTATTGGTCCTGATCTAGCATCTCAGCTTCAGTCTTTTTCCTACCACTGTAATGTAGTTTCCCTGTACCTTCCCTGTGCCTTTCATGGTAATTGTTATGATGAACTTTCCTCTATGATACCAAGAATTTAAGTGCAGTACTAGATTAGCAGCAAGGTCTCATTATTTTACAGATGAAATGGCTAGATGTAATCGTAAATTCTTTGCTATCAGATTCTTTTCTCACCTGTGAAAATGTCATTCAGCTTCTTGCTTTCCAGACAATGTTGATCTTCAAAAATTTAAATGCAATGTCAATTGTTATCTATTGTCATCTTGATGCCTCTTCTTTTATTGTTCTCACTCCTTAATCAGGTTTTCTTTTTCTTTCATACTCAATAACCTCTTGCGTCTTACTAACTTCAATGACTTACTTGGGGTGAAATGATTGAAAAAAATAAAAATGTCAGATTGTTAAGCCTTTTATAATCTCTGCTGACTTATTTATATTTAATGCAGCTTAAAATAAATACATTAAAAAGTAGTAAATATTTATGCCCAGTGTTAATTGTCAATATTACAAGTACAAGGTTTCTCTTTATTGTAATGAGTCACCATTGGGCCTGGTACCAGAAATTAAAGTTTGAAACTTATTTTCTGCAATCATTTTTTTCATATCAACTGATGTTAATTATCAAACTTAAATTGATTTAAATTTTATTATTAAGGCTTTATTGTTTATGAATGTAAAATGTTTGAAGGACATAGTCTTTAGTACCAAATATGATGCAGGTTAGATGATGTTCATTACGTTATTTTAAAAAGAACATTTTAGTTTCAAGCTTGTGCAAACCAAGAGAAAAGCATTTTTATGGATTTCTATTTAACACTGTGAATAGGCAAAGTGCATGTAGGTAATGTATGATTTTATTCTGCAAGCAATGATTTCATAATCAAGTAAGTATATTATTATGTCAATTTTTCAGGATTTATTTATGTGAGCTTCAGCCCATAATCTTAAAAAATATGAATAACTTGTTTGGGGTGAGCTTGTTTTATTATTCAAGCTAACTATAACATTTTTTTTTTTTTATTTATAAACAAGTTCAAAATGTATTGGCCTTAAAAACATTTGATTAACACAATATTGTACATCATCCGAGGTGTTTTCAACTTGTTGGTTTCCTATTTCTATGAAAGACTCAACATCTTGCCCAATCATCAGATTCATTCATTGTTTAAAACTACTGCTGAGAAATCAGTTTTCATGTACTACTTTGCTCAACTTACATGTTTCCTGTTCTTAATATTCTACATCTTTTCTTTCTGTTTATATTCATAACACCAGGTGCTTTAAATATTTTCTTGCTGGTCAATCCACTTTTCTTACTTATTAACCTTTTATTTTTTTCTGAGATCTTTCTGTCATATTCTTAAACCCAGTTTTTTTTTCTTTATTTTCCAATGTTATCAGTTTCTGTTTTTATTGTTCTGATTTCTGTTCAGCTTTTTCCCTGTTTTCAATCTTGTGTTCTCATCACTAAAAAAATTGCTTCTCTTTTGAGATTATCTATCTCTTAACAACCCATCATAATATTTATATACTTATAAATTTAAAAAAAAATCAATATTATATATATTTATTCCCTATATGATGAAATCCTTGAGTTGCATAATAAATCCTTACACCACTAAATAAGTTATTATAAATATTTCTAATATGACCAGATATTATAAGCTGAAATTCACCAGGTATATTAATCGTATAGATATTAGTACACCCTTCAAATTTTCCAACAATGGTTGGTTAATACCAATTTTACATGATAAAATCTGATATAATGAAATTGCCTATGGTTAAAAGTGGTTTGGGATTTTAAAGACACTGACTTAATTTTCCAACTCTGCTAAGATATTTTTCTATAAAAATAATTCTGTGAAAATAAAAAGCATTTACAATATAAAATGAAGGCTAACCCAGTTTTAGAGATGTCCACTGCAGAAGTGGACAAAAGTAAATATTAAAAAAGAAATATTGCATAAACAAAATAATGCAAAAAAAAAAAAGAAGAAATAAATATAGTTAAATACAACATTTACCAATGTCTGTTGCACATTGTTTTGTATAGCACAATATGTCGAACACATTTGGCAAAATAAAAAAAAAATGAAAGTTTTTAAGACCAGTTCCAAAATTTTCTCTCAAACATGAAAACTGTAACAAATTTAAATAAAAATTTGTTTTTAAAAATTCAAAATGAGAGAAAAATCCAGTTTGATAGAAATAAATTATTCTACATGGAATATATTCAGCATAGTCCATGGACTCAAGTTCAGTTTAAGTCAGATGTCTACATACATCTTAACCAAAATATTTCATTTCAGTCTTACCCAATTCCTAACATTTAATCCTATTCCCATCAATAAGAACCACTACTTAATTTTAAAAATGTAAAATCTCAGAATAATAGTATTGGCAATTTATTTCAGTATTTATTTTTTTCATTACACTTCCAGTGGTTCAAAATTTTATATACACTTACCATTTGGTAGTATGAGCTTTAACTTAGGTCAAAAATTTCAAGTAGCCTTCTACAAACTTCTCACAATAAGCTGTTGAAATTTTGGCTCATTCATTCTAGCAGAACTGTTGTAACTGAATTATGTTTGTAGCCCTCCTTGCTCAAACATACTTATTCAGTTCTGCCCACATATTTTCTATTGGATTGAGATCAGGGATTTGTGATGGCCACTCCAGGTATCTTGACTTTGATGTCCATAAGTCATTTTGTTACAACTTTGAAAGTATGCTTGAGATCATTGTCTGTTTGAGCAACCCACTTGCAAACTTTGTGGGTGATGCCTTAAGATAAGATATAATTTTCCTTTCTCATGATGACATCTATTTTGTGAAGTTCACCAGTTCCTCTTACAGTAAATTCCACTCATAAAAGATGTTTCATTGTGATGGACTTCTTCAGCTTGCAAACATCTCCGATTTTACCTCCAAGTACAACAATGGTTATTAGAGCTATTATTATTCACTTTGTTTCATCAAAACAGAGGACATTTCTCAAAAAATTGAAATCTTTATCTTCCATATGCATTTATAAACCATAGTCTGGCTTTGTCTGGAAATTTTGGCGTGGTGACTTCTTCCTTTCAGGTTATGTTAATATAATAGTCATTTTACTGTAGCTGTAAATATTTTGGTACCTTTTTTCTTTGGCATTTTTACTTGGTCCTTTACTGTTGTTCTGGGATTGTTTTGCAATTTTTGCACCAATGTCCATTTATCTCTGGGAGATAGAATGCATTTCCTTTCTGAAAAGTTTGACTGCTGCATGATTTCCATGGTGTTGCACACTATTGTTTGTCTAGAAGAACATGCTTCATTCAGGTGTTTGGAAATTGCTGCCAAGGATGAACCAACTTGTGGAGGTTCATAATTATTTTTATTTTTTTTTTTTTGCACCAAAGTCCGTTAATCTCTGAAAGATAGGATGCATTTCCTTTCTGACATTTGATTGCCGTATGATTTCTACTAGAAGCTCCTACAGCAATTACATCATTTTCTGGAATATTCCAATCTCTTTAAAGAGACAGGTATCTTTTAATTGTAGAAGATAAATTTTGTTCTTTTATAACTTGGTTATTTTTCAATAATATCCTTGGATTTTTAAGAATATGAATTCATACTTCTTTTCCAGTCATGATTGAGAATTTTATCCCTGTAGTTCTGACAGTTTCAAAGATCTACATACTTTAAGATGGCACAAGAATCTAAACTTGATTCTACAATCATCAGATTTAGTCTATATTCTTCAGATAAGTTACAGTTCATGAAGAAGAATTTATATTTTTTAAGTATTGTCATAGATTTTTGTAAAATTTACTAGGAATAAATTTAATGTTCTGTAGCTGTCATGTTTCTGCGATGAAACCTTTTTATTTGGATTAATAATATTTGCAATTTTTAAAAATAATCCTTTTGGTTAATACAGATTGTATCTGGAAAAAAGCCTTAGAACACTTTATCTGCAAATGTTAATGATTCTTTCTTTTTCCTTCTTATTCATAAGTATTCCAGTTGACTTATGACCTGTATCTAAAGGCACTTGGAGAAGCATACTCATAAAATTAGTAAGGGTCAATCCAAATAATTCAAGGCCAATATTTTTCATAAAAATAAGTACAACAATGTTAAAAGGAATTAGATTTTTATACCTAATATGTATTGTGAGGATGTATCAATAGTGTAATGGTTATCAAAAGTGGAAAATGGAATCAGTCTGCAGAGTTCAAATTCTGACCTAGTTTGTTGTATTCACTTTCATACTGATGCACTTAGAAAAGGCATTGATCCATCTCTTTCCCTCCAGCTATATGTTAAATAGTAGGGTAGACTGAGCTCTCCATCCTTGGGTGTTACAACCAGTTTAAGAAAAGGGAAACTTTAAATTCTAAAAGCATAGAGAAAACAATGGGAAACACTCCCCTATCTTTCCCAAGAAATTATGACAATTCACATATTATTATTACTACTACTACAACAACAACAACAATAACAACATGATGTGAAAAGGAATCTGAGTAGCTATGATCACTTATGTCCTGAAGTGATATGAAATTTCAAAAGTGTTGTGAATTTTACAAGTACAGGAAAGTCTCTCTTTACTGATTGACGTAATGAGTTTTCAATGGGTCTGGTACTAATTTTCTGTTGACTTAAATATAAATTGCTTTCAACAATTATTCTAAAAATGCTTTATTATTTGTCAATAGGAGACTTTCATTTCATTTATAATTATCCTTTCATGAGTGGTTCCTTTAGCTATTTTTAATATTTGTTTTTAAAAAAGCAGGTAAAAATGAATTTTATTTTTATTTGACAAATTCAGGATCAGAACTGTTATATTTAGACCTTTTTTTTATTTAATAAAAAGATCTGACCAAGGATGAAATAATCTGTTCCAAGATGTTTAGTTTTATATCTGTACATAAATATCAGAAATATTCTCTACAATTGTTTTTATTTGGCACAGCATGCATCTGCATAGATATGAACATTTCAGATGTTTAGTATGCAATTATGCATCTACAAACTTTTTTTTTTTAATTTGAATTTCAGATGTTCTGTTAACTGACTTGCTGTAATTGCACATGTGGAGAAGCTTATGGCCATTTTCTCTTTCTGTGTATATCTTACTTAAAATGTAATTATCAGCCATAAATTCACAATTTATTCATTTTATTGACAATTTAAAATGACATTTTTGTGCTTTTAATGTTTTGACGAGACCTCAATAATTTGCATTTATATAGGCTCTCACGATTTTTTTTCTGCATCTCGATGTTTTTAAACTGAGCTTTTTATTTTATTTATTTTTAACTAGTAAAAAATATTTTCAAGATGTGAATTTAACTTAAGATTAGAAACAATTACTTTCTTTGGTGTTTAACTCCCATTGTAGTTAAACAATCAACCATGTGTATGGTGGCTGGATGTGTCCGTGTGTAAAGACCCATCTCTTTTTAAAACAATATATCTTTTCACCTATTGCCATCTACTCAGTATATTCCTTCCTGCTTTACTCAAGGAACAAGATGCTTACGTTGTTGTATTTCTAGATTATTGATTTTGGGTTAAGTTGCATATCTAGCTTGTCTAAATTCAACAAGCTCCTTCCTTTTGGCCAGCCAGATAGAAGAAAGACAGCAGTCGTTGCTAGAGACAGACAATAAATACAAACTATCAAGAGAAGAGAAAGAAGTAAAAGTAAAATGACAAGGGGAAGAAAAAGAAAACGATGAAAAGGAACAAGGAAAGGAACAGCAGCAGAATAAGAAAAGCTGTAAAGTGAAAACAGCAGCCATTGCGACCGCCAACCAATCAGAAGGGTCGTAACATAATTGCACACGGCGCACATCAACATGGCCGTGCCCAGCTTTCGCTGTTGGTAACGGATGTGGGTGACTTTTTATGACGATTTTTGATGCTCAGCCGTGCTGCCATCCTACATTCTGCACCCAAATACCTATCACCAGATTGGTGCCAAGTCAGTGTGACTGTACTTTAAAAACCATGAATACTAATTACAACCCCTTCGGCGACTTTTACCTCAAGTGAAAACAAAGAAAAACACTATATCACCACAATCGACCAGCCACGTCCATTTTCCTCTGTATTATTATTTTACTGTTATGACTGATGTGCGACGACGACGACAAAGCATTTAAATCTTTTTACACCCACTGTACACATCACTGCATTTATTTGATGCCGATATACATATATTACAACAACTAATCAGTAGATATCTACTGTAACAGTCACAAACTACTGTATAAGAAAAACTCTTTTCCTCGTATTAATTTTTCAATTATTATTGCTTTACTGCGGGATACATTGGAGATTGAAATATATTCAATATATATTGGTTATAGACGAACTGAGGAAGACTGAGTTGAAAGGAGAAAACGTAGTTTAAGAATCAGCTGCAAGTACTATCTTTTTGTACCTTCATTATGTGTCATCTTTGGCTGTGCGTATGTCGGTGAAGAAAAGTCACCAATTTTGATAACCAAACTATTTTGTATAATGTTGTTATTATCTATATTTGTGGTGAACCCTATCTTAAATAATTGCCCATCCTCAGATGGGCCTGCTACGTGGATTCTCTATGCTCATTAAACTGGTGAGTTACTTAGATAATTTTTTCCCCTAATATTTCTTCTTTTACATTGCAAAAGAAAGTAATCTTCTTAACACACATGGATTTATTTATACTTGTTCAAGAGAGGTATACACACGTTTCACAAAAGAAAATAGTTTCCTTCCATTTTTTTTTTTTTTTTTTTTTTTCAGGATTTAATGACCTTGATGAACTTTTTTTTTTTTGTTTTTTCGTTTTAATTTTAAATGCTTGTCTGAATTCGGTTAAACGTCTGTTCATTGTTTGTTTTTTATCAATATTTATTTGATAATCCCATTTTCCATATCAGAATACTGTATCTAAGTACGAAATGTGTACTTACTTACCGTAGCTACACTTATTAACGAGAGAGAGTCGCCTCCTCCTCCTTATGATCTATTTTGTGTAGCCTTTCGGTCCCTCTTTACTACTTTAACTTAGGGATCTTTTTTTTTCCTACCCCTCATTATTTGACATGTCACATTTATTTACTTGATTCTCTCTTTCTCGTCTTGTTTTCTCTTGATCTTTTTTTTTTTTTTTTACTTTCTTTCTTCTTTTTTTTTACACTAGTCTTCAAAACTCTTCTGCCGCTATTATTCATGTTTTTGATCTTACTGTCTACTTCACTTTTCTTAGTTGCTATTATTTCCTTTTCTTTTACTGATTTAACAGAATATATATGAGTCAATGAGTGTGTGTTTGGAAAATCGGTCGTATTGTATTCTGGCTTCCATGCACCTTAAACCCTTATCATCCTGTCCTTGTTTTTAAAAAGTTCTAAGGAAAAAATTCTGGAAAAAAAATAAATTGTTCTAATTTCCCATATTTTTTATTATATTTTTTTTTTATTATTATTAGTTTACAACTGAACAAAATTGTTGGGGTTGTTAAATTATTACTCAGTTTTTCGCATAAAAGATTGATACCGAAATAGAAAAAAAAAAAATTAAAATAAAAAACATGTTCAGTTCACAAATGTTTTCCTTTACAAAAATAACTACGTACATTACTTGTACAATTGTTGACTTTCATGCTAATTATTTGATTTCACCTTCATTTCAATTCATATTTAGTTCACAAGAGACAGAAATTATCACACACAATATTCAACATTTTTAATTTTAATTTTTATGGTACTGAATTGACATTATTACTGAATATACCCAATTCTTGATTCATAAGTGACATCTTTTTCTCCAATCGGTTCTGCGATATAATTTCTCTCGAAACATTCATTTAATAATTGGTCTTTTTAATCTCTGAAAAAGTTCCCTTTTTAGAGTCTAGGGATTTTGCTTGTCTTTTTGTAAGTTATCTTGCTAGAACAGTAAGGAAAACCTCTGTGCCGGTTCTCTGGAATGTCTCTTGACCTGTCGACTACTACTACTACTACTTCGTTAAAATGAATCTAGTGTTTTTCTTTGTGTATATACACACACATATTTGTGGAGATACATATACGTACATGATTCTCCGGTTTGGGTGGTCCTTTACATATATCTCCAATCACTGCTTGTTTTATTTATTTTATTCCCCCTCATGATGGACAGCCATAGTTTTCCTGATCAATTATGAACGGTAAAATACCCTAGATTTCGATTTGTTTGTGTATGTTAAAAAATATACACAGTTCTTCAAAGCTTTATTTTTTTTTTTCCATTCATCACCAACGTTTAAACTCTACGGCTTTTTAATATTTAATTAATGACTTTAAAGTCTAATTAAAAAGCTGAGCCCTCTCTTACTACAAACATTTAAACAAAAATTAACATATGATGCCATTTAGTGCTTCAGGAAGAAAGAATAATCCTTAAAAATAAAATGGTGATATAAAAGTAAAACAGTCCTAAGTAGAGACTAAATTTATGCTTCCGTTTTAATCAGTCCAAGTCATAGATTATTTCTGATACTGATTTCCTTTTAGAGAGTTATATCACTCTTCTTACTTAACACTCAGTTGGTTGTTAATAATGTTGTTCTTACGGTCTTACCCAACCTAATGTCTCATCAAATTAAACAATTTGCCAACTTTTGATCCATGAATTTAGACAATCGTTGGTTGGTTGTTGTTAATGTTAACTATATTCGCATTCCTGTCTGAGCATATGATTAATTATTTTTGTTTATAAATGAATGTTTTTCATTAATAAAATAACTGTTTTGTTTTC
This sequence comes from Acanthosepion pharaonis, assembly GCA_903632075.3. Taxonomy (NCBI): domain Eukaryota; kingdom Metazoa; phylum Mollusca; class Cephalopoda; order Sepiida; family Sepiidae; genus Acanthosepion; species Acanthosepion pharaonis. Next base: position 279,012 of record CAHIKZ030002474.1, on the reverse strand, counting down.
CAGCCTCACAAAAGCAACTTTATAACTCATTGTTTTGTTTTTTATTTATTTTTATGCACTATAATTTTTTACATCATTTTTGCATCCAATACAAGACTGAAGAGCCACTCAAAATAGAGGGTTACTAAATTATGTTGTTTAATAAACATGAAAGGTGCAGATTATGATGATATGTAGGATAGATAACTGTTGAGCCTGAACTTAAAGGGGTTATAGTAATCAGGAAAACCTTCTCTTGGGAGTCTGTTCCACAAAGCAGTGGCACTTGGAAAGAAGCTGTCCTAATATAACATTATCTTACAATGATGTTATATTAGGACAAAAGAGAGTGGTTCTACCCTCTGTACAAGGCATGGCAGGGTTTAGCTCTAAAGGTCAGAACTGGTAGAACTGAGTAATGTAGCTTGTTGAAACATTTTCCATGGCGATAGCAATAGTGTTTTGCTTAAATATAAATATGTTTTTAAATATTTTACATAAACCTGATCTTTGATTATATGAAATATTTTAGCCTAATTGACAAATTTAAAGAAATGGTAAGTCAAAACAATTTTTCTCTACCTCACTTGTATAAATTAAGTCTTCCAAATACTCGTACAGTTTTACTGTTAAATTCTTTAAGTTTCAAAACAAGCTTATTGTTACTCTTTGCTTATTTATAGATTTTTTTTTTATTCTCATTCCATACACTTTTTTATTCTTGAAAAATAAATCAAGTAAGCTATAATTTGTAAACTTTACAGTAATACTATTATTATTTTTGAAGAAGTTGTGATTATAATATTGAGGTTTAGTTTGTTTTTGTTTTTTTTTATCCAAGAGGGAATTAATAAAGGAAGTCTCACTTCTAAGTAGCCTTAGTAATATGTATGTATAAACACAAATTTTATTGAAAATCTATATATAGTAGAAGCAAATTTTAAAGAAATAAATCTATTGTTCTATATCATCATCATTCAACCTCCCTATGGATATAAATATACTTGAACACTTACCTTCAGTTTATGATTGACTGTATAAATTAAATAAGAGTTTGCATGCCCTACTTCTATAACTGAAAGGTACTTATCTTTTATTGCCATTATAGAAAGTTGTTTCTGCAAAATCACATTGAACCAAAATTTTACTTCTCAGAATAAGGCAAAAAAGAATCCAAAGTGGTCAGTTATGTACTTATGATATGTCAAGTGACCTCCATTACAAAACTCATGCCAGAATGGTTGAGATACTTGGCTTTCATTTAAGTTAGCAATTTCCTTTTGAGTTATTACAAATGGAGCATTTGACAGCAATAGCATACACCATTTTCTGGCAGTTGTTGTTTGTTCCTGCAGGCTCCTCATAAAGTATTAAGGCTGCAACCACACCAAGTGTGGCTGTTGCTGGTTCAATAGTAAGTGAACTTTTACATGGTCAAGATGTACTATCTTACATGACTAAATGATTCTATATCTACCCTACTATTTACTCTTGGGTGGAGAAATGGATCTTTGCCTTTTCCAAGGTCATTAATGCAAACTGAGTGTAAATTGTCCAGCTGGAGTTTGAACATTGTTCACAGATTCCTTTCTTTGTGTCATAACCATTGGGCCACTTGCACATTTAGCAGTTGACTACATCCTGGAAATCTGGGCAGTATTCCAAATATGTTTGCCATGAAGTATAAGAATTGTGTATTTATTTATTTCAGATTGTCAGAAGAGAATTTCAAAATGCACCTTTTCTTTGTATTTTGACATTGGCATTCTTTTTAAGGTGGAATTTAATGACAAAACAGTCAGCATATTAGCTGTGAAGATATAAGATCTGCTATCAAAGAGATTTGGTTAGTAGCTCTTTGATGATTTAAAATAAGAAGGATAAAGTAGAGCAGCAGAAGCATGCATTAAGCTTAATAGAAAATCCAGAACACCATCCTCTAGATGTTTTATTGCTTTACTTCATACCATTGTCATACCAAAGCTTTCCAATTAGTGGATGAGAATGACTTTAATGATAGCATGGGAGGATCAATAATTATTCAGTTACAGAATCTTTTTTTTTAAATCTCAATTGGTTCATATCCTGAACATTGATCATATGATTTTTTTTTTGATTTTTTTTTTTATGTTATCTCAACACTGGTTATTTACTATAACCACTATCAAGCCGAATATATTTTGTTGATAAAATTTGGGTTTAATATGATGCAGTGTTTTTTGTTTTGTAATTCATATATAACAGGGTTTCATTTATTGACCCCCACCTTCAGTATTTTATACAAAAACTTGCTCTAACTCCTCACATTATCTTACTTTTCTCATGGAGTTTTACACTATATTTATCTTTTAAATTTATTTTTTAGGGTCTGTTGAACTTAATGTTGCAAGATATTATATTTTAAGCATGGTAGTCTACTAATTTAAAATTAAGTTTTAAATAGAATATAGTTTAATATATATTAGTGATTTTAAGTAAAAGAAAGTTTTATCAATTTTCAAGAATGTGAAAGCAAATATCCTAATTAATATAGAATGTATATTATTAGGTTTGAATTTTCTATAGAAAATATTCCTAAATTTAGAAAAGAAACGTTTAAAGGAGATTAATATGGGTTACTTAAAACCAAATGTAGTTTTATATTATCCTGTTTTAACAACTATAAATAGGAAATGTTTTGCTGATATTTGATATTTTTTTCAAATTTGCATTCATCTTAGTGTTCCTGAAACTTGACCTGTAGATAAGTTTTTAACTATTTTTATTCTGTAAAAATTATATATGTGTGTGAGTATTTATAATGCTTAAAAACCTAAGTTAAAATTATTAAAAAAAAAAATGTAAATGTTAATCTGAATAAGATAATTTCTGACTTATTTTTTGTAATCTCATGATTGTCTCTTGAATTTTTTAAAAATATTGAAATGATTTGGATGATAGAATTGCCCATATTATAAGAAACTCCTTTTGTGTATTTTGGGCCTTTTAATATTTTCGTTTATGATTGCTGAGAGAAATTCCTATTCCTGGACCCAAAGTAATTAATGATTGAAATTTGTTACTATTGGAACCTCCTGCCTCTTTATATTCCTGAATTGTTATAACTGATATGGATTAATTTTAGATTTGAATTCATTTTCTCTCTTATTGGTTGTGTTGGTTGATTGACATGCTTGGGTGTTTTGGTATTAACCTTATCAATTTGCCCCTAGTCTATGCCAAATGCCAGTGATCAGTGGCTGTGTTGAACAAGGTTTAAAACAGAAGAAAAATTGTCAAAAAATGACCACATGGAGTTAGCCACTGCCAGGCAGGACTGTGTTTAGTTCAACAATGTCAGATCCAATTAGCAGAGTACCACAGTGCATCTAATAGAATCAATTGTTCAGAATTGCATGGTGCCACCATGTATTTATCAAAATTGCAGCTGTCTTCAGCAATAGTGTCATTGCTTTAAGCTACCAGAGCTTTGGATTTAAAAAAGAAAAAAAAAAAAGTGGGCAAAAGAAAATTACTTCGAAAGATTTTTCTCTTCCTCTTCATTGATGTGATTTATTCACTTAACTATCTTGTCTACATTCTCACTTGTCAAAGATTTGTAAATGTGAAGTAATTGCCATTTACAGTGTTTGTTCCTTTGAATCCAGATTCCTTTTTTGATTTGAGACTGTTTTCTGGATAATGTCAGCCATTGAAATTCTCTAAGAGAACTGAAGTTGGGCTATTCCTAAGGGGAATTGTTTAACACATACGCCCCTCTCCGCACACACATCTCATGAAAAGAATCAGATTTCACAGTGGCAGTGACATCAATTAAAAAAGTTAGTTCAGTCTGAGGTAAGGAAAGAATAGATAGTTATATAGTTTTTGTTGTTGTTATCTCTCTCTCTCTCATATATACATATATATATAATATGATACTATACTACTTATTGTTTCGAATAATGAAAATCAGTATTGAAATAAGTAGGTTTTTCTTTTAGGTTTTAATTAGTAGAGGCATAAAATCACTGTATAAATTAACTGATCTTAAACGGTCTCTTTAGGAAAAGATCTATCTGCCTAACCTTATTCGAGTTGTAATGTGATAAGGCTAGCCAATCCAGCATTGCTAACGAAATTTGGATCTTCCTGTGAACTATTTGCTGAAATTTTCATTATTAAGAGATCCTTTAGTTTCATTCATTAACAGGAATCCTAAAAATCAGTTTTTCTCAATTAACCTCTGCACAAAATATGCAAAGTCAGATATATTAGAGGATATTGAAATGTTGTTGACCCTAACCAAAAAAGGTTTTCAAAAGAAATTTCTAATGCTTGGTCTGATTTAGTGAATGATATAGGTCAAGAAGTTTTCAGTACTCTCTCATAGAACTTGCTTTTTACATGCAAACATCTAATTTTATTTGTTTAACATTATTAGCAACTACTTTAGAATTTAGTACATTATACTTGTTTTCTTGAATATTGGTTGTTGATTTTAAATTAGACATTATTTTTTTTTTTTTTTTTTTTTTTTTTAAATGTTTTCTGAAAATTTGAATTTCACTTATACAGCAAGAACTACCACATAGTTCTTAACCAATTTTTAAAAATATTGCAATAATTTAGAAGTTCTTTGGAATACAGAATGCCAAAAAATGGCACACACACACACACACACCAAAAAAAAAATAAAGAATTGATATATGAACTAATGTTGGTAAAATTCTCAGGATTTGTTTACATGATAAATATATCACACACATTTCACATTTCAACTGATAATGTTTTTATTAAAAAAATATTTACAATAGCTTATTTTCTGGCATGATCTTTTATTAATGCAATCCAAAGGATATTCATTTTATTTATATGTAATATAGTTTGATATTTATTAAATTGGGCAATGTCAAAATTGCCATAGGTCATTAAAAGTATCTCAAAATGAAACATGACATGGTAGTTATTGATGGGAATACAACATTGGAAATTGCATAAAAGCTGAACAGAGATCACAAAGTTAAAAAAAAAAAAATAATAATAAATTGAAAATTTAGGCAACATAAACATAAAACTGATTTTAAGAATATCACAAAACAAGATTTGAGAAAAGTTAAGAGTAATGAGGAAAGTGGATTGACAGCAAAATAAAAAAAAATATGTTTGAAAAAGCTGAATGCAAAAGGAGAAAACATGACAAATATTGAGAACATTAGCTTAAGTCATAAAAGCAACCAAAGTACCACCTTTAAGTAAATATCACAAAGAGAAATGTGTAAGCTGAGCAAATTAGTATAAAATGATTTCTTAACAGAAATTTTTTGTTGAATGTAGAGCTGATGGTTAGGCTTAGGTTGGGTCCTTCATGGAACTAGTTGGTCAACACTATTTAAAAGACAATGGTAAGAAAGTAGAGTAATGTTTTGGGTTAATATTGTAAGGAATAACTATAGGTCTCATCAAAATTCTTGGGCAAAACATTTTCTGTATGGGTTACATCTGAAAAGATTTCAACTAAAAAAAGTATGGCAAACATAGACCTTCAAACATTGTTTTAATAGGATGATTTTTCCATTGTTTGTAGAATTATTTACTTTTTTATAAAGAAATAAATGTGAAAAGAAATTTTTCTATTCAAAAATGAGAAAATTGGTTCATATTTTAAGAATTATAAAATTATTTTTGTAAATAAACAGTCTAATAAATAGTGTTTTATATTTTTGTTGTAAATTCTCAAGGAACAGAGAAAATGTATAAATTCAATTTCATATGTTTGGGTTTTATTAAAAATCTAATCATCACTTTTTAAAACAGTAAGCATTGCTGTGGTAGGTAAAATTGTCAATTAGTCAATGTTTAAAACATACTGCATTGTTACATATTTTGATAATTTTGTAAATTTTTGAATAAAAAGATTTTTCACATTTATCTCTTTATAAATTGGTAAATAATAAATCTTCAGAAAAGGTAAATAATTTTTTTACAATCTTAAAAACATTTGCCAAAGGAGAGAACATAGTTAAAATAATAATAGTGATGTCAATGGAAAAAATCAACTTTTTTTTTTTTTTTTTCTTTTTTGAGCACAAAGGTCCATGTTTGCCAAAAGTATATTCATTCAAGAATTAACATTTAGTAAAGCTAGCTATTGCCCACCTTGCTAAAAAGGCTTTACCAAATTAATAGAATAGCCTTCCAATCTGATAAATTAATCCAATAGAAAACATGTGATCTAGATATATATGAGAAAGGAAAACAGTAAATAAATAATAGTAAATAAAGCTCTTCCAAGTAATGTTAAAGTTGAAACAATAGAAAAACTAACAAAATTAATGAAAAAAAAGGCTGGTGGATATTTTCGAATATCAAGTAGCCTATATTAGTGTGTTAAATAATTTATTCTTCTATTTGGGATATCATTTTAATGTTTTATGACCTATTTATCTTTTTGAATTTATTTATAAATAAGTGTTGCATTGGGTTTGTTTTATAAAACAAAAACCAAACCCCCTGAAAACATGTTATGATCACTATTTGTTAATTATTAACATATCACAAGCTGAAACCCACATATTATAATGGTCATATAAATATATCCTGGAAATATTACCAATATCAGTTGGTTAATACTACCAACTTTATTGTAAAAAACATTAACTTGTAAAATAAAATCTAGCACAGTATAGATAATAAAATATTTCTTATTGTTCCTTCCTTCCTTCCTTACTAATTGTAAATTATCAATCCACAAAAAAAATTGTCCTATACATTTCTCAATTATAAAATCACTATTATTATTATTATTATTTAATAACATTTCAGAAGTGTTTACATTGCATAATAATAAATTTTAAAAAGTTAAAACATTTTTTAAATTATTAATTGAAATATTAAAAAAAAAATTTCCACAAAAAGTCTACAGTGTATATTATTAAAAAAAAAAAAATAACTAAAAACCTTTCAAATAAAACATTTTCATTTTATTGCTGCTTTTATTTTCTATATATGACATTTTGAATAAAATTTCAACTGCTGTTATTTCTCTGGGGACCTATCTGTTTATAAATGAAAATAATTTTAAGTGTCCAAATAATTTCAGATTTCATAGAATGAAATAAAATGGGGTTATAATTGGCTTGAAAAAAATTTCCTGAAATAATCTATAAAATCTCTTCATAAATCTTCATCAGTGAAAATTTAATTGAAATCTGGACTTAGCTGGTTTTTTTTTTTTTTTTCAATATTTCTATTTTATCAAGATGTATTTAAACCCTCAACTTTGTTTTTAAAGTGTAAACAACTCTTCACTCTTCAAAGACAAAAATGTTCAGTTCTGCACATTGAACAAAAATATTTTTTAGATAAAAGTTTTCTCCAAACACTCTACTTTTGAAAGATGCAAAGGTTATTAAGATAAAATCAACATTACAAATCTGGGGTATGTTACCGTGGTATCTACAAGTTTATTATAATTACCCAAAAAATAAAATAGTTATTATTGGCTAATCCTTTTCCCTTTATTCATGGCATTTTTTCCACCATCTTGAGGAGGTTACTTTTTTCTTTTCTTTCTTTTTTTTTTTTTTTTTTTTTTTTTTTTTTTTTTTTCCCTGTTTGCAAAATTGATAAGCTTTCTTAGAAACTTTTTTGTTTTTATTAAATACAAAAAATAATGGGATTCAATTTGATGATTATTTCTTGTGATATTTACAATTTTATACAAAAAAGGAAATTAACACTAATTTGCCATAAAATGTTTTCTGGAGTAATTGCAAATAAATGTTCCAAAGAAGAAAAACAATATGAAATCAGGACAAAAGACCTACCAATGACTTTTAATATATATATATGATGTTGAAATTGCAGTTTGTCACCATTTATTACAGGGAGAAAAAAAAAGAAACAGAAATTATATGATTATCAATAATCTATAGATTACTCATATTGACTAGCTTTGATAAATATTCCTGATTATAGATTTTATAATTTATTTTTGCAAAAATACAAAAGAAAAAAAAAAATCCTTTCTCTTACTTAATTCATTTAATATTGTTAAAGCTTTCAGTATATTTTATGATATAAATTTCTCTAACTTGCTCTCTATAATTTTGTAGTGATTCTTTTTTTTTTTTTTTTTTTTAATAGAAAATCAAAATTATGTTCTTTTTTAAATGTATCATTTCAGTGTTGACATTTGTATCACATGTCACTTTTCCTTCTCTGCTTAGTTGTTGGTAGATTCAATTATTGAGCTTTCCTTAACAACACTCTGTACCAGAGTCAGAATTAGAATAAGCCATTCAAGACACTGTTCATCAGTCTGCTCCTATTTTCTTTTCTCTAGAGTAGAATAAAAATTATACATCACAAGTTTGTCTGCTTGTTTGAGTTTCTTATTCTTAGGCCAGATTATTTCATGCCTTATCTGCTTTATAGACTTGGGCAATCTGAAAGAAAATAAAGAAACCATGATTAATTTTAGGCATGTATATATGTGGCGATATAGGATAAGTGTGAATATTGATGTATATAAGTTTTTCTGTATTTGTAGGTACAATAATATATATATATGTACATACACACTATCTGCTATTCATCCAATACTAAGCTTGACTTAACACATCAAAGTCTAAATTGGATGCCTGCCTCTTGGCACAAATGGTGTATAAATGGCTGTGATTTACTTCAGCATCGGTCTGCAGGATTCTTTAGCTTTTAATGGCCAACTTGATGCCTAGTTTGCCCGCATCAGACTATTCTAAATTGGTAGCTAATGTTCATTGATAACCTTGGAGGTTTCCGACATATTGATTGTTGTTATTATTCCTCTCACTATTCAATTCATTTTTATTCTCTTTTTAATATGCTGCTTTGTGTTCATTTCTAATCAGTGTCACAGCATTCTATATTTAGTCAGCCTCTGCTGCTGATATCACTTTGTAATCTTACCAGTTTCATTATTTCTATTATACTTTTACATATCTTCATTTTTTTTATTTTTTTTTATTTTTACTTTTTTTTCATCTCTAGCATCCATTTGTTCTTTAGATTCCAACTTGAACAATTATTTCAAATTCTTTTCTTGTTGTTATACATACAGCCCAAGTCTAAAGTTGCACTGTTCTGAAATTAGTTTTTTTGTTGTTTTTAAAAATTACTAGTTTTAACAAATGAAAATTTCAGTTTTCCTATTTAAAATTTCTAATGAATCTTAATTCTTCAGTTAATGATTGCATAAGCTCATGGCAAGTTCTACGATAATAAAATAATTTTGAGATCTGCAACTAACAGAAATAGTTTTGATTTTTGGCTGACACCCCCCCCTTCCGCCAATGGTTACCGGTAAAATTCTTTTGGTAGCATTTTCCATTTTTAAAAAGAAATTATTTTGCATGAAGGATCTGCCTTTTTAAGTTACAAAATTAAAATAATCTCAACTCTTACAATCTTAGGGACTGATTAATACTGTTTGAAGGCATCTTAACTTGAATCAAACTCAAGTAATATCAGTTTTTAATTATAGCATCTGACATTCTAGAACTGTCCCTCATTTGTGACATTTTACAACTTTAATGATAAACTGTGAATTATTGTTTCAATTGTGTTATTATAAACAGAGGTTTTACATTCTGTATTAGTGTATTATTCAATACTGCATTCTGTAATTTTTCTTTTTCAAAACTTTTATTTGTATACTGGCTACATTGCATCCAAATTACTTCAAGAACTTTTTTTCCCCTTAACAAGCAAACTTTTTTTTTTTTGTTAGATTTTTATCTCTACACAACTGACTGATAGGTTTTATAGATTTTAAATTTTCATCTCTTGGGCATGGAATGCAAATGTGGATGTTCTTGAGGCTTGAGTAACACATGTCAAGTGAAATTGATATTGTATCTCATTTATTGACTTCAGGTATCATTGAGATATATATATATATATATATATATATATATATATATATATATATATATATATATATATATTATTACTCTGTAGTATATATTTAGAACTTGCTTTTAAGATTAGATTAGCATGGCAACAATCTCGGCTTATCGGAATTTTTACAGAAAGAAAAGAGATTGTAATTTCATCAAGCTTAATAAAAATGTGTATTTCTTTGTGTAATCAAATTTTGTTTCTAATGAGGGTTTTTATCGACTTCTCAGTTATTTCTACATGTGGATGAGGCATTAATGTTATCATTTAGAATATTAAGCAGAAGCACATTTCTTTTTTTTAAATCTACTTGAAGAAACTACTTTATTCATTGTTGTTATTGTTGTAAGCATTGATAATGGTAATATTAGCCGTTTCCTTATGAGGAATCATTTGGCATTAATTCACTGAGCAGCCAGTGTTACTGTTGGTTGAAATTTATAAAATTTTTATTAAAACAATTTTTCAGAAAAATTAGTCCACTAAATATTATTGCTCTTTCTATTATTGATAGGAACTTCCTTCTATTCTTTTGTTTTTGATGTAGTGTGGAATGTCATTATTTTCTCTTCAAGTTATATCTGCTATCTATTTTAGTTGTTTGCTGTTGTTGAAAGTCCTCAAGTAATATGGTTTCTGTTATCTAGTACCATTCTTTGTAATCCTGTTGTCATTTTTAATCATTAATCTGAAAAAGTGGTTATATATAACTGGCAGTTTAGATATTTTTAACAAGTTTGACAGCATATATGGCATCCATATGAAATTCTTGATCTGACTAGGCTATTTAAGAACATAATTCAAGTTTTTAGGTTAATGTTTTGGTTCTGTAGCAACTTGGAGTGTTGGATGAAACTACTAGCAAAGTGTATTCTGTATTTAATTTGCTTAGCTCCAATACTAAATTTGTTACAACTGATCCATACAGTAAGATATTTGAAATGTTTAGTATTTACTAATTTCACATCCACACAAATTTGTCTGATCGATTCTAGCTTGGTACTATTACAGCTTTCATTCCAATTTCCAGATCATTGTTTCTGTTTTAGAAATATTTATCTTGATTTCTGTTTAACCTGTTCATGTGGTTTATAAACACATTTAAAATTCAAGATATTTATATACAGCCAGTAGTTTTCCTCCAATGTTTGATTAAATTTTTGTATTGAAATTTTTTAATTATAAATGCCAAGCATCTCTGACTGTACAAAGTGACTCAAATATCTGATCTTTGCAAAATATAATTTACCAATTATTACTTGCAAGGAAAATGTTTGATAATTATATATTGTATCAATTTTTATAACCTTTAGGATTTGTCCTTCTATTTTATTAGATGTGTTGTTTTTGTATCAATATTCCTATATTGTAAATATCTTAAAATTGATAAAAAAAATCATGTCAGTTAAACTTTTTTAAAAGGAACTAATTAGTTTTCTATAGAATAGAAATTGGAAACTCCTTTAAATAATTACTCTGAAATTTTATTTTGTTCATTTTTGAATTGGTTATGCAGAAAATGTATTGTTTAAGGTGTATGCTGGAGTTTTGTTTTTTGTGGCTTTATTTTAATTATTTACTCCTTTCCCTTTTAATCTCTATTCCTTCAGTAGAGTTGCATATAAACACCTGAAAATCATACAATGCACAATGGGGGTAGGGCTTCACAATTCTTAGTCTGGAAGAGCAAAATTTATTTTGGTGCATCAGGCCTTTCTTAAACTTATATTCTCCTTAGTTTATCCCCATCCACCCATTCTGTTAATCAAAAAACATTAGTCTGTTCTTATACTCTGGGTTTACTTAACACTTTTTTTTCTTTAACTCTTTCTTAATTCTTTGATTTTAATAGTTTTGATCAGTAGAATCTTTACTTTTTATTAACATGTTTTTTGTCAATGCAAATTAACTATCCATTAATAATAAATGTAATACTTCTTTTAATCCATATATAAAATAGCAGACAGTTGCATTCAACAGTAAGGAACAAATGTGTATTTATTCTTGTTATATGAGGGTTGGCTGAAAGGTTTATAGGCTGAACATGATGCTCTCATGGAATGTGACCAAATGAGATTTATTTTTCAATATTTTCCCTCTTGTGGTTCACACACTTCTTCCATCGGGTGTTGTAGTGCATGGATGTCATTGGTGAATACACTTTCATCCTGTTAGTCAAAAAAGTCATCAACGGTAGCCATGACATCATCACTGTGATACTGGTTCCCAGCCAAGTGTTGTTTTTTTTTCTTTTTTTTTTTCCGTGTTTGGAAACAGATGATAGCCAGATGGGGCCAAATCAGGAGAATAGCGAGGGTGATTAACCAGTTCAAAGCTGCAGTCACGTACAGCAGCTAATGAAACCAAGGACTTGTGTGCTGGAGCATTGTCTTGATGAAACAAAACCCCTTCCATCAGTTTTCCTGGACATTTGGTCTTGATAGCCTTTTCTAACTGCTTAAGCAAGGTGGCATAGTACTCTCCGTTGATGGTGTGGCTATTTGAAAACAGTCAATAAACAATGCTTTTTGCATCCCCCAAAAAACTGAGGCTATCACCTTCCCTGCAGATCAAACAACCTTGGCCTTCTTTGGAGCAGGTGAGGAGGGGTATTTCTACTGCATGTATTATCTCCTTGTCTCTGTCTCAAAGTGATGAACACTCATCTTTGGTTAAGAATCATTCAAAGAAACTAGCTGGATCTGCCTCAAACCATATCAGATTTTCCCACGATGTGATCAGCCTGATGCACTTTTGATCAAATATCAGAAGACGTGGCACACACCAAGCAGAAAGCTTTTTCATTCCAAGTTCATTGTGCAGAATATTCTCAACTCTCTCATGAGGTATGCTAATACCATTGGCTATTTGATTTATAGTCAATTGCCTGTCATCCATTACCATGTGGGGAACACAATGTTTTCTTTGGTAGTGGCAGCTGGTGGATGTTCAGACCTTGGTCAACTTCAAGGCTCTTCCTTCCCCTCCTAGATTCAGCCACCCACTTTTGCACTGATGATAAAACTGGAGCATCATCTCCTAATTTAACAACCATGTCAGCATGAATGTCCTTTTCCTGAAGGTACTTGATAATACCACAATGTCAAATTTTGTACATTTTCAAGAGAAGTTGCTACTAGTTACTTTTGAAGTCTTTGAACAGTGAGATACCAGTTTACCTGGAAAGAAATAATGCAGTTATTATAAGAATAATTGAAGTTAATGCATACAAAGTTTCACAGTACTAGCATCACTCCTTCATAGTCAGCCTATGAAATTCTCAGCCAACACTAATATATATATATATATACACACACACACACAATCAAATGAATTAAGAACACATCCAGTGCTGTCAAACTGACTGGTATAGAACTCAAGACAGTTTTGGTTAGTATTTACCACAGCTCACTGAAATACTATTTTCACTTAAATTTTTCATGTGTTCTCTTGTTTGAGGTTACTTGATGTGTTACTTTAATGTCTGTGAGTGGGAATATTTGCTTATAGGTGTGGATATGTTAAAAATAGCTTTTCAAAATCTTGTATATAAACCATACAAAATAACTTATGCACTTTTGGTTCTTTAAAGCAGCAGTGAATCTTGATAAATTGAAAAAAAAATACCTTATTTGCATTTTTAGCATTTGTTTCAGTTTTTAAGATCACAAGATTAGTGTTTGTCATGCCAACCATAAGAGTTGTAAAGTTATATATTTGTCTATATGTAATAAACAATAATTACTTATTTTAAAATCTTATAATACTTGGGTATGGAACTCTCTCCAGAGAATCTTTGTAGAAGCCTGTGACCTACACAAGTATAACATTGATCCATTGAATATTTTAAATTGATGGGAAAAATAATGTTCACTGATTGTCAACAAAGAACATGAATTTGTTTCATTTTTTTTTTTTTTTTTTCCTTTTCATATTTCTTTAAATAACATAATTGCTATGATAACCATTTTAATCAGGTAATCCATGTTCAGTTTAGATAACAGTATTTCCTTATTTGAAATTTTTTCAAGTAGGTCACAAAAATTGAAATAAGGCAGATTTTGAAGGAATTTTCTCTCACTTTGTATCAAACTAGAGAAAAATAGAAAAGTTTAAAAACCATAGCCATATTTTTATTATTTTATATTTGTGCACTAGATTAGGTTAATCACATAAGTGTAAAAACAAAAATCCATTGACCTGTATTTAAACATGTTTTCTTCAAACAAATTGTGATGGAAAGTATATATTTTATAATGTGAAATGCAAGATATCAAGGGAGAAGTGAAGTAAACCATGAGTAAATGTACAAAAAAACAAAATGCAGTAGTACTGTGGATTGGAAAATAATTTTCAAAGAGCTCTTTCCAAAGAAACAAATAAATGATTTCAACAGGTACTGCTTCCTGTCAGATGAATTAAAAACAGTAATTGATGAAAAGCATGCATTCAAAATTGAGAAAAATAGCATAATATTCCATCAGGATAACAACATAAAGTTTTAAAAAAATTAAAATAATCTCCTTCCACTCTTACAACATTAGGGAGTGATTAATAGTGTTTGAAGTCATCTTAACTTGGATCAGACTCTCAATTAATATCAACTTTTAATTATAGTTGGTGACCAGACAAAAATCCTTATAGGTTGGCAAGATTTTAACATATCTGCCAGATTCACTAATAATTGTACCCATGATTACCATTCTGCCAGTCTTCATAAAATTCTTTTAAAGAAAAAAAAAAAGTTCAAATTCTCGGGTGGGGGGCAGTTATTTGATTACAAAAAAAAGTTAATGTTCTTGGAGGATGGAATTATGAAATTTTCTGAAAGGAGCACGAGGTAGTTGAACAAAACAGTAAATACATTGTTTAATAAAGTTAATCACAAAAATAGAATTCTTTTATTTACCAAACAAAAAACATTTTAATTACTAAATAGAATGCAGATGAACCTGAACTGAATGCAATCTCAACAAAAATTGAATATTGACTCTACTTCTATATCCTCACATACTTTTTTCCCCTTACTATCAGAAACTGCTCTCTTTTTTGGAGATGAATCTAAAAATTATGGGAAGATGGTCATTATTAGGGATATTTAATGTCACACTGAATGAAGCTCAGTTTAAAGTAAACAGGCTATCTAGATTTACAAAAATCAACGTTTATCTATATTCCCTTTATTCTTTGTTTTTTTTTGTTTCGTTTTTTGTGAATGGTCAACACTTTCTGTTTCTTGCAAATTTCCTTCTTGTTTACGTTCATTTCTTATCAGAAGAATCACTAATAATTTATCATGACTATTTGCTAATTTCATTTAACTAAAGAAACTTTTTGACTATCAAATTATTTCTGAAAATCTGGATGCTTGACATTCAAATCTATAAACACAATCACCAAGAAAAATAAATAAGCAACTGCTCTCTCTCTCTAAAAGTATTTAACCCCTCATAACTGTCATGTGACCTCAAATGACTCCTAAGCATACACTCCTCCTCTCTTTGTGATATCCATACAGGGCATTAAATTCTGAGCATACCATCATGACCAATGATAATAATTCCCTTTTTATAATGTTTACATGAAGACTGACTAATATTATGAAATTGTTGCAGCTTTTGTTTGATGTTTATTCTTTGTCAGAGACTGACAAAGATTAAATAATGAAGGAGCAGTATTATTTATACTTTTGTCATGTGAACTGTCCTTTCAGAAAAAATTCAAAAGACTTTCTTATCTGCATTAAGCAGTAGGTGGGTATTGTAAAGGATAAAAAAAATAGTCTGTTTTAAGATCTCTTGATTTTTCTCTCTCTCTCTTCCTGATATGACCTTTCAGGTTGTTGGTGATCATAGTTCTCTACAGCTTGCTGCCTTTTGTTTCTTTTAGTAATACTTTCTCTGTTATGATCTGTATTTCTCTTTGAGAAACACTTAATTTCTGTGTGTATAAAATATACATGCACTACATATACAGATTTCTTGACTTTGTTAAATATTAAGATTTTATCTACTACAAATTTTACCTATTTTATTAAGTTTGAATTATAATATCCTCTGCAAAAGTTACCAAGAAATTATATCTGCACATAAATAAAATTAAAGTGTTGGATAAATTCTCTTGTAACTCACTTGGGGAGATCATACTTCATTGTAGAACTGCTTTCACTCCAATTTCAAAATTTTTAGATTTTCAGTAAAAATAGTGGTTTATATTAGATAACCCAAAAATGATTTATTTTTTCTTCAACATTACTGGACTTTCAAATAAAAAAAAAAAATAGTCCACAAGCTTTTCTTCATTTTTTTTTTTTTTTTTTTTTTTTAAGCAGTTTGAAACCTGCACACATTATTGACTATCAGATAACTTTCAAGATAATATACCAAAAGTATTGATAGGTGAAATCAATATGGCAGCTCCAAAGGTTTTTACTGTACAATTTTAAGCTTGAAACAAAAGCAGAAGCAGCAGCTCATAGAATGTGTATATTTAATGATGGCAAGGTTAGTGGTCATATGGTTCAAGAGATTCAGGAGGTTTTCAATTGGAAATTAGTTACTCACAAATGCACCTTACAAAAGATGTCCTGTAAACCTTGATGATGACAATGAAGACTCCTCTGCCTCAAACATGTTAGATTTTTGCACTAAGATTCAACACAAGTGATGAAGCTATATGGCTGTTTAGCATTAGAAAAAAAAAAATAGATATTATGGGAATGATTACCCAATGAACTCTGAACAAAACAAACAGCAAGGAATCTTGTCTCTTTTTTTTTTATCATGCTAAAAGAATGAACTGTTAAAGAAGTGACTATTGACCTGTGATGAGAAATAGATCCTGAATGACAATTGAAAGCCCTCACATGCCTGTCTACAAGTGAAGCTCTTCTGCCTCCTATATTATTCTTGTTCATAGTAGTTCATGTATATATATATATATATAGATACACCTTTTGGATTACTTTATATATTCATGAATATATAAAGTACTTGTATTTGACAAGGCAGATCATTGGTTTGATTTATAAATGAAAATATTTTAAAGTTTATTTTAGTCATAAGGCCTTGACAGTTTCAACAGATACCGCTATTGTTTGCTTACTATTAACAATATTTTTAAGTTGTAATATGATTCAATTCAAAAAATGAGCAGTATAAGCAAATTTGAAATAAATACACTTTCAATTGCAAAACTCAAAATTAATTTTTTTTTCTGCTCTATTAAATATTTTGAAGAAATAAAAACTAGTTTTATTTGTATTTAACTAAGTTGCTAGCAAAAGTATAGACACCCATATGCTGCCCCCTCCACACACACACACACACACTCTCTCTCTTGTAGAAATATACTTGGATGGATGACCTGTGTGATGTAATAGGTAAAGAAATAATGTTGTTGATATCATGCAACACATACACAGGATTTAACCTTGCTTGACTATAAAATGATTGTTGGGGGAACCAGAAAGATAGGAGGCCCCAAGGTGGTAACTTCTGTATCTTTTTCTTGGTAAGAGTTTACAAGAAATATCTGATTTCCAGATAGACATCAGCAGCATGTGACGTTTGAGTACCTACAATTGATGCAAGAAAAGAACCACTGGTAGCTGATAAGGCTGGTAACCATCCAACAGAGGAATATAGCATCAAATCATATCCTGCTTCAATGCTGGTGTTTCTCAACCGATAAGTCAATACACTGTATGGCATACACTGCATTCCACAAGGTTCTATAGTTGTCAATTAATAATGGCACCATCATTGAACTCCTCAGTTACTATATCACATCTGAGCCAGGGAACATTGCTGTTGGAATGTGGAAGACTGATACCATGTTGTCTGATTAGTTGAATCAAATTTTTAGCACTTTTGGACAGATGCTTGATTTGGAATATGGGGGAGGAAACTGCATAAGGCTATGGTTCTAAACAATCTACAGGATGTTGTGCATGATAGTATTGAGTGTATTGTGTTAGAGTTCACAAGAACCACTAGTGAAATTAGTCTGATATATGCACATCTTGCTATAGGCCATTTGCTCCTTTTTATGCTTGCCATGTTTCCCAGTGATTGTTTGTTCCATTAAGATAGCACCCACCCCATTATGCATTGGTGAAATGAGATTGGTTCCAGAAACACCCTGCTTCACACTTACCATATTGAAACTCCATGGAGCATACATGGGACATGATGCAGAAGACCTTTATAAATTCTCTGCAATCACACCCACTAAACACAAGTCAGTTATAGACAGACTGGAAACATTCCTGAATAGATATACATATGCAACATTACTAGTACCCCATAAACACCATGCTACTTTTATTTAGGCAAAAGTAGCTACGTTCTTAGGTAGTTGTCTATAATTTTTGGCACTATATTTGTTGAATGTGCAGTTTAGTTATATTTCAATAATTCTTGAAGAAAAAATAAATTTATTTATCAAAAGAATTCGTCCAGTTCATTTTTTTATATACTAATATATCTGAGGATTGAAAGAACTGCATGTGTAGGAAATTAAACATGTTATCAAATGTATATTTTGGTTACTTCTTTTATATAAAACAAGGACAGCAAACAAATCCTTTCCATAAGTTATGAAATATAGAAAATGAAGAAAGTTTTCTATAACACTTTAATCTTTTGAAAGTCAAATAAGTTAACATAAAGTGAGCAAACTTGTTGAAATATCTACTTTGCACCTCTCCTCTCTTATACCTCCATAAAAGGTTATAAATTTTACATTCTTATATATAATTCTGATATAAAGCATTATTTGTATGAAAAGTACTTAAAAGGAAAAAAAAAGCTAAACAGATAAGGCCTGTAGTGTTTTGTTTCCAAAGTAGCTAAGTAGCAAGATAAGCTCACTTAGGCTTTTAATTGGTTCAATAAATCAACATTACAATCTTGTCTTTTTCTTTTAAGGCTGCAGATTTTTTTTAACCAGGTGGGTTTATTTTAGCTTTAGTTCCTTTTTATATTTAGTTTTCCTTTTGGCAGTCTTTTATATCACTATGCAAGGTCAAGTACCATTGTTTACTATCCTCAAATGCTTAACAATAAAAAATCTAATCCAAATAGCAAGATGAGAATTTTTTTTCATAGGGATTTGGAAAAATATTGATGTCATTGCTATAAAAATTATAAAATCAATATATGCCAGTTTTCCATGTACAATTTTCTGGTAGCTTTCATAAAAGTAAATTGAGTGCACACAATGCATGTTCCAAAATGATTATTGAATGTCCTTTATTGTGATATGTACCATATAGCAATGGAGCAAAATGTGTTAATCTTACAGTTGAATTAATGTACAATTAGAATAAGTTATTTTATTACATCTGAAAATCAAAAAAAATCTATTGTCAACCATTTTTAGAAATTTTCATTATCATTTTTCTCACTTGTATACAATGATCTTCTTGGACATGCATACATGCTTCTTGGGTGTGGCCATTTTTCTCTTTCATCATTCCACTTCAGTGATTTGATTGCAGTTGTGTACACTGTTTTGCCTATTATTACCTAATATGTTTGTTTCAACTTTTCCTTTTTAAGTGCATTTTGAATGCATGATTGTAATCTTTTCCCCTCATATCTGTTCCTACTGGTCTCTACTAAAATGTTGCTGCTTTCAACTTTTTCATAAATATTTATTAACCTGCTCATCAGAAAAAAAGAAGCAAGTTTTAATAACTGTTATTGAAACCATTACTGATTTTGTGAACATGCTCATTTCTGACCAGCTCCATTGCTTGTAGTTCTTGTTTTCTCTTTATTATAAGTAGTGTTTTTTAAGGTCATACTCTTTAATAAAATTAAGAATTTGTTTTCACATCTGTTTTTGTCATAAAGTTTCATGTACATTTCATTGTTGACCATAACAAATAGTAAAGTGAAAAGGATTTGTATAGTTAGCTTTTATAATTTACTGTAACTGTTTATTAAAAATATACTTCAGAGAATAAATCCACTGTTAGATTCCAGCCCAAATTTAATCATAACATGATCTTAAAAACAAGTAACAATTTCCCTTATCATTTTTGATCATATTTAATCAATGTAAAAAAAAAAAAAAAAATCATTTTTTAATAAGGTGTAGATTTTACATATAAATGAATATAGTGCATCTGATTAGGTATTAAAGCTTTTTTAAGGATGGGATATTGGCTTAGTGATAAACAAAAACAGATAAAGTTGCCATTTAAAAAATGAATAAATTAAAATTAAATATTTTAACCTGGTTTCAATTGTCATCTATGTGTTTGTTATTCAATGTGTCATATTCTCTTCATAATGAGGTTCACTTTAAGACATTCAATAAAACTATAAATTTCAAGTTGTATGTAATGTAATTGGAAAATTCTTTTCTTTTTATACAGTATCTCTTTTCCATTCTTTTATTTGTACCTTTTCCTCACTGTATTTGTAATTATAGACATAATTTCTGTATCTCTTCAAGTTACTTTTTTTTTTTTCCTTCATACTGAGGATTTTACCAAATCAAAGCATTCATCATCAGCAATAGAAAAATTAAGACCATTCTTTACTCAGAAAATTTAACATAAATTTTATTGAATTTTACATCCACTTATATTATTAAAAAGATTTACATTTTGAATAAGGAATGTCTGCAAGTTATATCATCACATTCATGGAAATATTTGTCTGGTTTAAAATTGTGAAATCCTTTACTCTTATCTTTTCCAGTTCCACTGGACTTATTTATTTTGCAATTCTTTGCAGTTAGTTCCTGTGGAGAGAATATTTCTAAAGTTCATTTCAGTAGGAAGGAGTATCATCCATACTTCACTTTTGATGAATCAGACTGCTCTCTCTCTCTCTCTGTTTGCGATGTCCCTTGATGATATGTGCAATCATGGCTCTCCACTGTTTCTTAAAAAGAAAAAACATCAGATTTTTCAAAAAGCAAATAGTTATTTCTCAAAGAATATATTAATTTTTTATACTGAAATTAAACAGTATATGCAAGAGGGTACATTTTCACAAATTTTGATTTTTCAGTAGGTGTTCTGTTAAAGATTTACATTATTAACATATCTTTTGAATTCAAAATAAATGAAAAATAAGTATAAAATATCTTTGCACAAATAGATTTGGTTCATATTTTCTTTTAATAAAATATCACAAATTTAGCTTTGATCTTATTGCCTGCTTAACTCCAGAACAACCAATGAGCTTTTTAAAATGAACTAAGGCTAGACTCGAATAATATAAACTTTATCACCTCTAGACAGTCTTAAGCTGTATTCTATTAATCTACATAAATCTATCATATATGATTTTTTGTGACCTGCTCATACACCTGTGTTCAAATTTCTATAGACTGCATAATGTCTATATTTAAAAGGCACATATAAATTTTCATTTGAGTTCTATTATCATATCATTTTTGCCATTATTTTAAGAAGACAACTGTAGTTCAGTAAAATTACTCATAGAAAATCTAAACTGAAAATGTTAAAATTAAAGTTTACCTGTTTTGTGCTATTAATATCTAAAGATTGTTTAATATTTTTTTGTTTCTAAACTAAACTAAATCTTTTATGATAATGATTCTAATCTTGTACTCTGTCAATTTTATTATCATTAATGGGGAAATTTTTTAAGGTATATTAAATGTTTGCACTTGGCTTTAATTCTAATCTTTTTTGAATGCCCAGACCAAAATATAGCAGAATTAAGTTAGCCAAGTGAAAAAAAACCCCTAAGCACAAATCATTTTCTTATTTAAAACATTACAAAAATTACATTAAATCTTGTAAGAATACTTCTTTTTGAAAGAATAAAATCTTGAAAATATTTATACATTACTGATTAATCTAAAACTTATATAAAAAAAAATTAAATATCAAAGTATATTTTCAAAGAAAATATTTGGCTATAACTAACTGGATATGATGATGACAAAGTTAGTTGATAAATCTATTCTTGAATTAGATCTTTCTAGAACAGCCATCCTGGAAATCTTGTGATTATTTATTTTACTTAAGTCCTGCTTCTGTGAATGTTTCTTCAGCTGTATTTCGGATGTCACTGATCCTTGTCTGACTAATGCTGACTGCTTGAAACAAAAATGCTACTGTGCAACTGTATGCCTCTTGTCAACCCACTGTTAAATACACACATTCAAATAAGTTTAAATGCTTAAGAAAACCCCTTAATCAGAGCATAATTGACTTTCTCATTGTTTGTTCAAGCCTGATTCATAAAAATCTACAAAGTGGAACAGGAGGAGAGGTGGCTAAATTTGCTTTGTGTTCTTTTTTTCTTTTCCTTATGTCTTTTTTAACAAAGTAAATATTTTGTCACAAACTTCATTAAAGATTTTCCAAGTTCCTAGAATTTCCAGCTTCTTGATTACATTAGTGTCAAGTTTGGTATACCAAATGACTGTTTTGTTGGTTACACTTTAAAATGTATACATTTCAAGTAACTATTTTGAAACTTGTTTGTCTGGTAAATATTTACATCAAAACCTGGTAGAAGAGAAGGAGAGAAAGAAATCAGTGTTCTGATTCCTTTAATAATGACCTAATTCAACCTTTCAGATAATTATTTTGATTTTCTTTGCATTCCAAATTCAGATATTGTCAAGAAAGTATTTCCTTTACATATTTATAGACGCCAACAACATAATGTTATGTTTCTCTTTAACAAAGTCTGAATTTATGAATGAAATAAAATATTTGATATTCATCTTTCTTAATATAAGATGAGTTTTGTTTCCATTTTATTATTTGTAATATAATAACTTCAGAATTGTAAGAAAAAAGAATTTTTTGTACATTTGTCAGTATATTTATTTAACCTTACCCATGGACCAAATTCTCTGTTGATTGCAACTTTGTTATACTTGTCTTATTCAGATAATAGATTGTATGTGTGCATTTGTATGAACAAATTGTGCATATGAATATGAAAAAGATTCTTTTATTTTTTTTAAATGTTTTACTATCCTGATAAAAATATAAATTTATCTAGATTGTGTAACAATTGAAATGCAGCATCAGGGAAGGATTATGTATTAAAATGCCATAATACTTATTCCTATTTATTTTAATTATTTTAAATGAATTATGCTTAATTTTCCATAGAAAAAAAATGAATCTTAGACAATGTCAGTTCTTGAACAAAACCATTCAAATGCATTCATTTTTAACTGTTCTCTTTAATGTAACTCTACATGCACACATTCTATAAAACAATATCTGTTGTTACATTTTGTATTTCAGAGAATTTAAATGTTAATAGTATCATCAGCAGTCTCTTTATTTGATGTTTGTTAACCAGCAAAAAGCTGAAACTATAGACTTGCTATGGTCACATTTTTTTCACTAAATTTTCTCTGTTTAATATGCATACAAAATTACTTCAATCTTTTTTATTTTAGCATATATAAACAGCAGAATTGTGATGCTGACTTGTATAAGATTATTTTGTTTGGTAAAACTTTTAATCTTCAATAATGTAGATGCACATTAATTTTTAGTGGACATTTTTCTACTTATTATAATTTAAATCTAGAAAATTATATATGCATGTATGTTTTTAGAGGTATGACTTTAAAATTAGTGAATTTAAAGAAATTGAGCTTAAAGAGAAAAAAAATTTTTTTTTTTTTTTGT
Organism: Acanthosepion pharaonis; assembly: GCA_903632075.3. Classification (NCBI taxonomy): domain Eukaryota; kingdom Metazoa; phylum Mollusca; class Cephalopoda; order Sepiida; family Sepiidae; genus Acanthosepion; species Acanthosepion pharaonis. The sequence goes on along the minus strand of CAHIKZ030002474.1, from coordinate 255,458 downwards.
TGTTTGTTTTCTTTTTCAAAATCAAGTCAGTCCATCACTCTCTGTTAAGTTTGAAATCAGAGCTCTGAAAAAGAAAACTGGTACTTAGATGAACACATGCAATTACATTCGTAAATTGTTTGCAAATTTTCCAGGCATAGAGCAAAAAAAAAATCTTCATTTTGCTGGTGCAGATTTTTCTTTATCTTACATGAACAAAAAGTAAAGTACAATTGTGATTGGATGGCAGGCCATCCAAAAATTGTACAAGGAAAAAATAAGAGCATCGAAATGTCTATCGGTTTGTATTTTTTCTTATTCCATATAGCTTAAAATATTTATTTCTTAAGCTATTTTTTCATTTGTAGAAAATAATAATTTTTATAATAGGATAAAAATATAATAGTTCTGATTGCAGTCATGCAAAGTACTTGCCTTTTGTTGTCCTTTTTTTTTTTTTTAAAGGCATGTATGCGTTTAATTTTTAAAACAGGGTACCTAGATAATTAAGAAAAACCTATAGTATAAAGAAAAAAATTGTACACATGTCCAACTTGGGGGTGGGGCAGCAACAAAAAGGTTATTTAATAAAACTTGCCTCAGCCTTAATGCAGCCTTCTGAATAAGGCACTTCTTCATGTTGGCCACCATGTCTGACAAATCCTTGACATTGTAGGGTCACTAATTGGTTTCTCTCTCAGTGACATATCACATTTAGTCCAAGGGATTAAAATCCAGAGAATTAGGAGCTCATATGTTGGGATCATCTTATTCATGTAAAATGTATCAAGAATGGCCACCTCCTCAGTCCAGGGCTTGACAATAATTTCCAACACCTTGATGTATGCAGTGCTATTGACTGAAGTTCTGCAGGAAGAAGTAAGATATGGCCTTCATTGCTCAGGACCATCATGATGTGAACTTGGTGTGCATCACCATGTGCTCTATGCAAAGCTACCTCTTATTCCTCCTGTTCACCTGGTCACTTTCAAAAAGCTGGCTATCTCCAGGTTACTGTGGTTGATGACTAGTACCACAAGCATGATGTGCCTTTTCATTTCCTTTGTCAGATTGGAAGCAGCCATGTTAATGCTCTTAATATGCCTGAAAGAGAAATGAGAATGTTAAATTTTAGAGCATGCCACATAACATTACTTAAATTTGTCCTCTACTTATGGTCTACCATGTGTCCTCAAATATCACACATTATGCACTGTGGTAGCCCTATATTGTTATTAATGCTTGTTTTAATTCCTGAATACTGATGTTCTTTCTCTGTTTTTAAACCACATTGATTGTTAAAGCCTGCCCATAAAAATTTTAGATATATAAAAAACACTGCAAAATGGTTTCCCACTCCTATTGTCAAACAGAAATATACAAGATGTTTCAAAAGTCTTATCACATTCTAAGAAATCTTGTATCATGAACTACAAATCGTAGCCTGATTTAACTGGCACCATTTGAAAGCTAGTGTCAAGTTTTCTTCTGTTAATTTTAATTTAATTAACCCTGAATTTTGCACAAAAATGCTAGAGAGGTTGGAAGAAAACGGATTTGGTTATTAGCTTGTTTTTAGCAATGAGGTGACTTTCCACTAAGTGGCAAAGTTAACAAGCGTAACGCACACACATGGGAAACTGAGAACCCTCATGCAATTCTTGAGTATGTGCAAGATTCCCCTAAGATAGGTACCTCCACGAGATCGCTAAAAAAGGAGCATAGCATGATGAAAAAGACGCCAAACTTGACGAAAACAAAATTTTATCGTCTAAATGTTTGTTATTATTAAGAGGAAAGGTCAAAGTATTTTTGGGGTATTTTTTTTCCATTTTTTAATCGTTCCTAGCACGTCCGAAATTTTCGTTAAAAATCTAGTTTTTTTTTTTCAGCAAAATTGACCATTTTTTTTTTTTTTTTAAAAAAAACTGGAAATCTGACTTTGAAATTTTTTTAAATATCAATTATCATTTTTTCAAAACTTATTTTAAGAAAATCAGAAATTATAATGTTTATTTAAAATATTTTGAACCAAACTTAACTTAGCTTTTGTGCCAAAAAAGATGTAATTTGAAAATAAAACAAAGCAGGTCATAAACTTTCGCGTCTCTTGACATGTGATGAATGATATATTTACGAATTCCATGAGGCTAATTTGTTCTACGGAAGAAGAAAAGTGAAATAATTTACATTTACGTGAACAAATTATTTACCCCGTTATTTTTAACGAAAAACTTTCAGCGGTCTAATTTTTTTTTTTTTTTTGTACTTAGCTTTCACCTTTACGTTTATGATGCTTTATGGGAAATATATTGTAAAGAAATTAAAATAAAACTGTTAAGAGGACATTAAATTTCATATTTCTTAAGAAAGGTATCTAATTAATTTATAGGTACCTTTCTTATGAAATTTTATCAGAATTGTACATAAAATACTATAATTTTATGTACATTTATTACATTCTACTGTTATTTGTATTTGCATTCATTTTATTATTAATTTTGATATTTCATTTATGGAAAAATGTCGTAACTGAGATTAATATAAAAATAAGATCATATAAATTTCATAAGATGATACTGATACTTGTAGGTACCCTTCTCAGTTGAAATTGAAAAATCAAATTAACTTCTCCACACGTGTTTCGCAAAAAAGTAAAGGCCTTAACAGCGGAGAACAATGCTTAACTCAAATAACGCAACTTAATTATATTCTGGTTGGTCTTCCGTATTTTATAATTACAGCTCGATTATAAGCACAAAATTACATTTCTTAATTACTGGGGATCTTCTGATTAGTCAAAATGATACAATTTACAACGCGCTAAAAAAAAAGATCTATCTCATAAGGACACTTATGAAAGCCGATGTGGCTTTTTAACTAATTTTATAATATTTTAACAACTTAAATGTAAAATCTATTATAATTAATGAAATAACAAATAATTGTATTAAAAATTCATTTTTCATCGAAAAATTTTTTTTGCTTTCAGAAAATATTGTCCATATTCATAAAAAACAACTAAAAGCAAATAAAAGCATTTGAAATTAAATAATATATTTGTTTTATTGAGTTTTGTATGTTACAATTCAGAGCTGATTTTCAGGTACTGGGTTTCCAATTAAAACAAAAAAAAAAAACATGATTTGCATTCCTCAAAGCCCTGTGCTTTTAATTATTGTAATCACTAAAACCGATGCGATCGAATTTCTAGCGTTTTCATAAAATTAGTTATGGGGGGTGGTAATAAATTTTAAAAAAATATTTCTACCATGACTTTCATAAAAAAAAAAAACATATTTATAATAATTTCGATCATCTGTGAATAGTTCCTGAAAGTTTCATTAACATCCGATAATTATTTCTATTTTTGCAACGATTTTTCAAATTAATGTGTGTCATACCAAAAAAACGTGCTAAAAATTGTCTATGTTATTTACTAGTTCCGCTGATACAAATAGAAAAAGGTTTTTTTAATCAAAATTTAGAATTTTCTAAAAAGAAGGAAAATTTTTAAAAATAATTAAAAAAAAAACTTTGGTCTTTCCTCTTAATAATAACATAAGCATTTAGACAATAAAATTTTGTTTTCGGCAAGGTTGGCGTCTTTTTCATCAAGCTATGCTCTTTTTTTAGCGATTTCGTGGAGGTACCTACCCTAAGATAAACATGTTCTGTACTATAGAAACGTGTATAGATCCTTCTTCTTTGAAGAAGGAACAGACAATGGTAATGAGGCTGCAGACTTCATTCTCCAACAGGATGAGGCTGCAGACTTCATTCTCCAACAGGATGAGGCACCACCTCACCAAAGTATTCAAGTTAAACAGTATCTGAACACCACACTGCCTGACAGATGGGTTGGACTTTCCGGACAAACTGATCACGTATTCCTGCAATGGCCACCTAGGTCTCTAGACCTCACGCCATGTGACTTCTTCCTCTGTGGGTATGTGAAAGGCCCTGTGTATGTACCTTCCCTTCCCAGAAATGTGGATGATCTGAAAATGTGCATAACTGAAGCCTTAGCAACCATCGACAATGCTATTGCTTGGTTGTGTTGGACAAAAATTGGAGTTTCATTTGGATGTGTGTCATGTAACATGCAGTGCTCATATTTGGACACCTGTAAAGGCCTATATGGAAATATTAGCTTTCAGGAAATATAAATTGTTTTTATATCCTCAATGGTTATTAAGATATACAGTGTCATAATGTGATACAGACTTTTGAAACACCCTGTAGACTTAGTGCCAAAAAATTACAAATCTGGATGATAATTTTATCATCCAGATTTGTCGTCCATTTTTTTAAAGTTAAAGTAAACATATGGATATAGATCCAACAGTATGAATACATATATATATATATATATATATATATATATATATATATATATATATATGTGTGTGTTCTGTTTTGCAATGCCCGTTTGTAGGAGAGATTTTTTAAATCACGTATACAGCAATAGTAACCCCTTCAAACAATATTAGATCAGATGCCGCTAATTCCAATATATATATATATATATATATATATATATATATATATATATATATTCCTTTTACCATTATGTGGTGCTTGTTCAATAGCAATCCGTGTTCAAACCCAAATGTCAGCAGTGGCACTGTGTGTATGATCTCAAGTCCAAATGCAGTTGACGTTGAAATATAATCTGTCATTGTTTGGCCCCTCTGCTCTTATTTTCAGAATTTATTTCGGGTGAATGGGATTTTTGATGTATGTAGTTAATAAATTCTACTTGCAATCTGTTATATAAATAGCCAGTATAAAATAAAATGTTTATTTTTTTTTGAGAAATTGACCAACTGTTCAGGTTAACATTGAATATCACCTATCAGCTGATAATTAAGAGAAGACTAGTGAAAACAAAATCTCAAAAATATAATCTTAAAAACAAGCTTACTTTTCAAGGTCAATTTTTTTTTTTTTTTTTCCTGGCGAAAAATATAGTTTAATTGTCCACAGGATTTTATAATCAATCTCTATCATTTCCTGTTGACATCTTTCTTTGTAGGCAAGAGTGTTGATTTTTCTTGTCTCAACATCCAGAAAAAGAATACCTAAACATGGTATGGGATACTGACACAGTCATATTGGTATAATTTGTCATCTGCCTTTTTTTGCCTTCCTTGCAACTTTGATTGTCTTTCAAGGTGCTGCCAAAACAGTGCCCTGTATCCGGAGTTGTCAGATACAAGAGAGGTGGAAAGCATAACCTTTTTCTAACACTAAATGATTACTAAAATAAGGTCAGCTAACCAGAAAGTTGTTTGATAGTGATGGAATTGTTCAGTTCTACATAACATGTCCTTGGACACACAAGGCTGGCTTAGTGTTAAAGAAAACGGGTTTTATTCAAGAGTTTTTTTGTTTTTGTCTTGTTTGTTTTTTGTTTTGTTTTTTTTTATCTCTGGTCAAGTGATCTGAGTTGTTAACCATCATCCATTTACTGTCTCACCTTCTCATGTATTAGAAACTCCAGACTGTTATCATGATGGAAGATTGCTTCTATTGCTAGAGAGAGCCAGTTGTATGTGCCCCCACTGTCTCTCTCTCTCTTACACATAAGATGCTTCATTGTAATATGGATACACCTTCACATAACCATTGCCTTCAGAGGAAGGCTTTCTTCTATTCTTCTGTATTTTGGCTTTTCATCATTACAACACTTACTCACAAGAAGCAAATTTTGTAAATCAATATATAAGTCAATTGATTTGCTTTTCTAGCCAGTGAATCTATTAAATTTATGTAATAACAGTACCAGAGTGACCATCAGTTTATTTGTCATTTCAATATGGAGAAAAATGAGAAAATTGGTAACATTATGAAGACCACACACACACACACACTTTGTTTTTTTTTCTCTTTGCCTTCATTCTCCTCCTTTCATTTGTTCCATGTTGTTTTCTATTACAGTAGACTCTGGTTGATATTACATTTTCTTGAAAGAAATTCTAATTCTGTTACTCCCTGTTTATCCCTAATGCTGTTTTAACTGCAATTTACCCTTTAACTTGTCCCATTCATCTAACGGTAACGTTACCATTTCCAGTCATTATCTTTTCATACTTTTTTTTTTTTCTTTTTGTGTGTGTGTGTGTGTGTGAATTTTTAATTCTTGTTTTTTCTCTTGATTTTGTTCTTGCTTGACCTTAGCAAATCATTGGGGTCAGATCCTAAATGGGATTTCTACATTTTTTTTTTTTTTTTTTTTTCTATTTCTGCAGCCTTGGAATTAGAGCATGTTATAGTTTTTGCTTTTTCTCTTTCCTAAATAATAAAAATATTTTTCAGTTTTTTTGTTATGGCTAAAATTTATCACTGAGTGCTATAATATTGCTGGTGTTTTCCAAATGTTTTTTTTACTTTTGATGTGTAAGTAGTGAGAATTAGTTATGATGATGGTTGTGTTGCTGGTTACTGCTCTGTCAATAAATTGATTTTATGACAAATTCATTTAATACTTGGATTTTTTTTTTTTAATTTCAATATACATCTTGAACAGTGATATCAAAGCACAAAATAGAATTTTTTTTTTCTTTTTTGTTCAGGAAGATTTGAATAACTAAGTTTTACTTCTTTTTTTTTTCTTTTTAAAAAAAAAAAATACAGCATAGATTTTGTAATCGATTGTCTGACACAATTTAATCCTGACTAAATTACAAAATGGCACTTGGAATTCCAGCAATTGTCAAATTACACACATTTAATTATTCACTTTTCTATTGTTGGCTTTGTTCTCTCAATTTAGTGGGATTTGAGGCTTGTTTTTTTATTATTATTATTTTTCACCTTGTCAGTAGCTTCCAAAAAGAAATATTAATTCTAGCAGTTTAATAATGATTAACTTGCAACAGTTGTTAATCATTAAGTTTCTTTTCCGTAAAATCAGTGTCATATTACTATTTTTAAAAAAAAGAAAAGAAAAAGATCAGTTGAACCCTTTGAAATGAAAAAATGATAATTTGAAAAGCAGAGAGAAAATGAAGTTTCCTCAACAATTGACCCCTGAAGAGATGTATGAGGGACAGATTTAGAATTTTAATAAGCAATTGGGAACTTAATTCATGAAATGTCAAATTATCCACACTGGATTATTAATTTTAATATCTAAATTTATTAATGTTCAAATCATTTTAAAAACTTAAAATTTTCATCTTCTATGTGCCATGTCCCTTTGGGACATTGGCAACTGGATTCAAATTGTTCACCATATGGAATCATCTTGAAAGATTGCACTCTTTTCTTGTACAATAATAACATTTCAGAAGGTATCTCTGAGCAAAATAAACTATTAATAGAAACTGAACATTTTCATATGCAAATATTATAGTGAATAACTCCTTTTAGCTTTGAGTTATTTGCTGCTAATTACTTTATTTACTTTTTATGACAATTTAAATTATCTAAATATACATATTTAAAATAGTTGTATTAATAAATTGCGAATGTAGAGATGATAAAACTTATTTAAATACTACAAACATGAATTTTACTTTTGCAATTTTACTTCTTTGGATTTTAACAAGGATCTCTAAATATATAGAAGGCACACCAAACCATAGGTGGCAGCAATATTCAATAAGATAGATTTGGGCACAGAAAATTGTCTAACCTGAAACAACTTCCCTAGTAGCAGATCTAGCATATATTGATTCAATATAATCTTTCCACTTAATGTCAGCAGAAAAGACTAGCCCAAGAAGTTGCAATGAGTAGCTCTCCTCGAGGTTAGCACCAGACATTCTGATTGATGGCAGATTGGATTCTCTCAGATGCTTAATAGATAGCAGTTTCATTTTGGAGGCATTAAAATTAACAAACAATTCCTTGCCCCAGTTAACAGCAGAATATAGGTCATTTTTTTCTTTTTTTCTTTTTTATGTCAGCTGACCTTATTGAAACAATCAAGACTTACTATCAAAACAGGTGTAAATAGTTGTGATCAGCATAGATGCCAAGTTGAGAACAATAGATCTAAGGATAGAGCCTTGAGGGATGCAAAAAGATCTAGAATAGTGGCTGTTTCATTTTGTGATTTGAAAATAAAGACTGAATCAGTTCAAAAACTCATCTAGAAATACCTTAACTAAAAATTTTGTATTGTCCTATAAAATCCAATCAATCATCCCAAACTAATGTCTCCTCTAGCCCTGGGTTGACAGAATGGTGTTAATTTTGAACCCTGGTATCATTGAATTGCTGCATAGTTCATTTATACTTTTCAAATATTGCTTGATGAAAAGTGAATTATGAATTATTTATAAAATAGGAGAAAAACAATTTACATTGTAAAGCTGGATTTCTATAACTGGATGATGAAATAATTCAACTCGGAGATTATTATTTCCTTATCCAATAATCTATATTTCCTTGTCCTAATTCTCAAGGGAGAAGAAATTCACGGCAATGATTTTTCTTGATTACTTTCTGAAGTAAATACATTTTACACTTTATGATGCATTAATGAAAATCATTTAAACAAAAACTAGTTGTTTAATATTACTGGTAGGATTAATAAGTAAGTATACCACATGTTCATTTAAATAATTATATAGTGATACAATATATTGTAGTGACAAGAAAAAAATAAAATGATTATAATTGTATTGTAGTCTTGTGAATTTGAACCTGGCATCTCTCTACAAACTTTACTGCTATTCTCCTTGTCTCCTATCTGCACTTTAATCATTTTCTGTCAGAACAAAGTCAATATTTTGAGCCTATTTGAGGGTGGTGTTTGATTAAGCATTCAAATATTAAGCACAGACCCTTTCAAATTTTGACCTAAAGTTTTATTTATCAAGTTTTAATAGTCAATCTGTATTGAAATTAAATATATATTAGTGAATATACATAATATCCAATGCTGATAGCATGACTTGGAGTTTCATGCAGTTTCTTCAATTTTGATAATTAAATATATATAATTGTCTGGGATCAGATTATTAAAGCAAGTGTTACTAATAAAATTGGTCAATCCTATTATTTGCATACTAATTTCTACTTAATTCCCTTCTTTTTATTAAACAAATATATGGTTGAATGATCCCTTTCTTTTAGATCTCGAATATTTTGAATCATTTTTGTATATGTAACATAGATAATTCTAATTCGATGTTGTTACTTGAATTGTTTTACTTTTTGAAAATATTTTTTCTTTTTTTAATAAGTAATATTTCAAAGCCAGTAATGTTAATTTGTTAGATGATAATGGCACAGTCATTACCAACAACAACTAGACAGAATAAAATAGAGAACTGTTATATTATAACAGATCTGTGACATGGAAACTGATGTTCATATACAATATCTGACTGAAATCTTTTCTTTGATCTCTGTTTTAAGCATTTTTCACTTTAGTTGCAATCTGATCTTGTTTAAAAAAGTTAGTGTTGACCAGACTTCAAAACATTTTATGCATGTCAACCAAATTAAACAAAGAAAAAAATCTTTGAAAGTGAATTCTTATGCTTTTCAAATTTCTTTTTTGAACACTAGAAAAACTCAATTTCTTTAATGTTTATTTCTGTTGGTAAGTGATAAGTTTTTATTAGAATAGTAACCAAGTCAAGTTTCAATCGGGGAGTTGTTGCCCGTTGTAGAAAGAAGTAAGATTTATCATTAAATATTGCTGAAAAGTTGATGCTACTTACTCTGCTGATCCCAGATTTAAGTGTTGTACAATTCACTTGATTTCTAATTTGTAATAGAGATTTTTATTCAGTTAGTGAACAGAAGAGATTTCTCAATTGGAACAAGTGTTTTTGATGGCAAACTCTGCTCAGGTCTCCTCTGTCTATGGAGATAGAAAATACACTCAAAATAAAAGCTTACAGCTGTATTCTAATAATCTGAATTTTTTTTTAGGGAAATACCATTAAAATACTTGAAAATTAAAAGAAATTTCATGCCCAATTTCCAATTGTTTATAATTTGGGATCATGATTTGCACTGCTCTTAAGAATTTTTTGATTTGTATGTGTTTGTTACAAAAGATGAAAAGAAAATATCAACATTGAACAGGGAAACAAATGAAAAGATTACTAATTGTTACATAAAATAATTGCTTTTTTTTAAAAAATTACATGTAAATGTATTCCAATGTCTGTATGCAGCAAAAATGGTATATTATAGCAAGATTTTTGTTAGCACAAGACTATGAAAATTCTTTTAACTTGCCAAATAAAGCTGTTGTTAGTCGAACTTAATATGGAGTCTGCTTTCTTGTTAGCCTCAATGAGTATAATGAGCCAATTTTTCAAGGGAGAAAACTTTAGGCATATTAAATGTTAATTATAGACTAATTTCCTTTCATTTAGAAATATTTGTCTGCATTATGATGTATTAATTTCTGTACTTTTATCATAAAACAGTAAAAATAGCATATCATACAAATATTTTTGTTAGCACAATATGATTAAAATGGTCTTACTTGGAGAATAAAGTAGATTTCAGTCCAATTTACAACTTACCAAGGATTAAGTTTGCATTTGCCCTCACCTTGAATGATTTAATTTCTCACTTGAAATAATTTCAGATATATTAAATACTGTTTATTCAATGGCTTTCCCTATTTATTTACAAATAACTATAAATAAATTCACTGGGTTTAATAGTTGCCTCTTTGAGTTTTGATAAAGCTTGTTTCTGTTTATTTTTTCTCCATGAAAAGCAATGTATTTAGTATATTTTTGTTTTCTCCACTTATATATTGCATCATTTATTTAAAAATGGGATTATTTTCTTTCAGTCTTCCTCACTTTTAAGAAGCTCTAATATTATCTTTGTTAATGTAATTGCTGTATTTTTCCTTTGGTTTTTCTTTTTTTTTCTTGATTACTACATGTGCTATTGTTTCCTTCATTGCATATCTCAGAATCCTTTCTGGGAGCCATTGCTATTTGTTAAGTTAATGGGTAGTCTATCTCCTTCCATTATGGTGGACATAGGTAACCTTTTGTTATAGCTCTTGATAATTTCTCTCTAGTTATGTGCGCCCACAACCTCTGATCTGTATGTGACTAGCCTGACTCATGACACTTCATCTCCACACTGCAAACTGCTGGCATATTTAGCATCCTGCCCTCCTTTTGGTTGAAATAGTAATAGGTTTCCTTTCCAAATGTCACTTATGTAATGGCAGCCAATATGGAATGGGACCAGGGCCACCTGCTAGGCTGTTGATGGGATCCCTGGCAAGAATAATAACCTGTCCCAGTGCTAATAAGGTCAGTCATATGTGAATGAGGAGGTACACTTTGTCTTGTTTCCACCCTCTTTTGAACATGATGGCCTTCCTTATGCCTAATCTGACCTCCTTTCATTTGCCTTTTTCTCATCTTTTAAACAGTTATCTTCATGGAATACCAGTTATGAACACATTACATTATTGTTGTAGTATGAAAAATAACTGCAAAAGCTTGGTAACACAGAAGTCAAAATAGCAACAAGCAATTAAGAAATTATTATGGAATGAATCCAAAGTGATTTGTCATTATCACTTTTTTCACAAGATCTCTTTAAAAATTTCTTTATTCTTTGAAAGTTCTGTATTAATAGTATTGCACCAATTTTGTCTTTAAGATAGCATTCATCATGAACATAATTTAATTTCTATTAGTCATTATAAGAATCTTAAAAAATGTTACCTCAAAGGTTTCTAATAATCTTTTAAAGAAATTTCCATATGAAGACTTTATGTAACATAAAGTTGTTATATAATTTTTAAATAATTAGTATTTTTATTTTATACTGTCATAAATCAAATAGAAATCTTTTTTGTTGTTTAAAAACCTATTTTTTTATTGATTTCTTACAATTTTTTCTAATTCTCCTTTATATAATTCTGCCTGTTAATTGTGTGATTTTTATTCTAATTCTGTCAATCTTCTTTCCTTTTGATATTATGAATGAACTGTTGATTCTGAATGGGGAAAATGTGAAAATCTACAATGAAAATATCTGTACAATTATTTCTATTTTCTGAAGGTCAGCTTAATTGATTGACATTTTTAATACATGATACAACATCATTGATAAAATACTATAAATTACAGGAGTCAATAAGAAATAAACCATAGTTCCTCTACTGGGATACAATTGAAGCTTACATTGATTATTCAGGTTATTTGCCTATTGATACAATGTTGCTCCTTACTTAGTTTGCCACTATTAACTGGTTTATTTTGACAAGCAAGTTTGAGTAACATTTCCTTCTTTGCTTCTTTCTGGCTCAGTGCCAGTCTGCCTTGACAACAAATGGAGATTACAAACAGTTCAAAATGTCATCATGGCCATCAAGATGTTTCAGACTCCACTGCCTCTGTTATCTCTTTCAATATCATTTTTTCCTTTTGTAAGCTGAGCATTTACAATTATTATGGCTGGTGGGAATACATTCCACTTCCTTCCTGAATCCTTTCAGCAATATTAATTATTTTCCTAGTAAAATCTTCATTGTGGACAGCTGTATTTTTCCCCTTAGTGTTCACTACAGACATTAAATTTTGGACTACTTTATTAAAACAAATAAAATCTGATCATTGCTTTTGTATTTATACAATATTAAGCTTTACAATAATTCCATCAAAATCATTTTTTGTTTTTCTATTCAAATTATTTGTGAATATCTATTGTAAATATGATTTGGACTGAGTATTTGGAATCTCTTTAATATACATATATAATCCATTTATTAATGTGAAAAAGTATACAATAATACAGATGTACTTTGTTTTTTTTTTTAAAGCTATTACTCACTTGTTTTGTATCACAAGAATTATTAAAATTCTAAAAAGTATATATATCAGGATAAAGAATCAGATACACTGGCAAACTATTCAACAAACCTTCAACTCAATTACTAAAGAAATTTCTCCTATTTAATCTACATCTGTTTACTTCAACAATATGTTAATGACCTCTGAAGTTACTGTACCTTCAAGTAAATAACATGTTACAGTCGACTGATTGAAAACCACACATAATTTTAAACATTTTTATTAAGTTATTGCAGACTCACCTACTTGCTGATGTCATTAAATTTAATTCGTTCAGCCTGTTCCTATAACTCATTTTCTGAAATTCAAGTTGCATTTCTCTAATCATTTTCAATCATCAGATTTCTATTACTTTCTGAATATGTTGACTATGCCTGTATAAATTACTCAAAATATATACACCAATTTATATGATACTAGAAAAGAATCCTTGTCAATATCCAGAAATACATTGTTGACCATAGTGATAGCGATGACACTATGCTGAGAAAATAACAATTTCTCAATAATTAATATGAAGGTACTTTTCATTATTTACAATATTTAATATCATTATATTTTATACTGTAGTCATATTATGGATTTCTATTTGCTGCATATTATACTTTATATTTATTTTCATATAAAAAGAAAGAAAGCCGAGTTCCAATTCCCATTGTGTTCATTGTATTCATTTACACACAAATACCCTTCCCCCCAGCTATGAGTTAATTAGAAAGACTTGTATCTCTAAACTGTTATTTATAACAAACAAAATTCTTACAATCTAAAAATATTTTCTAGCTTTAAATAACTTGCAAAGGGTTGATAGAAAATGACTCAATCTATCACGAAAATGTAATGACCATTCATTTGATAAAGTTATCCTGTATTTCTATATGGTCCACATGTGACTCTGTGATGCCATTTAGTGTCATCTGCAAACATTAGTTGTTTTCAAACAAAACTCTTTTTTTTTTTTTTTTTTTTTTTTTAATATTTGCATTAAATATTTCCTTACAAACCATTTAGATTTTTTACAAAATATCAGTAAATCTTAAATCCATTTTTTTTCTCATCTAATATCATCAGTAATCCATTTTTGCTTTTTTGATCAACAATTTTGTTATTTCAAATATGAGTGTAGTCATTATGAGATATATTTTTTTTTTTAATTTGTATTTGAGGAACTTGTATAAGTTGTTTCACTTTTTATGTATTTTTTTTATATACAAGTCAAGATATATGGGCTGTTAAATCAGTCTTTAAATGATTATCTTCTACATTTGTGGTGGGATATTAAAGAGGAATTCCTTATTTTTCTTAAATTTTATTTCTTTTTTATTAACCTTTTCACCTTTAGTGAAGACATTTTTTTTTTCTCTTCATAAATGAGATTTAAAATGAAAGGTTTTGACGTTATGGTGTCCTGGCAGACAATAAACAAATTTTGTACATCAAGACTATTTCAGAGGGTTCATATATTTAAAAAAAAAACAAATGCATCTTTTACTCCTCATCTTCATCATCAACAACTGTACACCTGGCTGCTTCCCATGTCATTCTCAGCACTGCCCCTGGCACCTATTGATCTTTATTGGGAATTGTTCTTCATAGAGATCAGAGATGTTGCCTGTTAACGCATTCACTTTTGTTTCCATTTCTTACTTTCCTTTTAAACTATTCTGCATTTAGCAGAATCACTTTGCACTGTCTCTATACTCTAACCTTAGCTTAACTCTACTATTGTTTGTTTTTTCTTTTCAGTTTGTCTGTTAGCAATTCAATATTACTTCTTGTTTTATACTGTGTGTGTGTGTGTGTGTGTAAGTCACCTGAAACATTTGGTTTCTGACCAATAAATTTGACCTCATACTCCAATCTCACTACAACAAAGAGGAACAATTATATTTTTCACTTTTAAATTATTTTCATATTGGGCAATATGAAAAAATAAATAAATCATTTGCTACCAATAATAATAATATTGATAGAGTATCAATGCTTTTTTGTTTTTTTTCATATAAATCTTGTTTGTTAAAGAGGGAGAAAGCTATCTGTTGTTTGCCTCTATTGTTCAATGACTTTCAAATGTTTAATCCTCTCATCCAATCACTCTGACTCCTATCCAAATCTCCTATGTACTCTTTTTCTCAAAATAATTTGCTGCAAAATTATAGATTTAAGAAGTTCCATCTCAAGAATTAATGTTTATGATGTCATAGATTCTTGTCTTTTCTTTAGAGGAGCATCATTTACATGCAATGGGCTTGAGTTTATAATAAGAAAAAGTTATGAGAATTTAAAGACATTTTTCTTTTAACTGAAAATGTTTGCATGCTTGCAGATATTAGCTGTGTGCTAAAAAATTTTTTTTCTTTTCTGAATAATTATTTAAAAAATTTTTTCAGAATTCATCAATAAAGAAAGATGAGTTATGTTTTCTATATTAAGTTTTTTTGTTTGTTTGTTGTTTTTTTTTGTAATATTTTTGTTTCATCTAATTTCTCTTTATCTTCCTTTTCAAATAGAGATTTTTGTTAGAAATGTTTGCTTAGAAACTAAGTGTGAAGTATGAGGTCCAAACACAATCATTACTATATACCGTGATACACTTACATTGCAGTCATTGTTCTTTAGAACAATCAATCTTATTTAATGTCACTTTTTTATTTTCTTCAAACTATTCATTTACTATTTTAATGTGGAATATATTTTCAAATAGTACTAAAGTATATTTGATTTTAATTTACTCTTCCCTTATCTTCTTTCAGAATCTGATCTAGCAATAAAAGATCCTTTGATCAGTTCACGTGAATTATTCATCTCTGATGTATGTGACACATATCAAGTTGCAACATTAAGGTAAGACAATCCATCACTTATTTATAGTCTTCTTTACCTGTTTTAAATTTTCTTTCTTTTTAATGTGTTCTCTTTTCAATCAGACCCATGATTATTTGATCAGAATATTTCTTATGTGAAGACTTGCAAAACAAAAATGAACTTGTGTGCTAAATATTATTCATTTGCTTAACATTTCATTAGTATTGTAGTTCCTGTTTTTGATCGTGAGATATATGGTCCCAAAAATGTTTTCTTCTCTTAGCAAGTTCAGAAACAGCAGAAAAGTTGTATTAAAAAGAAAATACAAAGGGAAATTATTCTGTATAATACATGACCCATATAGCAGTCATTTGCTAGTTTTTAATCATTCAGAATTTAAATAAATTTAAATCTATATATACAGAGGAGTGCTAAAAAGCCTGATACCATTCCCAAAATCTGACCAGAATTTTGTTTGTGTGTGATATAAGAGGTGGTGTGGAAATAGAGAAATTGGAAAATACTTTCTTCTTTTAAATTAGCTAAACCATTTGAAAAATATCTTTACATCTATTAGGTTACTTATTATATGCAATTTTTGTTTACTTGTGTATCCTCCATAACTAACTATTGGCTTGTTTTAAGTGCATATGTAAAAAAAAAAAAAAAAACATGTCTGAAGTCACTTTGGAATAATTTTATATATAGGCAATTTTTTTTTTAATCAATTCACCCCACCCATAGTAATATTGCCACTGAGTTGGAAGGGGCTACTGGAAGTGAAAGAGAATGAGGAAGACATTAGAAGGAACTGAAAACTCAATCTTAAACAGGAAACAAGGGATAAACTGCTACTCCTGTTCAAAAGACCAGGAAGGAGTGTGAACCAGATGATAGTCAAAGCTATCTACCCCTATTGGAGAGAGGGGGCTGTAGTAAATAAAGTTTATTTAGTACAGCATAGTGTTGTTTCCAGCTTGTGCACTGAAAGTACTTGCAGGGCCATATATCCATGCTCATCATGGCACTGCTAGAACCCAGCTATTATGTGACTGGTGATTAGAGGGAGTTCGGGCTACTTACTACTGGCTGGGATGCATATAAAAATAAAGATAAAAGAAAAAATAAGATAAATGAAAGAGCAGTGGGGGATCCAGATATGGAATTAACTTCAGATATATGTATTTTGGTGTGGTGCTTAGGAATCTGTCAGTGCATTATTAACTATTGAGTTTTAGCATTGGGATAGCTTCTATAAATTAAAAACCATGTACAAAATTAATTTACTCTTTTTACAACAGATTTTCTGGCACTTACTTTAAGGTAGGTATTTAAAAGAAACTCTTTAACAGTTTCATCAGTAACTGAAATACCAGTACAGTTGCAACAAGTAGACTTGAACAGGAAGTGATGATGATGATAGAATTAGAAAATTCAGAAAGAGGTGTGGATACATTTAGAGAACAATCATTTATATATGGACCATATATATAAAACAAGCACTAATTATGTTTCTGGTTTAAAATGCAACCAATATTAGTAACCTGATATGAAATGAATGTAGTTATTGCTTTAAGCAATTAAATTTATTATTATTGGTTTTTGCATCTGGTTTTAGTCTTTATAAGCTTTTGTATTGTATGTACTGGTAATCCTCACCTCATGAGGTGAATTTTATTTTGTTGGTCTGTCTGTTGCACCTATTGCCTATACAGAGTACGATAAATAAATTGTTGTCCAAATTACGCAAAAATGAAAATAAATTTACCAAAATTACACAAAACTATCTTGAAATACTAAAGAGTAAATTTATTCAATAAAATCACCATTGGCTTCAACCATGGCCTCCGGACAATTTCGGAATCTCCTGCAACTCTTCTGGACAGTCTCCTTGTTTAAGTTGGTGAATACTGCCATAATCCTTGCCTTTAGTTCATCTTTGGTGTTACAAGGAGTTTTGTTGGTCTCTTACTCAACTGTGCCCCACACATAATAAACAAGGGAGTTGCAGTCTGGAGAGTTAGGAGGCCAGATGTAAGCGGTGATGGGGTCACTGAAATTGTCTGACAGCCATGACTGAGTTCTCCTGTTTGTATGGCATGGTGCAAAGTCCTGTTGCCACATATGGTCTTCCAGCAGCCACCCTCTTGACCCAGGGAAGCACTACCTCTTGTAGGCACTTGATATAGGCCTTCATGTTGAATCTGACACCCTGTGGGAAAATGAATGGAGGCATAACATGGCCATCACTAGTGATCCCTCCAAACACCATGATGCTGACTGGATATTTGGTTTTCATCACTCTCAGTACATCTTTTGTGGACACAGCAAGCCAACAGTTGCTCTGTGTGTTCACTATCCTATACTGGCAGAAATTTTTCTCATTTGAGAAAAACCAAAGCATATTCTGTTGGAGGAGATGCTTGAGTTTGTTCAAAAGCTTCATAGCCTCATGGCTTGGGATAAAAATTGGCCCTTTTTCATCTTATATGAGAACTACTGAAGGTCTTCATGCACTGTCTGATAAGAAACTCAGACACTGCTGTGTCACTGGCTATGGACCTGATTGACTTGGAGGGATCATTGTCAATCATAGCCTGAATATCACCAACAAATTCAAGAGTTCTTTTCTTATCAGAATGAATTTTGCAAGCTGTCATACCTTCATAATCACCATTAGGCTCATCCAATGCTTTCCATATCTTCTGCACTGTCCTCAGACACCCTGAAGTGAATTGTGTCATGGTGCTCCTTTTCTCACAGTACCAAACTAACCTTACTATACTGTGTAGTTGACAAAAAAAATAAATAACAGGCATGCACAAAATTAAAAATATAAAATGGCAACAATTTACTCATCGCACCCTATAAATTAATTAATTTCAAATATACAAGAACATACAGAAACATACCAGAATTAAATAAACACTATTAAATCATTTTTTATTCTTCTCAATGTTTTTATGAATTTTAGCATCTTATTTCAAATAATATGAAATAGGAAATAACTTCTATATATATATCTAAAAGTTCTCAACACCCACGTTTGTGGTATAATAGATAATTTTGATTCTTGATGTCAAGATAAATAAGAATTGATCTGCATATGCTAATTGTTTCTGCTTTCATTGTTCTTTCATATGTTTCATGTTACTTAAATTTCTAAAATTTAGAAATTTATAAGCGTGAAATTGTCATGGAAGAGAGATTTTGTTTGGATTATAAGTATTTAAAAAAATATATCAGAATTATGCAATTTGAAATGTTCACTGTTTTTTTATACTTTTGAAAAAATTTTTTGGATATTGTTAAAAAGTTTCTTTAATGTATTTTCAACTTTCACATCCAAATATATTACTTGTGTAAATTTCAGACATTTATATTCTCAAATTATACTATTTTCAGATGTCTGACGACCTCTAGAAAAAATAAATTTTTATCAAATGCTGTTAACTGTAAAAGTTATCGGTTATTAAACAGTCACACATCATGTGATATCTTTTATGCAAACTTAAAATACTGATAACTATCTTGAGTTTATTATTATAAAAGTTGAACACGTAAAAGTTATTTTTCTGTAAATTTGATATTTTGAAAAAATTTCTGTAAAGTTTTAAACACTTTTTCATAGTTTCACCCCTTTTATATATATATATATATATATATATAAAATCATTTGGGTTGCTTTTTAGATTTTTGGCATGTTTTGTTAAAACCTAGAATTCTATTGTTTGATTCTATTCATTCTAATGTCAGTGTTTATTTGAAGGATTTTATTGGTCACTTGAGTGATTGGTGGGCTTTTTAGCTTCTCAGGAAAATTGCTATTTTATCTGCATCCTGGTTTGGCAGAAATGTTAAAATCTGGAGGATGTGCTTATCTCTAGCTCAGGATGTTGATTGTTTGAGACAAGTACATTGGTCACACTCAGCTATTTGTGATTGTTGTAGTTTGTCCTTGTTGAGGAGGATTAGTTTAAAGTAGAAATGCATTTTGTTATGACTGCAAATAGTTGAAAGGATATACTCAAAGTATTGTTTTGACTTTGCAAAGGTTGGTTGATTATTTTAAATTTCTTTTTAATGATTTTAGACAGCAATATTAATTTTTATGATGCATCTGTAGCAAGCTCTTAAAATTAGTTTTAGACTTTAATATTAAATAAATTTATTGATAGAGCACAGTGTTATTTGAATAGTTTTTTTTGACTTTTAATGATTTGTAATTTTCTGTGACATGAAGTTTTTCAGTTGGACATGTTTGCTTATTTCAATCTATTATTCCCATTGTTATACATTTTATATTGTTTTTTTTAATTTTATCAGTATTGTAATTTTTCCTCTTCAACTTTAATATAAAATGATTTTAAGGGACAAACACTCATAGTGTAACTGAGAAAATAAACACTTTAAGAAGATAGAATGTAAAATAATGGCTTCCTACAAAAATCATGAAACACCCCAATAAGCAGTTATTTCCTATCATGTATTGTTCACTTGCATGGTAACTTGTACAGTGAGAAACAACTGGAATATATATATATATATATATATATATATATATATATATATATATATATATATATGATTAATACAAATAAAATTTATTATTTTGCTCATTGATGTTATATTCAGCACCTTGACTAAAGTTTTGTAGGATAACTTTTTTTGTAATTGTGCAATTCACTCTTCAGTAGGTTTCAGCAATTAACTGATGTTTTTTTTTTGTCATTTTTTAATGTAATTTTGATGTATGTGCATTATAAGTATAGATAACTTTATTAAAAACTAATTTCTTTTGCTATGTTGAAATTGTTTTTGTACATACGACATGTAGATAAAGAATTCAGTTCCTCTAAGAAAACAGTTGTTGCATATTATATTGAGTATCTATAATATCACTCATGTAACGTCAATAGTAGTTTTGCTTGTGAAAACGGAAAATTATAGATTATATGTAGTTAGCAAATAAATTACTTGTCATTACAAAGTTGTTTTTGGTTTTATTAATTTAGTTGGTATCTATTTATCTTGAAAACCTAATTTTGCTTTGGAAAAGTTAAAAGCAGCAATACAGTAATTACAGAACCATAGCTAATTTTAATGATTTTGCTGATTATACATACTGAAAAACAAATTATGGCATATTTTTGTAATAGGTTTTCATATGAGCCTTATATATAAAACAATTTTTCTCTCCAGAATTTATCTTGCATATTTATAAGATATAATTACTTTCATGATAAGTGTTTTGCTGAACTTTTCACTGTAGTACCTAGACTTTATGAATTTAAGTGCAGTACTAGATTGGCAAAAAGGTCTCATCATTTTACAGTTGAATTGGCTCGATACAACCATAAGTTCTATGTTAAGAGTTTTCTTCTCTCACACTTCTTGCTTGTGAAACTCTCTAGCTAACTTTGATCTTCAAAAATTTAAATACAATGTGTGTGTGTGTGTGTGTGTGTGTGTGTGTGTATATATATATATATATATATATATATATATATATTCAATTATCATTGTTGTGCTCTACTTGTTCATGGAATTCAATGCCCAATTTCATAAATATATTAGAAGTGTCCACTATTGTCATAACAAAGACATTGCCATCAGGCATAACCAGTGCAAAGGATTTCTCTCTAGTACATCAAAAAGATACCAGCATTACAAAGAATATCTACAAATACACTCTGTATATTAGAATGATAAAAGGCATATTAAAAAAAAACAATTTATAGCAAAAAAAAAAAAAGTGGGGTTGAGGGTAACAAGAAAATATATTACCATAAAATGGTAACACTGAAATAGAATAGCAATTAAAAAAAAAACAAAAAAAAACAGTGAAAACAGTTTATTGGTCCTTTCTCATCAGAGCAAAAATCAAATCACTGTGCAAAGTGACTAAAAAAAAAATATACAACCTCTGTATATTTTATATAACATTTATAGCTAACATGTTCTCTGGACTTTTTGTTGCTTCTGGTGTCATCAATAAAGCTAAACTTTTAATTATTTATTTTTCCTAGATTTTTTTCAGTTTTTGTGTTTACAAATCTGATGGACACTGCCTTTTTATACCTTCAACTGTTTTAATGTTTTATATTTTTCTCAAACTGATTTTGCCTTTTTCTTTATAGGGGCAGATGTAAAGTACAACATTTCAAAGATATTGTATCTGCAAGAGAGTTCAAACCTGCCCAGGATTCTTTCTTTTACATCTTGGGGTATAACCCTGAAAGCAAGAGGCTGGCGACAACTCAGGGAGAAATTCGGGTTGGCACGAGCCACCAGGTGAGAGAACTTAGTTTTTCTTTTACATGAATATTTTTCTTTTAAAAAGAAAAAAAAAAGTTGGATTTTATTTATGTTATTTTATTCCCATCAATTCTAACGTAATCAGTTCCTTTTAGTATTTTTTTTCAATTAGCCAATATTGCCATCTAACACCCTCAGAATGCACCTGATAAAAGACATTTTTGCGGTTTTGTTTTCTCTTGAAGAGGATGCCCTTAGAACCCCTAGAAGGATTTTGCTACCTCCTATACCAAGTAAGTTTGTTGCTGTTCCCAATCTTATTAGGAACCCTGTTGTAAGTCGGCAAACCTCCTTTACATTTCCAGGGGATGACAGACCCTATTTCTCCAATCCTGTCTTCTCTCAGTTTATCATCCACCTCCAATTTCCTTACTCTCCACTTTGCAAGGAGCTCAGATGCATTCCTTGCTTCATTTTCTCTTGCTTTTCTTTGTCTTTCCCAGTTTTTGCTCCTCTTTTCAACCAATTTTCTTTACCAATTTTGTCATTTTCACCTGACACCTTGGACATCTTCACATGAACTGCTTTATTTCATCAAAAGTAAAAAGAAAAAAAAACAAACAAATGTATTCTGGGTTTTTGTTGTTATTGTATTCATGTAATGACTTATTATTGCAGATCCATTGTTTCTTCAGATGTGAACCTTTTTATCTTTATTTCATTTGAATTTTTTTTTCTCTGACTCAGTTTAAGAAATGAAGGAAAAAAATTAGTGTTAAGGATAACAGCAAATTCCTGCTTTTGTAACTAAAACCTTTTCTCTTTTCTCTTTTCTAAATTAGAACTTTATTAAATTTTTTAATTATATCTTGAAAAATTTGGTAGGTTGCTTGTTTTTAATTTTTGCCATCTTTTCAATAATTTATGTTCACATGAAGCTCAATTGTTATATTCATATCCAAGAGGAAATGACTTTTTTCACCATAAAGTGTCTAAATAGGATTTTATTTTGTGTATATGAATCTATCTAATGATCTTAACGGTGATAATTTGCATTTTAATTATTGGGTAGGTTATTCTTTTGATTTATTTTTTTTTTAGTAGATAAATGTCTCAAGCCTCACATGTTTAAAGAGACAATTTTAGATCTAGTGATAGTTTGTCGAATGCCCTTCTTTTCTTTTAGTTTGTCATATGTATTAACAATATGGGGTCATTTAAAATTTTAACAGTTTATGTAGATTTGTTTGAAGTCATAAATCAGAGATCAAGGTAAATTTTCATCTTCAATGAAGATTTGTTGATAAAAACCTAAGCTTCATTTTCAACTGGTTAGCTTTATAACTGAATAAACAGACTTTCTCTGTGTTCATGGCTTGGAAACTACTTATTTTAATGTGAACTGTCATGTTGAGATTTACTGTACCAGTTCAGACTTTTAAAATCATTTGTTCTGCTTTTAACAAAGCATTGTGACTGCATTTTATCCATTTGTGCCAGATTAGTCTTTGATGTTTTCTGTCAAGAAACTTAAATGTGTAGTTTATTATTAATGCATCATCAACACTGGCAAGTCAGATGCAACAATACTTGTTTTGTTAATGTCTTCTTTTGTTAAGAATAAGCTTAGGCATCAATAAACAGTTTCCATTAGATAAACGTGTATTGACCAATTATTTATATTTCTGTTTACTGCCATACTTTTTTTTTTTTTTTTTTTTTTTTTAAGAGAATTTTACTGCAAATCTGTTATATATTATTTGAATCCTTGCATTATTATTAGACAATGTTGTCATTATGGTTATGACTTTTATCATTATTATTGTATTGCCAGTCATCTGTCTGATACTCTGAAAGTGTTTGAATTTACACCTACTTAAGGTGTAAGAACACATAGGGTAATATGAATGTTTACCCTACAGAATTAACTGAAAATTGATGCTAAATACTTTTTTCTCTTGTGATTTTTATTGTCTTCCTCATATTTTGTGACACTGAAAATGGTTAATATCAGCACCTGGTTTGATTATACTAGAGATCACTTTGTTTTGTTCATAATCTGAGACTATCATAATTCAATCTAAAGTACAATAAAAATTGTTTGAAGATATTTTAATGTGATAAGTTTAAGAATTTGGAAGATTTTGAAGTTTATAATCAATGTGTTGAACAATAAACCACTTATATTCTTTCTTTCAAAATTATTTTTATGGTCTTTCAAGTATCAGTTAATGAATCGACTACAGAAAGTATTTGAGATTTATATGTTGTATGTCAATATCCTATTTGCCAATTTCCTTTTTCAATTGGCCACTGGGCTGGACAATTTTTTTTTATGTCTACTGTATTCATTGCTACTTCTTTGCTTGTGTTCTTTTGAAAATTAACTTTTTAACTCTTTCATATTATCAGGTTTCTTTATCAAACTTTCATTTAGCTATTTATCTTATTTTTACTGGTTTAAATGCTTTGTTGAGTTTCTTCATTTTCTAATGGAGTTTTCTTTTTCCTTTTTGTCTAGGCTCGGCTTCCTGAATGTAAGTGTGATGTGTCTCCCTCAGACATGCCGGAGAAAAGCGAGCACATGGAAGAGCTGCGTTGGCGACCACAGTGTGTCATCGACGGGGAACTCATGATGTATCTGAGAGCTGCCAGGTAAGCAAAAAAAATATTTTCATGCTCTGTTCTTGTCTCATATCATTGGATTCTCTCCACTTATCTAATTGAAGTTGAAAAAGTTCATCAAGATAAAGTGGTCTATTGTCATATTTCCAAACTTCCACTTGTTAGAATGTATGCTTCAAAAAGGTCATAATTTTCAACATGCGTATCCATATGCTTGCATGTAACACTTATGTCACCAAAATAATCCACTATAGATGGGCAAATTGCCCATCTGTATGTAGTGGACTCTTTTTGGTGACATATTAAAATGTTACATGTTTATACTACAAATATATATATATATATATATATATATATATATATATATATATATATATATATATATAAGTATTTGTTATGAACTAGTGCTATTGCCAATCCAGTTTAGACATATAGTAGCATACAATTGATTTTGTCGAATTTTAAACAATCAATTTAGATGTCAAAACAAAGCCTGAGTTAACATTTTAGGTAGTAACAATCTTTTATTGAAGTTATTTGATGTATTCTAAAAACTGCCATCTGAAATTATTAGGCAAAACTAAATAGTCACATTTTACTTCAATAAAAAGCTAATAAAATCATCAAAAATTTATCAACACCTATAATAGAACAAATAACAAACACATGAAAAGTCTTTGAATCCTTTACATTTTAATATAGTAACCCTTCTTCTCAATTACAGCCAGTAATCTATTATCCATTGATTTTGTTAATATTTTTTACTTCAACAGCTTCAATTTCTGACATGGTAGGTTTAATTGCTTCCTATAAGTCTGCTTTGCTGTTATATTGTTTACCACCTTCATATAATTTCATCTTCGCAATTGACCATAAATTTTCGATTGGATTTATATCAAGATTTGATGGTGGCAATTCCATTATCTTCTCTCCTGTAAATCTTTTATGCTCAAAGAATTCACAGGTAAGCTTAGATACATGAGAAGGAGCATTGTCATGCATAAATACACACTTCGCTTTGAAATTGCTAGACTGGGACTTGTACCATGCAAAGAAAGTCTTGTTCATAAAATCACAAAAGCCTTTTCTTTTGCTTTGAATTCTCAACTTATATTTTCAACAGCCTTCTTTATCATTCGATGATCTCAGCAAAGCACTTTTGATATCTCCAATGTGGGCATTTCTCCACTCTATAACTGTTATTTTCTGTTTTTCAGCAGTTATTAAATCCTTCCCTTTACCTCTGTTTCAACATATATTATGGGCAGAAAGAAAAAATAGTTTTTATTAGATTTCAGAGGTCTTAAGCTAATATAAGTTTAATCTGCATAATAACTTCTGTCAGTCCATTTTCATATATTCCAATTATCTCAAAAACTAACCATTAAAAATGGCAGAAAATTTAATTAAATATATTACTAAGGGTCGAAATGGGCATGTTTAAATTTGCCAAGTATTGGTTCAGAACTTTTTGAGTTATTGAGATTTATTTGATTTGCATAATAATTTCAAGCAGACTGTAGATGGATGACCACTTTGGGAATATCAGGTGCTTTAAGTTTGGATGGGTAGGTGGTGT
Source organism: Acanthosepion pharaonis (assembly GCA_903632075.3). Taxonomy (NCBI): domain Eukaryota; kingdom Metazoa; phylum Mollusca; class Cephalopoda; order Sepiida; family Sepiidae; genus Acanthosepion; species Acanthosepion pharaonis. Next base: position 229,403 of record CAHIKZ030002474.1, on the reverse strand, counting down.
GATGGATAATAGCTCAGAATTGGAAATCCACTTCTTCTCCCCACAGCTATGGGTTAATTAGAACTTCTATCAGTATATGGTTATTATCTCAAAAAAAAAAAATCTTACAATCTAAAAATATTTTCAGCTTTAAAAAAACGCTGCAAATGTTAAAAAAAATCAATGCAGATTTGACTGAAACCGAAATGGTAGCACTCATGCACACTTGCTATCAACATCTTTTTATAATCATTTTTATATCCAGTAAATGGAAATTTTCTATTTTCTTCCAAAATGGGCCAGCCCAGTCAGGCAACATTGCAATAACAATGCTGCAGTGAAAGTATTAATAACTGTTCAACTGTTTTATGTCTGAATTTGTTTCATACCTATGTAATGAATTTTAATTTTTTTTTCTTTTCCATGACTCAATTTGCCACTCTTTCTTAGAATTGTTAATTTGAAATAATTATTTTGAAAACAGCTTCTTTAATATAATTTTGTGAGAAAAAGACTCCTAAAATATTGTGATTACCATTAATTTTCACTTTACATTCAATACTTTGGAACACCTTTGTGCAGAGTTTTAGACGTGCTCTCATTAATCAGGTGCCTAAAATTGTTTTTAAAATTTATTTTTACTTTTTCATATTATATTTTGCTATATTAACTATCAGTATATTCAAGTATTCTTACTTGAATACACTGATAGTTAATATAGCAATTATAAAGATTTTAAATTTATCTTTTATGAAAGGAAATGGTCCATATTTTTCCAGATTATTTAAAAAAAGAATGTGGTTAAGAATCAAAGCTCAACTGATATCAGAATTTTTCTTGTTCAAATTATCTAAAGTTCTTGGTACTTTGAAATTTTGCCTCTTCTCTTTTTCACCTCCTTCCTTCCTGTAATAATGATTCTGTGTAGCAAATTCTTCTTAAAGGTTTTCCTTCTATATCATTTTATTATTTCTTAGTTACTGGCCAACAAAAGAGAAATGATCCCAGAACCGAGTGTTTATTCAAGATAATTGAATAGATCTTTTAAATCTGATTAACAGACTCACTAGTTTTTGTCTTGTATACCCAACTGTATTCAGTTATCTTTACCTTCTCATCTTCACTCTTACCTGCCATTTGGTTCTTAACTCTTGATATTTTTTTTCCCCTTGTTTATCTTTTGTATGCTTACTGCCCTATTCCATTCCTCTATACACTTCTTTTTCCTGCTTTTGTAGTCTAGTAAATTTATTTCTACTCAGATTGTTTTGTTTTAATTTGATTTTATTTTCTTATGCATTTTTAATGTTTTGGGGAATAAGTTCTGTAAATAAAATTGGAGATCATACAGTCTACAATGGAATAAATGACAGCAAATAATCTATGCTCCTTTTGCATTGAATAGCAATCTTATCTCTGTTAATTTTTATTATTTATTAATATTTCTTAATTTATTAGTTTACAACATGTTACTTTGGTAGGGTGGGTGAGGGTGCTGATTTTAAATAAGTTTTCAAATTATTTGCTGTTCATTGACTTATTGTAGTATGCTTTTGATTCCTGGTTTCTTTCCTCCTACCACTGCTATTATTTCGATTCCACTTTCCTTGCTCTTAGAATGAATATCTATGATTTGAATAAACATGTCAGAATCTTACAATTATTCAACCCTCTTTAATTCTAAAGATTTTGATGATAAATAAATGTGCTCCATTGAAGCTACTTTCATATTTTTTCTCCAAAATTGACTGATGAAAATATTTTTTGAGAATTCATTAATATGTATATTTTATAGCATCAATAGTTTTCAGATATTTTCCTCCATTTTTCTATCCAGTTTTATAAACTCTGTTCCAATGTAACATTTTAATTTTTTTTAATTCAAGAAGGTGATCTTTTCTGCCTATTCCCTTGTCTTATTTCTTCTCTTCCAAATCTTTTTAAGCATCTTGTATTTCTTCAATGAAATTTATCAGCCATCTCAAGAGTTTTTTTCTTCTCTCTCATATATATTAAATCTTAAAACCTGTTATTTAAAAATAAGTCAATTGCATTTACTCAGATTTTGTTTTGAGTGTTTTTTGTTGTTTTTTTTTTTAATGAAATCATTTCTTTATGTAGATTTTCTGTTGAAAATTTGAATTTTCACTTGCAAGAAATGAAGAATCAGATTTTATTTATATAATATCTGTTGTAGATGTGTTAAATTTTCAAAGATTACTTGCTCATCCCTATATGTCAAATGTCATTTGACAGTTGCAATACATGATGCTTTTTTTATTTTTAATTAAAAATATAATTACAGTTTAATGGTCTGTTAACTTACCACATTTTACTCTTGAAGAACAAAATTTAAAAAAAATATATAAAAATGTGTGTTCTTTCTTAGGAATATAAAGTAATGTTTTGCATTTTTTTCTAGATATTTTCCGTTTTCTGAGTACAAGGCAGAGAATTTCAATGTCTTATTTTTTAAGTTGTCTTTTTATTACAAACTTTTTTCTCTGTGTAAAAGGAAAAATATTTGATCTCAAAGTTAAATTTTATTGATTTATTTCTAATATAACATTTTTTTCTTTTAGAATTTATATTTTTGTATTCTCTTAATTATATCAGAATTCTACTTGTATCATTCACTCATTAGTTTTTGTTTGCTACCTCATGCTTACAGTGAAATATGAACTCTAGACATTAGTTTCTCTTATTTATGGAATATTTAAATGAGATTTTTTTCTTAAAAAAAACTAGTGAGATAGTACAATGTACGTTGCTAGTAATTTAAATTCATTATGAGGAGCAAAGAAAATGAATTCAGCATGTTTAAATTCTTATGGTCCACTTCATTTGGTCAACTCATATTGAATGTTTTTTTTATGTCTACTCTCTGAATGCATATAAAGCAATAAAATTGCTCTATTCAAATCAACAGAAAAAATAAGTTGGCAGTAATAAATAGTGAATAATGGCTGACGATGATCTAGTGAATGATTCTCTATTATTTGAAATATTTAAACTTTTTAATGTTTGATTAAATCACAATATTTTCTGATTTTTTGCATGGAAATACTTGGCTCTAAAGATTAGAATGGTTAAGGAATTGAATATATACCAAAGTGGAGCTTTTTTTTTCTCTCTCTCTAGTAGTAACTAAAAATAATCTTCCAAATACAATAATAGACCTGACAATGGTTTTGTGATCCAATAAGAAGGAAACAGCCAACATGGGTTTGATGTGCTGTATTTGTTTAACAGTTGATTTTAATGGTTCAGAGGCAGTTAACTTTTTCTATTTATTAAATTTAGTTCATTTATAGAGTAAATACTTTTTCTATATATAGCATTTTTTTATGCTTACAGAATGGCTAACATTTAAAGAGCCCAGATTGAAAAATTTATTTTCTTATTCTGCTTGCAAAAATGAAGAACTGCAAATAATTGAATTTTTTTTTTTTTCATTTTCTTGTCTCCTGATGGAATAACCTATACTCTACTCTGGTTAAATGATCTAGAATATTATTTTTATGCTCACATACTCAAAATTATTGAAGCATTGTTATCAATAAACTCTTTTGATTTATAAATGAGGTTAAAACTGCTTGACTATAAATTCAAGATTTTTTTTGATTTTTTTTTTTTTTTTTTTTTTTTTTTGTCATTAGTCAACTCCCCATATGTGTATATAATTTTTATGGGAGGTCTAAATCTGTGTGTATGTGTGTGTGTGTAGAAAGGTGTTTATTTTCAGATATATGTGTACAAACACTGTGACATGTTTTGCTTGAGTGGGAGTGAAAGCTTGTGGGGAAGGGGAAATCTAAAAACCATTTTGATGGCTGCAAAGACGTTGATAATGAGAAAACTCCATTCTTTCCATTATTGTGCATTCAGGGTGGAACATTTCAAAGCTTTTCTCTTTTAGTTCTGATCGAAAGGTTTTTTTTTTCTCTCTCTTCCAATTCTTGTCTTTCTTTGCTTTTAATTCTTTTGCTAATACTGTCCATCTTTTTTTCCCTTCCCTTTCTTTAGGAGTGTGGCAGCTTTCGCTGGAATGTGCGATGCTGGCTCTACAGATGACGGCTGTCAGGCTGCATCAATGGATGAGACAACCATAAATGCCATGGACACGGTGAGTGCTCTCTACATACCTCGATTCCACTCTCTGCATGCTTTGTTTTCATGTGAATACTCAACATGCTTATGTCTCCTTTTTATTGGCATTGAGGCTGATTAGGTCCAGCTCTAAGAACCAGAAAGCTGGTAGTGCATAACACCTAAGCAATAGCATTCTAAAAAAAAAAATACTGATGAGAAAATAGTGTCTTTAATGGAAGATTATGAAATTTAATTTTACTTTTTTAATTCAATCCTTCTTCTTTTTTCTTTTTTTTTTCTTTTTTTTTTAACCTAATAAAAGCGTTTTTGCATTGTATATTATTTCTTTGTCACTCTTGTTCTATCTATCTATTCTTTCCTTTCTTTCATTCCCAAAAGAAATAAGATTGCTTTGACCAGTTTTTAAGTGATACTTTGTCTTTTAGTTCTTCATTTAACCCTTTGGATCCTAATGGAACATATCTGTTAATAATACCAGTTAATAATTTCTCTAAATATTCTTAGTTGTTACATTATAATACTGTGAAAAATTTTGTGTTCAATAAATCTTTTTTTTTTTTTTTTTTTTTTTTTTCAATCATTTGATCTCAAGTATGGGAATAAAGTCACTTTATTCTTTATAAAGAATAGAGATGCAAGTGATTATTGAGTGTTAGAGAATATGAGAAAAGAAAGGAGAGAGAACAATAAAAGAACAGGACTTAAGAAGACAGAAGATAACAATTGACATTGCATTTGAAAGACATTGGATATAAATATTCTATCTAAAATGAAGTAGTGCTTATTAAAGGTCTCATTTAATACATTTAAAAAAAATTCTTTTGTGCAGAAGTCAAGATCACAAAGGGTTAATATCAAATTACTTTTAATCATCTTACTGAATCTGTATTTGTAATATCACTTATAATAATTATACTGAATGCCAAGCTTATCGTAGTCACACTTTGTACCTCAATGTTATTTAAAAGAGCCCATTTGTTTTTTTATGACGAAGAGTAACTTTATTTTATTAACATGGTATGATGTTGAAGTTATGAAAAGTTTCATTGTCTTCTAAAAATTTATAAGAATGTTTTAACATTCTACTTGAAATTTGCATTTCAAATACCATCATCATTTTAATTATTTCAGGAAACATTTCCATTTTAATTCACAAAAGGTCTTAACAGCTTCATCAAAAACAGTTGCTAAATGAAGAAGCCATTGTGTAAATGAGTATCAGGTTAAGCATTTAAAATTTGTATAAGTTATTTATCATTTACTATTTCAACATTCTCTAATCTTTAACCTGTTCTTGTGCCATAAATGAGATACCATAAAAATATTTTGCAGGAAACTGGTTAAACAAAGAACTTCTTTAAAAAAAAAAATATATATATCTTAATGCCTTTTAGGTACTTTGTATTTACTTTATACAACTTGCTCAGATTATTTTAAATAGGTTTAATGCCTGTCTATATTTCTGAGATGAGGTATTATGTACACTGTTTACATTATTTGGACTATTGTCCTCATCTTTGTCGCCATATTTATTACATTTTGGCCGTTGTACGCTCCAGCCTTCTTCAGGTGGTTGGAATGTCGAACTGAACCCTTTATTTCGCTCACTGGGGTAGACCGTTCTAGTTCCACGTGCCATGTCTAATGGATGTCAGTTATCTCCTGTTAATTCTTCCCTCCAAGTTCTCCACCGCCTTAAACAGGTATTGAACTCACACTCTTTGGGTCCTGTCACTGGATCAAACTAACACCTTTATCCACTCTGCCATGTGTCCCTAATAACTGATACCCATTAGACATGGCACATGGAACTAGAACAGTCTACTCTAGTGAGCGAAATAAAGGGTTCAGTTCAACATTCCAACCACCTGAAGAAGGCTGGAGCATACAATGGCTGAAACATTGCGATAAATATGGCAACAAAAATGAGGACAATAGTCCGAATAATGTAAATAGGTTTTAATGTCTTAGTGATTTTGTTTAGAATGCTCTAATTGTTTATATAAAATAGGTTAAATATTTGTTTTAACTTGCCAGTAATCTTTTCTTTTCTTTTTTTTTTTTTTTTTTTTTTTTTTTTTTTTTAAATACATTTGGGGTGGGGTTTTTTTTATGTTATCACTTCTTACAGAAAAGAAAACTGATTCTGAAATTGGAAAATTCAATTTTTGTTGAGAATTTTTCAATTGAAACTTCCTTATTATTCCACTTTTCATTTAAAAGTTGAAAAATTGTTAAATTGAATAAGAAATAAAATTTTAGGAGTGAATCTTGTTTCACTTTACATCATGATCATCAACTTGACAATTCCAGGCATCTTTACTATAAAGATATCTTCTACATTTAAGTTGCTCTCATAAGGTGACAGTTTGGATGGAGAGGCACAAAAGGGGCAAAAATGAGCTTATCTTAGTTGTAAAATAGAACGGGATGACTTCAAGATGAAACATCAAGCAAGAAATGGAAAAGCATACAAAAAAAAAAATTTTTTTTTTTTTTTTTTTTTTTTTCACGTTTTTTAAGTTACAAAACTAAAAGTTCAAATTTTGTAGATAAGATATCAGGATTACACAAACTTCAACTTCTGCTTCTACTCAACCAAATAATTATTACAAATAAGATCTGATATAAAACACTGTTAATAAACAGAGAAATAAAAATTTCCTGTTTTTTGAATATCAAAGAAAAACCCTTTTCTTCTGTCTTACTTGTTGTTTTAAAAATTAATTGATTTATTTCAACATTTGAATGTTTTGTATTTGTTTTTTGTTTTTTCCAAAGATTCTTTCCAGATTGGCTGTAAAAAAAAAAAAAATAATTTTTGGAATGCAGCTACTTTTATTTTATTTCTTTTTCAATGTTATTTTGCTTGTATATTGGGAGTTTAACTTTAATAAAGTAATAATGGTTTTGGTTTGAATGGTGAAATAGATCTATGCTAATGGTTAATAATGGATGTCTTGATTCAAATTAGCCTGGAAATGTCTATAATGGAGTATTTTCTTTATTTACTTCTTTCTTTGACAATTATTGCTGCTAATGCCATAAATTGTGTAAAATTTGGCCTTATTACACTTGCATTTTATTCCTCTTTTTATTATTGTTTTCATCCAATTGTTTATATTAATTGGTGTTTTATCTTGTCATCTATTTATTTGTTACATATTTTCACAACATCTATCTTCATTCTTTCTCTATCCTGTATGGGATTTTTCTTTCATCTCACTTCCACCTTGCACAAAAATGAATTACTCTACTTCTCTCGACATTTATCAGCATTTGCTATTCAACCAGTACAGAAATTTGTCACTTTCCTACTGGGGTCAGGTAGCAAGAATTATTTCCTTCTATCTCCTTCCCTCTCTCCAAAATATAAGAAATAGTTGTTGTGTGTGTGTGTGTGTGTGTGTGTGTGTGTGTGTGTGTCTGTATATATGTTTTTTTGCATTAAAATCTGTATTCACTTTGCTAAAAAGAAACTGATATCAGCTCTTCAATTTGATTGAAAATGCAATTAGAATTACATCCCTTTACAAATTATTTTGGTAAAAATAGTTTTTTTTATTTTAGTCATTATTTTTTACAGTTGATTATTTTTTTATTTATTTTTTTAAAATATTTTACATTATTGTAAATCTATTTCCTATGTTCGATCATTAGAAAAAATGAATCCTAACTTTGGATTTGAACAAATCATTATTTTCTTTCTGGCAGCCAAAATGTATACCCCGCCTCCTTTTCCCCCGCCACTTCCTAATCACTCATCATATAATCAATCAACCCTTGACTCTCTTCCCCTCCCCCCCACCTTTTTCTGATAGAAGGGAGAAAACTCTCAATGTTTATGGTTCATCAATTTCCATGTCCACTGGCTCCAATACAGTAGGAAGCAGTTTTTCTTTCCAGATCTACTTTTAAGGAATATACTGATTGCTTGTATTTATATTTATCTTCACTGCAAATGAATGTTTGCTGTGTCCCATCCCTTAGTGCTATAAGATGATTATGAAATAATGAAGTGGGATTCAAATTTATTTGTTGAATATCTTTTTACTTGTTTGAAATTTTCATGTAGCTAGTCTGTTTTCATTACGGGGTTTTTTTTTCCACTTCTTTTATCCAGAATTTTTTAATCAGTTTCAGCTTATGTAACAACTTACATTATTCTTTCTTATGATTACTTGCTGTTAGTGATCTGCTTTTTGAGTGACAAAAATTATAGAAAGTTTTGCCATTGACTTAATGTATTTTTGTATATTCTATGTTTTCAGAAAAATAAAATTTTTATTTAAAGGGTTGATCTAAGTAATTTATACCAGGATTTGATATTTTTTAATATCTTGTAGTTTTTTTTTTACCTTTACTTGAAATTAGTTTTTATCACATTGTTGTGGAGTGGTGATCAATTTTGATATTGATATTATCATCATTATTATTAAGATTACAACAACAACAAGTAATAATAGTAGAATTTAATTTTTTAAATTTAATGAATTAACTTGCTATAATGAAGAGAAAACTGAAACATTTATGGCTCCCCATTTATTCCTACTCCAGTTATTATTGATTTTGTAAAACTCAGTTATTCTCTACTCTTCTAGTAATTTATATAAAATGAATTAATATTTTTCTTTATAACTATGTGATTCTAATTGATTAATTTGATATTATATTTTAGCTTCATTTCTACCATTATGACACTGGGAAGGCACTGCAAGCTCTTGTCAAGTGCCCAGTACCTCGTGGAATTGAGAAGAAATGGACAGATGATGAAACGGTAAAAGTTTTCTACTTTTTACTTCTATTAAATGTCAATAACTACCCCCCCCCCAAATAAAAAAATTTATTTTTTATTTTTTCAATCAAATGAAATTCTTTTATAAATACTATTACTAATTCTGAAAAATTTTAGAGACAGATTTACAAGGGATACTAGGAAGTGAATCAGGCTGAGAACTTTTCAGCACCTCCCCATACTGTTCTTGATGTATTTATTGTAAATATATTCTAATATACAGATTGATATTTTTATTTTTATTCATAAAAATAAAGATTTTGATGTTGAACTGACTTCTTTAGATATTAATATGCAAAAAATAAATAAATAAATTTAATATTTGTCAGTATTGTCTTAATATTTACTGATACAAAAGTCTTGTATTTAATTCTGTATCTTAAAATTGTACATTTTTACAATGAAAATGTACCTTACTTTCTGATGTTTTATATAAAATATAAATTTAGAAGTGATTTATTGATTATAATGAATTATTTTGAAACATTTACATTTTTTATTCATTTTGTATAGTTTATATTGCAAAGAAATGTTTTATCTGCTTCATTATTTATAAATTTTATTATATCAGTTGCAAATGAGTTGTTTCCCTTGATAGATATTATATACTGATTGATTAATTGTATTATCAACTGAAACAGTTATAATTGAACAAAAAAATACTTCTCAATATAAAACTTGTTTGCTTTTTAATGTACTTATGTTTTGTTTTTTAGTTAAATTACCAACACTTGCTATTAGTTATTTACTTTGGTAAAATTTATTTATGTAGGTATTATTTTTAAAGATCTTAGCATTATTTTTGTTGTTTAGTATATTATAGAATCTGGGAACTGTTATGCAATAATGTAATCTTGGTTTGAATGGTTGATACTGCATTAGTAAAATCTGTATAGAATGAAGTCCATAAGTTTTAAAAAACAATTGCTAATCCAGTTGATTTTGATAAGAATGTCTCTGCAAATATAATTTCGTTATATAAAATTCTTATAATTTCAATATTTAATCATTATTTATGAAATGAAATATATTAAATCAGCTTAAAAGAAAGTCATAATTAAGAATTTTAAAGGATTAAAAAATTATTTTTCGTAAATTTTTTTTCATGTTTATATATATATATATATATATATATATATATATATATATATAGAGAGAGAGAGATTTAATTACATTGAAAAAGAAAAAAAAATTTTTGTCTTTACAGGTGATAATTTTTTTCTATAATCTTTCATTGTCGCAGTAATTTTGACAATAAAATTTTAAATATTGGCTGTTAATATTTTTTTGTTTTCATCATCATTCTAGTAATCATATAAACTTTTTCCTATGTATTTTGTCAAGATACTTTTGATTAGTCTTCAATATTTACTGGAACCATATTGTTCTGTTAAATTTTTAGAGTGTTCTCAAAATATGGTAATTCATTAAATAGCTAGCATTGTTCAAAATTGGTCCAGTACTGTTTTGACTAGGCTCCAGTTTGATCAATGAATGGAATTTATTTTTATTTTAATATTTCGCAGTTTTCGGCTACTGTACTAAAACAAGTGCTTTGAAGAAATTTATTGAAGTTCTTCGTTTCTCTTTTACTTAACCATCTAAATATCTCTTTTTTTTTTTTTCTTTTTTTTTTCTTTTTTACTTTTTTACTTTTTCCTGGAAACAACCTTCACATTTATGAAAGTTTTTCTAAATTTACAAGATTTAAATGTATTTTTTCAGCAGATGTCCAAAATTAACAAAGCCATTTTTATTTTTTCCATAATTTTTATAGTCCATTTCTTGACTGGAAGTAAAAAAGTAACTGGGTAACAAAATTAAAAATAGTGGTTTATATTGATTTCTATTTTCTTGGCACTAGCTTCTGAAATTTTCATATAAATGTTTAAAATGTTTTATTAATCATAATCGCACAATTATTTAAATTTGTCTAATGGGTTACTGTTGCAAATTTCTGCATATCTTATGATATTTCAGCCAATGTCCTTTTCGCATTTCTGTCTTGTCTGACATAACTTAAGGGGGTACAACAACCAAATTTTCTATGGTTATTAATGAAACCTGGGAGCATGTTTTTTGTATATATTAGTTTTTGAAAAATTCCGATAAGTTTTGACAAAGTGGTTCAATTTACAATGTAAGTATAATGCTAAATTTTGTGTTCACTAGGTTAGCTAAATCAAATATCTTTTGTTTACCTATATAAAGTAGACATCAGGCAGAAAATTTACTAACATAAAACAAATGGTTTTTTAACCATAAAATCAAAACTTAAAAATTAACCTCTCAATGACAATTATTAACTTATATGTCCTTACACATAATGTAGTGTTTATTGATAAAATATAAGTTGAAATGAATAAATTTACAGTAAGAATATGGGTAATTAAAATCTTTATGGAAAAATATACGAGATCCAATCAAAAAGTATTGGGATTGTTGCTATGGTAACAGCTAAAGTACGCAGAGTGACACCATTTGGCATGCTGACCTTGAACTCTGTCCCATATACACACTGTTAAAACATTTTTACTCACTCCCGTTGTTTATAGCAATATTTGGAAGGAAAGTGTGTAGAGTGTGATCATCTCACCACACCACAGGTTCTATCAGTGACCAGCAGTTTTTGGCTGTTCTGACAATCACCATATTCCCCCAGATCTCTCCTATTGCGTGTTTTTTTTTTTTTTTTTTTTTCCTCTTCAAAAATCAAATCCCACTTGAAAGAAACAAGATTTCAAGATGTCTGGGCAATCCAAGAGAATGCGATGAGCTAGCTGCACATTATCCCAAAAAAAGGAGTTCCAGAAATGTTCCTGTCAATGGAAATTATACTGGATAAAGTGTCTGAAGGGTGACTACTTCAAAAAAGATTAATTGCTGAATTGATGTATTGTATATTTTCTTTTTATAACACCAATCCTGATACTTTTTGATCCGACCTCATATTTAAATTAAATGTGATCCATGATAGGTTCATAATAGTTATAATTTTCAAATAAAGTGATTCAATAAATAGTTTAAACTCTTTATTTTTTTTTTTTTTTTGTTCCAAAAATCCCATTTAGGCTATCAGTAAAAACTAGCTTAAAATCTTTCCCTACAGGTGGCACTTCAACTACGAATAAAGAAAGGGGGTGGGGACTCCATAGTCAAATTGAATGTGTAATCTGAACTGTTACATAACATTTAAAAAATAAAATAATTAATTTAAAAAGATGTCCTTGTTTAAAAAAAAAAAAAAATTCCTATTGTGTAAACTCTGACAAAAACTCAATAGAAATAATGAAAAAAATTTTGTTTAATTTTTTTTTTATATAGTCTTTAATTGTTTATTGCTGACCTTTTTATCTTTTTTTTTTTTTTATTTTTTATTAATAATCAGAATGGAAATTAAACTTGTACCAGTGCAAAAACTGCATAATCCTTTATATTGCTTATGTGGCAAAAGCAGCATCTTCTGTTATTTGACCATCTTTATTTAAAGGTGTCAGGAAAGATTTTGTTTTCACTTTGTATGTACAAAGACTAGTAAGCAGTAACTATCACTACATTTTTCTGAAAGAAACTTTGGGGGGGGGGGTCTATAAACTTGAAAAACTAAAGAATTTTAAAAAATGTCTTTCTAATAATTTGGATTAGATTACAAAGGAAATAAAATTGAAGATCTCGTCTGCTTCAATCTCTTATCTCACTTCAACATCTCTACTTTCTCTTCTGTTGTATTTCTTTTTGGTTTTCCACATTTGCAAGTTTATTCTGATTACAAATGCAATAGATTTATACTTAATTTTCATTCCTTGTAGATGTCAACACTGTTTTGATTGTTCTTGTCATTTTCATAGAAACTTTAAAACAATTTCTTGCTTTTACTTTCATAATAATGGCACTCATAATGCATTAAGTGTGATCATGAAATGACTATTCTACGTTTTCACTTATCTGGTAACATTTTAAAATCTAATGTTACTGTTGGTATTAATTCATACAATTCAAAAGAAAAAGATTATCAACCTCTTTTTTTCCTTTTAATCTGATTTTGTTGTATATATTTTTAAATTTCTACAAGCTTGTGTCTTCATCTTTAAAGTGAAGTAGTATAATACATTCAGTTGCTTTTCACTTGATATTCACTGAAGTATTCCACTATGAGTTCTACATATTTCAAAACATATCTATGTGCCTCTCTTCACTTTGTTGGCTAAATACTTGTACAGTATGACCTCATCAACCAGGGTAGATAGGTTACAGGATGGTGAAGCACATTTGTTGACAAGGGAATTCAATTACCCCTATCACTATTAGAAATATAGTGGACTAAAAAATAGTTTAGTAATAGTCAAAAACATTTCACTAGTCAATGATTTTATTAATTTCCCTTCATACATGATCTGATGACTCAGATTCTGATTGCATTGAGAACGTTTAAATTGAATCATTTTAATATTTTCAAAATATTATTTAAAAAATTGTCTTTTTTTTTATTTTTGTCCTTTGGAATATATTTTGTAAAGCAGTTAGTTTTTAAGAAAAGTTTTGAATGTGAAAGTTTTGCTAATTGGGCCAACACCAATAAGTGAAATTATGGTTGGTGAGTTCATGTAAGGTGAGATCATAATGTAATTAATTTGTGTGCATGTACAGATTCAACTGATTTTGATAGTGGTAAGAAAAATTACTGCTAACTTTTTGTTACCTTTTGTTTTCCTCTGTAATGTTTTCCAAATGCAAAACTTCCCTATCACCTGAAATAACCAATTATTCAGTTGAAATATGCCCTTACCAAGGGCAGCATATTAGAGAGTACTGATCTTGTACCAACCAGTGCCTACTATCATAGATAATTGATTCATGCAATACTACTTATATTACTTTTTCATGAATCGGCTAAGGTGACAGTCTTGTCCATTTTTTTTTTTTTTTTTCTATTTCATTGCTCATGCTTCTAATTGCTACATCTTCTTGTTTTCCCTTGTAAATCTTTTTCCCTCCTGATCTTTTAAATAGGCTAAGTCAATTAGAATTCCATTTATCAGCCTTTTTACTACAATTATTATGCCACTGGTTATAATACTGGTTTTTTTTTTTTTGGTTTTTTTTTCTTTTTTTTCATTCCTTTTGGTCGTTGCACTACTTATACTGACTTAGAAAATAGTTGTCAGTATAGAAATTTTATTGGCTTCTACCACTGAAATTCTTCCTTTAACTGCACTGGCATTTAGAATGAAGCTGGATTGCTTCAAGGAACAAAGGCTAGTCCAGCTCATTACATTCTTTCTCAAAGTCAGCCAACAGTGATTTTTGCCACATCTACAATTTTATAACAATGACACAAATTACAAAGTTCTATTTTATATATATATATATATATATATATAATATGTGTGTGTATATTTAGGCAGCATTTTTTCATTGATGCATGTTTCATTAATACATTTTCATTAAATAAACATTAGATTGAATAAAAAATGTTTTCATAGTTATTTATAAAATTGAATAAAAAAAAAATTATTTTCAAATTTATTTATTTATAAAATGGTAAATAATGAATCTTTATAAAAGGTAAAAAAGTATTGCATTTTAATTGGTTCACATATTGTTATAATATTGTAAATAAGCAATAAATGAAAGAGAGTGTATATAGTAATAGTGGCGTCAAGGGAATAATCATTGTTTAAAACAGTTTTATTTTTTAAACATTGCTGGAAATTTATTATAAATAAACTTATTACTTAAAAACAATACATTTTACCTTTTATAATAAATGGATATTGTCTTTAATGGTTCAAATGTATGAGCTAATGGCTGCATTTCTCTCACTTTGTCTAAAAGATGTTATAGAACTAATTGTTGGAATTTTAAAATTACTATCTCTCCCGAATTCAACATGTGGTTGGTACACATGATCTCAAAGTTGTTTATTTATTGCTGTGTTATTTTACATTGGTGCAGAGTACAAGGTAAAAAATAAAAAAAACTATTTTTGTCAATGATATTTCATTTTAAATTTAATCCAAATAATGAAAATTTCATGATTTTTATCTTTTTCTTCCAGAAACGTTTTATCAAAGGTTTACGCCAGTATGGTAAAAATTTCTTCAAGATCCGAAAAGAACTGCTTCCACATAGAGAAACGGTAAGTTTTCATATGATACCAATTTAAATGAATCAATCTTAATACAGCATTTGGTTGAATCTCTGTGAATGTCATTTTTAAACTTTGTCATTTCTTGCTCTGAGTATGAAATGCTAGTCTCTGTTAGTTTTTCTTTTTTGAGTAATTCTGAAGTTGATAGAATGAAATTGTGAGGGAGATGTCAGATTTTTCTTGTATTTGACAGCATTCTTGTTCTATTTCTTTTTACTCCTTTATATAAAAAGCAAGATAAATAACATTTAATGACTGGTATCCAGACAACTGCTTGACGGCCAAGTGCCCAATAGACAACTGCCCGACAAATCACTGCCTAATAAGGACAGTTGCCCGATGGAAAAATGCCCGATGTTTTTATATATATATATATATATATATATATATATATATATAGACTATTTAGATATTTTTGCTGTCATTCAAAAGGGAAAGTATCATAGTATAATTTCAGTGCAAGTTTTCCTTGTGTTACACATTAAAAGATACAACCAATTTTTTGAAGTGAAAGAAATTTTGATTCTTCACTTCTGATCTTCACTGGCAATTGTTTATTATACTAAAAAGTAAGTTTCAATAGCTTTAAACTTTTGATATATTCTTTATGATTTTGCTGTTTTTTTTTTGTTTTTACAATAATAATAATAATAATAATGTTCCTGTCATAATAATAATATTAACAATAATATAAATAATGCAAATAGTAATAATAATCTTAAATATTGATTAAGAAAGCAATAATGAAACTAATAATAATAATAATTTTATATTAAACAAACCAACTCTTGCAGACTCATGACATAATTTTTTATTCTCAAAAATATTTTGTATCCAACAAATAGTAAGTTTCAGTTTGGGGCAAGATCTTTATCTCCATGAGAAGCGGGTGGGGTGGAATGGTTAGCTATTATCTATAAATTTCCTTTTGAATAACAGCAAAAATATCTAAATATTCTACATATAAATAAACATTAGGCATTTTTCCATCGGGTAAATGTCTTTATCAATCGGCTATCCGTTGGGCAGTTGACCTAGAGCCATAACAACCATATATATGTTTATAAATCACATTGTTTAATCACAATCATATTCCTTTGTTTTTATTTATTAAAATATGGTGACCATTAAAATCATTTCTAATTCACATTTAATGAATTTGCTGAAAAATAACAAATATTGACATTATTTATGCTGTTTTTTTAATGTATCTAATTTTGATAAAATTTATAATTTAACTTATTTTTCAAACATTAATCTTTAAACTTTTTAAGATATTACCCTATATTTAACTTTTGATAGTGATATATTTTTCAAATTTGAACTGTTCACATCTTATTGTACCCTACTGATGTGATATCAAAAAGATATTTTAAGTGACATTACTGTCTTGGAACAAATACCATTTATTTAATAAATGATGATTAATGTATGTTTTTATGTTCAAAAAGTGTAATTAAATTTATAGAAATGGTTTGCCAATGAAAATAATTCTTTCTCTAACAGTTTATTTAACTCAACAATTACTTGTTACTTTTTCTTGAAGCTGAATTTTGAGGTTATCTATTTTTGCTCACTGGTAATTATGGTGTATATTTATGAATGACAACCCCTAAAATTTGCATATCATATATTTTTCAAATCTAACCTAGTTATATTTCCATCTCTTTTACTAAAGGTAAATAATGACATAAAATTTAACCAAAAACTCTTCCCTATTTTAAAAATCACATTCTATTAAAGAATGCATTAAATGTATTCTTTAATATATTCAAAAGGCACGGTAATATTTTGTAATGGAATTGTTTTATTGGCAGATAACTTGTCAACTTTTTGTTTTCAACTTTCAGATCTCTATTCTATATACACATAATATAGTTTGATTTTTTTTTTTTAATCTATCCCCAGCCATTAAAAATAATTATAAAAATATTACTTTCTGATAGAAAATTCATATTCTTTTAACAAAACATTTGGTTCATTTTACAATACAATTGTGAACTGAAAGATTGTTCAATGTGTTAAAAATCAAACTTAAAGATATCTTTACTTTGAATTACAATTCATTATTTTATTTTTTGTAAATAATTTAAGATTCTGTAGAATGAATATATTCACTGAGGATTTTACATCTCAGTATTTTCTAAGATATTTTTCTTGCAATTGTAAGGTTAATCATACTGAAAATCATACTTATGTTTGCTGCTGCTTAATTTTTGTTACCTGTAACCCACAGCCAAATTTCATAGAAAAATGAATCTCTTTAAGTGACCAGTAATTGCTTGCTAACTTAAGTGTTTATTTAATCACTTAATCTTGTCATGCATGGAGGCAAATTACTTAAATATGTGAAAAAAATTTATAATTAATGGAAATTTGATATACACGTTTTTATTCTCAACACAATAGATTTCCTTTTCTTATTTAAGTTAATGCCTAAAACAATAGTAAAAATGCAAATTGATCTTTTAATTGTAAATAGTTTTAAATTTTTTATAATTATTCTCATTAAAGCAGTTTAAACTTTTATTGAGCTTCTTAAATTATTTTCAATAAAAAAAGACAGGCTTTCAATGAATTCATTCAAAAGGGAAATATATATTCCTAGTTTGTTTTTGTTTTCTGTGGCAGATTTCTATGTCCATATATAGTAAAACACCTAAATATGAAGAGGAACATGACACAAACTAGAATCTAACAAGTTTGCAAAAGAACACTATTATGTAAAGAATAGCCTTAATGTATCGCTTATTCACATGAAAGATCTTTTTAATCTGTCAGGTGTTTTGTTTGAATTCAACATCTTATGGTACATAATTTGCTTCACTGGTCAAGTATGACTGTTAAAACAGGCTGGGACAATTGAAAGTGTGTAACATGATTATGTAGGTCTGTGTTTATACAGCCATGTATCTGATATTGAAGCCATTTTAGTGTATAGGGCATATTGACTATTTAAAAAAGAAAAAAATCTTTGCCTTTTACTATGGAAAACATTATCTAACAATAACTTGCAATTTTCAGCCAATTTGTTAAGACTTATTGCTTACATGTAGCTGTCTACACAAGTTTTATATATCCTTATCTTTCCATTACACTTCTTGCTTTTGTTTATTTTTTGTCTGAAGGTTGTCATCTCTTTCTTATTTGCCTTTTACCTGACACCATGTGAGGCTTAATGATTTATTATAACTCTGTCATTGTTATAGGAAGGTTGTCAACTTATTTCTGAGGATGACCACATTTAACAATATCTTCTATTCACATAAACTTAGCATCAAATTCTGATCGTTGAAACATGAATCTTTCACAGCATTTTATTCTGAATTTTGCAGCTGTTGATATAGTTTAGAAATTTAATTTCTTAACCATATACTTGAACTCTGTAGTTGCCAGCTTTGTTTTATTGGTTTGATAAATGATCAGTGTCTAATTTTCCCTTTTTTATGAGTTAATTGAAAATTTTTAAAAAATAATAATTATTAAAAAAAAGAAAAAAATGCGAATCAGTCCATGTTGGTGTTTTTTTCCTTAATGTTTGCATTCACTGGTATTTCATGAATGTTACTTTCTTAAAAAAATATTCTATCAATCCTGTCAAAACAATTCAATGTTTGTTGTATCATAAATTTAACTTATTTGAATGATATGATAAAAGTTGTTAGATTTTGAAACTTCTATAACAATAATCAATTATTTAGTTACTACAAAAAAATGAATTTGGTCATTTTAATGCAAATTGTTTTGTATGTTTTTTTTTGTTTTTTTTGTTGTTGTTTTGTTTTTTTGTTTGTTTTAAAGTAGTTCTTTGTCACATTTCAAATATGCATTTAGCTTTTGAAATTACTGAATTGCTTCTTAACAGATTCTGTACACCTTGTGAAAGATTTGAAATTCAGTTTTCCTAGATATAAAACATTGAGCAACTCTTGATACCTTATTCAATTATAACTTACACAGCATTAATAATCAGCACATTCTATTGAACAAGAGAGAAGGGAGGAAACTCTCTATCTCTCATATATATGTAAATAGAAGTATTTAATTATTTATTGTGTAAAATTTGGAAGTAGTTTTCTCACAAAGAAGAATCTAATTTCCAAATCTATTCAATTATTCATCTTATTGATGCACTATAATTGTTTTGTATTAAATGACAATTGGAGATGTGAAGCAAAAAGAATCAGATCTCCATAATTGGTTTATTTCTGCTTTCATAATAAAAGTAGTAATACAAGTTACCTATCAATTACTGATTGTGCTGAATAACTTTTGGGAGTGCAACAAGAAAGAATAGATTTCATTCTTGTTATTTCAATCATGACATTCCTTTATAATAATTTCAACATTTCTAACATTTGTTATATGTGCTGTATTTTCTAGGTTTCCATGAAAGTTTATTACAGATATTGGACATTTCTATGAAATGTGTTTATCTCTGACAAGTTTTGGGTGTTGAACTGTATACTTTGATTTTTATTTTATTTCTTCTAAGTAAAAGGTGTAAATCATATCTCACTGGAAATATATTGCTAGACCACAGAATTTAACATATTGTACATTTTAGATATATAAAATACTTTCTAGAATATAATAGAAATAATTTAATATACAACACCCAAATGATAGACATTGGTTTTGCAAGCATTGCAGGTTTACTGAAACCATTACTATAAAAATACACAAAAAAATGGCTTAAAAATAATTATGAACATGGTCCTTATTCAAACATTACAGAGATTTTTTTAAAGGTTTCTCTATAGAAGAGCCAGCTCTAAATTAGAAAAGAGAGCAGAATTTGCTAAGGAATAATGCTTTTGTCTAAGAAACAAATGACCATAAAACTCACTTGATCATCTTGTGCTTACATCAGTAAATTAGATCAAGTTGTTCAATATGTTGTTACAAAAACTGCAGGGAGTAAATCCTAAAAACTTTATTTACTCAATCAAAATATTCCCTGTTGGATTCTGATTTATTCTATATTGACAGCAAATCAAAAGAATTCTTTCTCAGTTAATCAATTTAGTCAATGTTTCATCATTATGATGGCAATCAGAGAAGATTTTTTTCTGTAAAAAAATTGTCTACATGCTTTAATCTGTAGAAGAGAGGTTGAATGATAGGAATGGTGCAATAAAGTTTCTATTTTCACTTGAATCCACTTTAATAGCATCATTTTACATGATGGCAAGGATTACCATGCAATGAAATGGCACAAAATTGTGTGTTGAACATAATATTTCAAGCCAAGTTACAAACATATCTGTGTGCATGAACTGATTACTTTGAAGAGAGCTTTGATATACTAAACCACTCTTATTTCACTAAACAGTCACTATAATCTTTACAGAATAACTCTGGTTTCAGTTGATATTTCAGTCTACATTCATTTTGAAAATATCTTATTTATACAAAATATATTTTTCATCATAAGTGTTGATATGAAGCAAAAGGGATCAATATATCATTGAACTTGCCTGTTTCCATAAATGTTTGGATCTTCAAATAGAACAAAGTTTATTCTTTTTTTTTCCCTTGTATATTGACTTTAAATGATCTGGTAGTGATAATTAATACAGAAGTTTGCAAGTTTCCTGGCTGAGGTTTTTGGATCATTTGCTGTGTCTGCCTTCAAATTTTCATTGATTAATTGTTTTGACTGGCTTTCTTAATTGTGTTTATCACCTGAGTATTTTCCCAACCAGAATCTTACTGTCTGTAAATATCAATTTCTTTGGGTCCAGATTGAACTTGTACATGTATATAAATTAAATACCAAAGAATTAGACACAACTACCTAAAAACAATTGGCTTCTCCCTTTGCCCAAATAACAGTAGCTATATAATGTAACATGGTGACTATGATGTGCTGGAGTGATTGCATAAGTATATCTCTACTGGCATGTCCATAACTTTGTTTTTTGGAGTGACTGCAGGTGAATTTAGTCAAAACTACATGTACCTTGGGGGTTTACATCTCCTAAGTGCCAAGGCCAATGGAGTGTCAGGAAGTCAGCAGTGTGTCATCAGTACACAATGTGGGAGATTGTAATGTCTTGCTGGAACAAGTGATCAACACCAGGACACATGGCAAATGGTCTGGAACAACCTATGTCACACTTGTCAAGACACTTATCATTTTACTAGTTGTCCTTGTAAATTCCAATAGAATGCGCCCCAGGCTGTTACAGAGCCACAACTAGCTTGCACACCACCCTGCTGACAGGCTGGATTCATAACTACATGCAGCCTCCACCATACATGAACTCCTTTCTCTATCCTAAAGTAATAGGAAATATGGCCCATTTGACTGAGCAAAATGATTTCAATGTTCTATGGCCAAGCTAAGGCATAGTAACCAATACCATGGTATCAATAATTGTACTCTTGTTGACCAATGACTATGAAACTCCATGCAATGCAATAGATGCTGTACAGTGAATTGGTTGATGAATGACTCTAGTGTTGAATTGGGATGTGATTTGATGCAATGTTTCCCTTTGTTGAGTGCTTACCATTCTTGTTAGCTGCCAGCAACCCTATTATTGCATTACCTGTACCAATTACCAATTTTCACATGCTGCTGATGTCTGAAATGCATATTCTTGGCATCTGCTTGCTGCAATTGCTACTTTGGGTTTATCTCCCTATCTGAACTAATAATCTTTCTTTAGTTAAATGGTGTTCAATCTTGTCTGTCACTTGACTACCACAGCTATACTACCTCTGTATCTATAAAGTCACACAGTTGTTACTTGAATTCATTTTTAGTAGTTGAAGAAAGAGAAATCATCAATTGATATTTCAGTTTAATGTAAAAGTTATGAGTTGAAAGATTTTCCATAATTGTTTTTAAAATTATAGTAGTAATATTAATGAAAAAAAAAATAGTTTTTACTGTATAGTTAAATAGTTTTTAAAAATATTGAATTTAAAAAAATGGGTACAAATAGTCTTGTCTAAAACAAAATTGGCAGTTTTATGTTAATACAATAAGACATTTATGAAAATAAGGAATATTCAAATTTTTAAAATGTTCAGTTGTATTTATTTACTTCAAACTGGCCTTTTTTTTTTCCACCATCTGTAAAATGAGAAATCTGTGTTAAAACAATTTCATGCTTGAGTTCACATAATTGCAATGCAACAGGAGGTAAATGTGGCTGCTTTGTGTGTGCACGCACTTCACTATTGGCAGAAGTGAAGCAGTATGTATATGCTTATTTAAACCTTTAATACTATCCACTATCTCAACAGCTGTCACAACTTGGAGATGACACTAAGAATTAATGACTTTAGCTCCTTCAGAATGTAAACTGATAATATTGCCATTCTTTTAAAACTAATCTTCACTTTAAATAACAAAACTGTATAGCAAAAGTTTCAGTTGTGAAACACAATATTTCTTGAAAAATCACCCACCCTCACCCTTTTTTTTTTTCCTTTAAAACATTCATGTTGATAGATCATGACTCTCCCTAACTTTTCTTTACTGTGATTTTTTTTTTTTTTACTATTTTCAATGGTAATCCTGAAACTTTTGGAAAAATTAATTCATTACTAAAAGAAATATTATTTTAAAGCTAATGTATTTTCATTTTTTCTTTTTAATCAGCTTAACTTAATAAATAAAAATTACCAAATTTTAGTATTTAAGTTGGAATGTAAAAATTTTTCACCATATTAAACTTGATTTCTTAATATCTGTTGAATTTAAATAATCTCTGACAAGTAACTTAAACTGTGTTAAAAACTGTGATATTTTTTAATTTTTCAGTTTTTTTACATTCTAATTATATCATTAGGCATATAGGTATATTTATAAGATAAATATCTTATATAATGGGAGACATAATAAATTTGAAGAAAAAAAAGTTGCATTGACTCTGAAATAACTGCAGCAAGTATTGTTGAAATGAAAAAAGATGTTTGTCTCTTTCAGATTAATTGAAAAATAAAAAGTATCATTTAATTGCTTTATTTACTATTTATTTTTAGAATTTTCTATTTATTGCCAGGTTTTTAATGTTAAAATTGAATCCTGAAAGAATTCAGTTTAGCTGTTCTCCTAAGCTATTCACTGACTTACAAATAATTTAAGTCAAGTCTTTTTAAAAAATCTCTAAAAAATAAGATTTTATTTTTATAAATTAAAAAGAATAGTTTCAATTATTTTATATAAATTTTTAAAAAATGTTTGCCTTTCATATTTTTAAGAGACATTTTTAATGCTGTTAAAAAGAAGAAAAACTTTTTTATAACTTTGTTTTGCTTTGAAGTTTTTTAGTAATAATTTTGATTGCTATTTGAAGTATCATATATTTTAATGAAAAAAATGATACTTCAAATGTTTTTCTTCCTTGATAAAATTTCCATACAACTTTTTTTTCTTTTTAAGCCTCTGTATATACCATTTTAATATGTAATTTTTAATGAAAGTTTCAAAATGTATAAAAATTCCATCTCTTGTATTGGTTGATAATAATTTGATACATTTGGTTGATAATTGGCTGATAATAATTTAATACATTTGGCATTATAATCAATATTGTGTGAAAATATGCTTTTTTTTTTTTTAATTTATTTATTTACAATATGTTTAGAGAAATATTTTGAATTGCATCAACAAATGGAACTCCTTTTGAAGTTTAATATTTTAATAAGATCAAAAGTTAAAATATAAAAAGTAAATTTACTATCAGTCCTCAAAAGTTATCTAACTAGCCTTATGTCTACCTTATTCCAGTTTTAATAGTTTTTAGGGGTATTTGAGAATCCTAACAACCCCACCACCACTACCTCATACCCACTCTTTGTTTTAGACATAAGAAAATTTATAACCACATTTGAAGTTCTTTAACGATACTCGTTGCCTGTCTGGCTGGAGGAGTGAAGATATGAAAGTCAATTGAAAAATGTAATTGCTACCTTTACTTTTCATATATTTGTTTGAAACTTAACTGTTACTACTTTGATTACATCATTTTCTATTTTATATGTTATCTGAAGTTCAGTTCTCTAAAAGTAGTTGCGTTGTTAAAAATGAAACACGGATCATTTATATTAAAATTTAGAGACTCTTCTGATAACAGGCAAGATAGATTATGTCCTGCTTGTATTGAGGTGGGATTGGGGGTTGTTTCTTGTTTGCAACTCTGGCCCAGTGTCCACTGTGTGTTATTGTTATGGCTAGTTGGGACATGCCCACTTGATGTTCATATAACTGGGTTAATATACTCAGCACATATGGACGTTGACTTGTGACTGTACCGGCTCACCTGTTAGTTCACTAGGCAACTGAATTTAACTCAGCACTTGGGACAATAGCCTCTCTCTCTCTCGATAGTTTGCTAATATTTTCTAAGAAAGATCCAAGGACTTCTTCTAAGTGAATGCCTTTCATATTCACTCCAATAGATTCACATTCTCTACTCTGTAGATAAATTCAACACTGAGTAGCTACACAAAATTGCAATATGTAAACTAAACAGTAGTACACTCATTGCTAAACTTTTATTTTTAACTTTCAAACAGATATAAGTTAACTGAAACTAATAAAAGTTTTGTTGACTTTCGTTCTTACCAGGCAGTTTTCATTTTAAGCTTTATCAATCTGATGATAAATATTTTTTTACATTCCCCTTCTTTTAAAACAAATTTATTTTAATCATTATTACACTTAAACTCTCTTCAACTTTGTCTTTAAGTTTAGGATTTTTTTTTCTTAAAATTTTGGTCCCTATTTATTTTGTGAATGAAATTTAGAACTCAACAAAAAAAAGTGTAAATAAACTGTCTGGTTTACGCTCCTTGTGCAATTGAAACAAAACACTGTCTCTTCACAGTTTGTTTTTGTTTTTCGTTTTTTTGTTTTCGGTATAAGTCACAAATGCTTTATTTTATTTTTATACATGTGCCTTATCCTCTATTAAAGAGATAGACTTTTTATCTTAAAATTCACATTGCTTTCACAAGAATTTTTGTCTGTATTCGCTGGTAATTTTTCTTCTTTCAACAGTAAATAAAAGAAATGGTCTTCACTTGCCTGTGATATTTTCAACTGAATTATTTGTGTTCAACTAAAAAGTTAATAACTGTGCATCCATCATGAGATGTCAGGACTTCAAAGTTTTGATTTATTATTTTTTTTAAATCAATATAGACAAGTCCAGAAAGTTTTATTCAGATAAATTTTGTTTTGACTTAGTAAGTAACTAATTCATACTGTTACTTAGTTTTTAACTTTATCATCAGGACTTTTAATTTTACATTTATTTGTTTGTCAATTTAGTTATTGTTACTACAACTTTTGTTATTCAAGATTCTCCAACTATTTTCTTGATGACTAGTTAATTTGCCTTGAATGTAAAGCGTAAAATTAATTTTAATTCAAATATTTGCGTGATAAATTCGTTGTAAATTTAATTTTAGTTTTAATTACTGCTTCTAATTGACATTGACGCTCGTCTTTCAGTGTTCCGATTTTATGTTTCAGTTGTTTTTAATGTCGAAATGTTTGTTTGATGTTACTTGATAAAAATAAAAGACATATATAATGAAAGTAAGAGAAACTGGTTAACAGTTAAGTCCTTTTAGGCCTTGCTTGTGTGTGCAATGGAAACAGGTACTGGTAAAAAAAAAATGCAAAAAATATTTGTCTGAAAACATAAAAATGGAAAGGGGTAAAAAGATGTGGTGAGAACTTTATAGTTGTTTAAAAAAAAATCAATGATGGAATATTCAATACTGAATTAAAAGATGGTTGTTGGCAGGGTTTGTGTACAAAAACATCTGTATCCGTGTCAATTGCTTGTCTGGGGTCACAATTTTCTCATCATATTTGCTTCCTCGACTTTATTGCCTCGTTCTTCATAAATTTTTTTGCCAAGAATGTCACTTTTTAGTTTTAATTTCTTTCCAGTGGACTTTTCTAAAGATCTCTCAACTTGTTCCGTTTCTCGTTTGATATGTTTATGCCAGAAACCGGATCGTTACCATAAAATTGAAATTTGCATCACTTGCTGTCTGTCATACTCACGCCACACTTTATGTCCATTTTACTTTTATTAATAAAAAAATTACATCGATGCAAGTTTGGAAATTTATAGAGTTTAAGAAAAAATGAAAGTTCTTATTTTATTTCTATTTGATAAGATTTGATTAAGAAGTGATATCAACTGTAAATTTCACGTGAGAAATAAAATAGCTACAATCATCTTTTTATTTAATTGCTAATTTAACATTAAAATTTATTTATAATTTCATAAAAAAAATAAATCTATTACTATTAATTTAAAAATGACCTGCCTTTGTTTAATTTCACGTTAATTTTTCACTTTATCTGTTAGTAAATTAACCTTTTTTTAAAAAAAAAAAAAAAATTAATATCCGGATCCTTCATTACTTTTTTCTCTCTCAATGATCGTCTTTTTACGGGTTTTTTCATTATTTTTATCTTTTCATTCATATTAGTATTGATTCACTTGCAACATATTCTTAAAACTCTTAAGTCTTAGTACGTGTTTTTAATTTGTTTTCATTTTCGCCCCATACTGTCCTTTTTCCTTTTCCTCTGCTCACTTAAAGGTGCTTGTCTTCCAAACTTGTCTCTTTTTTTTAGCTATCAGGTGTTGTCAGCAAATTATAGTATCCGTGTCGTGTCGGTGTTACTGTCAAACTAACAAACATACATCCCATATGTGGTCCTGTGTTAACTACCGCCCTTCTTTATCCTAACCGAGACCATCTTTCTTCTTCCTGATTCATCCTTCACACTGTATCGCGCCCTATACGTAGCAGTTTCTAGCGTTTACTTACATCGCATCACCGCCTTATAACTAATTCTTCTTTCTTTACATAATTTGACCCTTCCTCCTCCTCCTCCTCCTATGATTAGTTGATCGTCTGTTAGTCGTCCTGGACGATTGTGGTTACAATGTCCAGTATGCTTTAAATCTACTTCGCTTTTACTCGATGGCCGGTTACGAGCTGTTGGAGACTCTTCTTACACTTGAATGCAGGCTTACACTTTTTTCTCAATTGATGACGGACCCAATAAACTTGTTGTTAGCACTTCGTTTTAATATTTGACCGTCTGTATTGTATCTGTTACTTAATTTGATAGTTCAGTCGCCTTCGACCTTGTCTTTTCTCTTAGCTACCAAATAATTCCAGTTGTCACTAAGCGTCTGCTACCATTTTTGAATAGCCATTAATAATAAAGAATAGATTTGGCGATGCCTGCAAAGGAGGAACAGGAGTGGCTAGACACTAAGAAGCGGGGACGGAGGGGTGCGTTGTACGTAGTGGAAGAAAAAAAAGATGACGACGACGGCAGCAGCAGCGATGGACCGAACGCTCGAGGAGGGCAGACCTGAAGAGGATAAAGAGGACGATGGAGGGCGGTGGTAGATGCCAAGGCCGTAAGCAGTTCTGTTTACATCCCCTAGCAGCAACGACGACGACGACGGCAGGATATTGAATGTGGAAATACGCTGTTGGATTATTGTTACACACTACATTCAGCTTGGCCGCCAATTAGCCTGACTGTTTGCAGCATTTGATCATTGCTAATATGCCAATCAGTTTAATGGGCAACGATTAACGCCCGCCGCCACGTCCTCTGTCGCCGCCGCCGTCATTGCTTCTTTTTCCTCTTATTCTCAAACTTTTTTTTTTTTTTTTTCACTTTTCCTTCCTGAGGTTTGTAGTACTCTTGCGGTGTGCTCTTAAATTACATCAATTCTAAAGAATGGAGATTATCATTTTATGATAATCTACCGACCAACAGTAAATTATTTCAATAATAATACCCTGTTGAGAATGAGTCGAGGGTAAGAGAGTAAAAAGCTAAATTAAAAAGTAAACGAATTATTAATTTTATTTACTTTTTTCTCCAACCACCTTTCTATATTTTCCTCTTCTCTTTTAAATTAAGTACCAAAATACTAGATATGATTTATTTATTTATGGATTTTTTGCCATTGAGGTTTTAAAATTAGTCGACAAACACCTAAACTGACAATTTTTTTTTTTTTTTTTGCATGCTGATGAATCAGTAATTTCTCTATTTTCTACTTTAAATAAATTTAAAAAAAAAAAAAAAAAAGGAAAGAAAATTGTGTAATCGTTCGTTGACGTTAGCGGAAGTTCCTCCAATTTAAAAATGCATTTCAGTTTCGTGGTTATCCCATGGAAACTTGATCAGTGCCCTTGCCAGTCGTCGGTCAGTCGCTTTTTAGGCCCGCCGTTCTCTCCAATCGAGGTGGCTTGTTGCGAAGAAGTTGACGGCTGGCACAAAACAGCAGCAAGAGTGGGAGAAGCTCTGTGGAAGAAGTAAGAAAAAAAATGAAATTAAGGAGAGAAAAAAAAAAGGATGAAGAGAAATGGAACATTAACTAGTTAGAGAGAGAGAGAGAGACTAGTTAGGGTAAAAGAGTGAGTTAGCGAGGCAAGCAGTTGTGAGGGTAGTCAGTTGAAAGCAGTAGAATTGGAAGTAGTAATAGCTGTACAAGTAATAATACTATTATCAGTTGTAGTAGTTTGAATAGAGTGGAAGTATTACGAGTCGGCAGTGGTGTATGCCTCTGCCGCTGCCTTGTCGTCGCACTATAGCAGAGAGAGCACCAGTGGCAGGCTTTTCGAGGCAGGGTGGGCGCCATATTGGATCGTGGTCGTCGTCGTCGGCGCTTGTTCATCTAAGCAACCCAGTTCTCTCGGTGGGCTCTGTGCGACTTGGCCTCTCCCACTCGACCAGAGGACTATAGGGGGACGGAGCGCACGGCCATCGCCGCTCTCTGGCCCTCCTCACCCCCGATTTCTCACTGGACATCAACATTGGCACATGCTCCTCTTAATCCGCCAAGGTTCGCAATAATTAAAAACCCAATGAGGTGAGTGAACCATTCTCTGCTTCTAGTATATTTTATTGTTGCCAGCTCACAACTAAGATGGAGATCACTGTAACCGTTCATACATATACACACACGCACGCATTTTGAGATCTACACCTCTATGTATGTATAAACAGACGTATAGCAGTTATGATCGCGATGGTAGTGGCGTGAATAAGAGTTTTAAGGACGTACGAGCAGAAGAGAAGCAGTTGACGGGAGAGGAGAGGAGGTGGAGACCTGAAGTCGAGTTGGGGGCCAGCAGAGATTACTACTATGATGATGCTAATAATAAAAAAAATATGACTGGAGGTGTGTGCGTGACACAAGCCAGGCAATACTATTCATACGATATATTTATTATACTCAACTGTTTTCTTAAGGAGGTTGCTACCTTCCTTTTCTTGTTCACTACCCTCCAACCAAGAGGAAGATGTTAGTGATAGTGATGAAGATACTTTTACTACTATATTACCACCTTCATTTAGTTTGTTATTGATGATGTTGATAGGTTTTTCATAAGCTTCTCTACTCATTCGTAACCGTTTACATTTCTTATGTAGCACTGTCGTCACTGTTCTTTTCTGTTGTTAGCCAATGTGAACGAAAAAAAAAAACACTTTCTAGGTTTCTCGTCAATCGATTGAGGTTTTGTTTAAAACTTTTTTTCTTTCATTAATTAAAAGTTTTAAGTCCCACTCTCAATTAGTTGTTCACCCCCCTTCCTTGCTGAGACTTATTTGCTATCAGTGATGATTAAAGACTAAAAAGTTTACAAGTTTCGGAGCAGAATTTGCATGTGCGTCCATATTATTTTCTTGAAAAATATTTTGAATACCATCTTACATCTATGATCGTGAGAGACTTTTTTTCTTTTTTTTTAGGGGGGCGGAAGAAAAAAATTAGTTTATTTAAAAAAAAGCAAACCTTATTTTAGTCTCTTTTTGTGACATATTTTCGTTCGGTGTGAACTATGTTTAATTATAATCTTGATCTTCATTATTGTTTTTATTTACTCAGTTGATTTTAAATGTTACGGACGAAGGAATGTCTCTAGAGAAATTTGTTTAGATTCTAATCATGAAGCCATTCTATTTACATTTTAAAACAGCGAATCATATTCTCTCTTCGAATTTTCTTTGAAATTTCTATCAACCTTTACAGTACACATATCTAGTATTAATTTTATTTTTATTTTTCGTTCGTTGGATGTATTGTAAATGTAAGGTAGGTTTACCAATATTATGGATTTCAAGTAAGCGTTTTGGCGCATCATTAGGTCAACTAAAAATATATTTGAGTTTTTTTTTGTTTGTTTTTTTTTTCTCTCTCCTGGAAATGATTTTTCGCAATGGCAAATGCAACGCGAAAAAATTGAAGTAAAATCAAATAATGTCGGTTCTAAACTGATTTCTGTAAGAAGAACATGGAGATCGGAAGTAATAGTTTTTTTTTTAGTCAGTAGACTCAGTCTGGTTCCAAGTTTTTTTTTGTTTTTAACAATATCAGTTGTATAACATTGTATAATCTTCGTCATAATAATAAAAATAGCAATTTTTGGAGGATATGAGTGATCAGACAACCGGGGCCGTCAGGTTAAGTCCGACAAGCACCGACCATATTGAACTGCTGCTCTGTAGAAAAGCGACCACCACGACGGTGACAGCGACTTCGAATTTTCCCAAACTGATCATCTTCGGCCGCTTTCCTTTCTTTTCTTCTTCGTAGAACCAAATTATTGCTGCTACTTTTGTTCTGACAAAATACAAATATTTCATAACTCACAGTCACTGACATGATTACGCCCATCCGATATTTTCTTTATTGATTTCTCTTATTCTGTTTCATTCTTATTCTCTGTAATTTAATTTTCCAATCATTTTTAGACTGACCTAAAGGTGTATATGGTCACTGAATTGAAAGATTTGATACATTTTTGACAGCTATTTTTATATAATTATATATATATATATATATATATATATATAAACTTTGTCATAAAGAATTTGGTACAGATTTCTACTGACAGGAGAAATTCTAACATTTGATGTTAATTACAGCAGTGTGATTTTTCAGTTGACGATAAAATCCGTTGTAAGTTGTTAGCAACCGCTGTTTTGTTGTCTTTTTCTACCGGGCTGAACGAGCACTTTGTGTGTTGGTAGCCTTCGACGTCTTCTAGCGAACAATTTTGTATTTGTTTCGTCTCTCGAATCTTTAACTCCTACTTTCAGCAGTGTTGCTGAATAGAGACGTATTCTTTTCCTATGGTTCCTATTCGATGGCTAACACTACCATCTCTTTCTCTCTCTTTTTTATTTTTTTTTTTTCCCTGACACTCCCTCTGTGGCTAACAACACCAGCAGCACGGCGATAACATCGCTAACATGGTTGCTGTTATCTGTATGTTGACTGTCAGTAGGGGGAAGACAACTTCCAGTTGGCACACATCACGCACTAGAGGCCCAGCAACACGCCAGTAGGTCTGCAGCCTTTCGGGGGCTGCGCTCGGCTAAAAGTGACACAACAAATACAAGACAGAACACACACACACACACACACACTTCTTCTTGTGACATTTCTTTCTACTTGGAACGTTTTCTTCTTCACCCCCAATACAAACCAACCACCTCCCTGTTTTCTTTCGGCTTTACTTAGATTTTACTTGTCTATATTTACCTAGTAAATAAATTCTCACTTTTTCCTGTTTTGTAGTAAGGGGAGATGAAATAGTTTGAGATTTATTTCAGTCCTCAGTGTGACTGCTTGAAAAGAACTACATTGGTTTTTTTACTGTTTCACTCCCACTGCTGACGAAAACTGTTAAATCTACTTATACGTTTTCACACCTTTTTTTTCATATTTTTATTTTACTTTACTCTTCTTTTGAACATGATTTTACGAACAACAAAAACGTCCTTTCATTCCGTTACTACTTTCTAGAATTGGTATATCGAAATAATTTTTTAAAGGATTTTTGCATGTATTTAAAAAAAATATTTCTCATTCTTATACTACGATGGAATGTAATTAAGCTTATTTTCATTAAACTTAATTTGACTTCAGGTGTCTCTTCACGTCACTTTTTTTTCCTCCCTCTGTGAGACTTGTTTTTTTTTTTTTTTTTTTTAACTTGTCTTTATGTTACTTTCTCTAATCAGAACTAAAGAATTGGATACAACCTTTTGGTGACTTGGTTACTTCCCACCCCCTTTATCAGCCTTAAACTATTTCATATGCACCTTTTAAGATGAACTGAAGAAAGAAGACAAATGTTGCCTTTAAGTCTCAGAATGTAAATTAGTGTTTTGTTTTTTGTTGTTTATTTCTAGCTTAATTTCAAAGTTGTCTCAACTTATAAAGCAAATTAACTTTAATAATAATAATTACTACTATTAAAGAAAAATTCTACACTGGTTCTTATGTCATGTAAAGTTTTATTACTTAAATATTTTCTGATTTGAGACAAGTTGTCTATCACATAGTATCTTGCTATTGCAAAATTAAAAAACCATTTTCATTTTTAGAAAAGATAAAAATATATTTTTTTACATGTTCCTTTCACCTTCAATCATATTAACCAATTATTTCCAGTAAACTTTAAGGCTTCTAAACTTTGTGATCTATTTTTACTATTTGATATTTTTTTATTAGGAGGGTCAGCTCTTATTGATAAGTTATTTCATAGCCTTTGCATTCAGCCAAATATATATACTTGCACTGTGCAGCACAAGATGGCTGCTGCTACCCCCCTCTGTCTTTTCTAAGTATTCTAAAATAGTCTGTGTATGGTCTGTTTGTGTTCAGTGTAACTTCATTCCATGTTAAATTCTTTCAGTTAGCTTGAAGTAATGCTAATACACTATTTATTTATATATAGATGGTCTCTATTTGTCATAAAAAATAGTTTGTATAAATTGAATTATGTTGATGTTTTGTTTAGACTCTCAAAATACTAAGCATCATCAAAATTTGTTTTTAACAAAGTCATTTTACTTGAACTATTAACAATTTAATGTTTATGAAGTTTAATTAAAAAAATAAAAATAAATTTACATTCACTTTTATAAATTAAAGTGAAGATTTTTTTTTTTTTTTTTTTTTTTTTTTAGTCCAAATTTATTTTTTTCAGTTTAAAGATTGTATGTTATTTATAAGTGAAAGTTTATAATCGTAATTGGATTGACACAATTAAAAACTTAGATGGATAAATCTCATTTAGTGCTTTGTTGGTTGTTGTGTTATTATATACTATAAATAATTCTACATATAAAAATCCCTTTTCTCTCTGTCAGCTTTTTGTATTTTATTTTATTTTTTTTATTTGTTTTTTTAAGTCTATTGTCCAATTTTTTGCATAATCAAATTCAGCCAGCATGCATCTTGGTGTATGATGTCACATCTTTTTTATTTCTCCTACTGAGGCAAAAATTTTTTTAAAAAAAAACAAACTTATTTACAGCTAGCTGCAGTATTTGCCAAAAGAGTAGATATAATTCTTTTGATTCTGCTGAAGGTTCCTAACAGTTATGTACATTAATGATTTGCTTGTATGTTGCATGATTAGTGCTAAGCATGTAACAACATAAGCAGTTGATACGCAAGAAAGGCTGGGAATAGAAGTTTAATTCTTGGCCATATTCATCTTACCCATGTAAAGTTGTGAGCTACAAAAGCTAATTTCTGAATTATTTTGTGTTTCATATTAAAGTAAAAAAATTTAAAAAAAAAAATCTTTTTGCATTGAAATTAAATTTTTTCATTTGTACACCCCTAATTTTTTTATTTTATATATGAATATATGTGTGTGTTATTTCTTAACATTAACTATCAAATAATATTGATCATTTCATTCAATCAATAATGGCTAAGTATTGTTTGGAAACTCAAAAAGTACCATATTCTTATTGAAAATAAGGGGAAGGTTATGCTTGTTTTTAGTGGTGAATTTTTTTTTTTAACTTGTTTCTTAACTTAAATTTAGATAAAGTGAATAATTCTTATTTTTATTATTGGTATTGTTTTTTCTTTTCTTTTTACCATCTACTTTTGGTTTAGTTTGACCTCTGAAAAGTATTTGTTGAAAAATTTCTTTGTATTTAAATTAGCTGTTGATATTTTAATTTTCATTTATGGTAAATATTAGCTTCAAAAGTCTCTGCCATTTGAATGTTATGTTTAAATTTAAGTCATTTATTGTACCAAAAAGTACAAATGTGGTACGAGGCCAAAAGGGGGATGGGGGTACGGTCTTCATTAGTCCTACCTTTTAACCTAGCTAGTTTAATTTTAAATGTTTAAATTTAAGAAAACTGCATATTTTTGTTTCCCTTGGCAACCTGAACTGTTAGAAATAGTTGTTGCCTAAAGGGAGGTAATTATTTCATCCTGGAAAATATTTAAACGATTTCTAAAGTTTACTTATATATATATATATATATATATATATATATATATATATATATAATAATCACGTGCGTACACGCACAACATCTTTCAAACTTTTTATCCATCAGATTTATGAAGGGAAACCTGTTTCAAACTTATGCCATTACTTTATTCACCCTTTCCCTTTTATAATCTTCTGATAAGATTCAATAGGGAAAAGTTGAATATTTAAAGAGATTATTTAATATTACTTTCAATTTCCTAATTATTAAAGCTACTCTTTCAAATATACTACTAAATTATTCTATATGGAATTGTCTATTTAATTCTTTTCTATTTATTTTAAAACTCCGAGACATTAAACTGAGGCTCATAATGTCTAGAAGTAAGAAATTCTGAGAGGAGTTATCAACACCTGTTAATATTTTCCAATATATGGTGGGTGTGAAATCCAAATCTGTGTGTGACCTTTGCCAACAGAAATCTCTTTCCCACTGCTGACTGCGAGTAACCTTTCTTTCCTTATCCAAATACATCTATATCATTTTATTATTAAATAATTAATATGAAATCTTTGTCTTTCTTTGAAAAACTGTTTAGCAATGGTTATCAGAAAATAAGAATTACTCAGTGTGTAATTTAAATTTGAAATGTCATTGACTTGAATTTTAAGACAAACAAAATTAAATATTTTATAAAGGTTTTTTTTCTATGTGCCTGAATTAAGTTTAAATTAATTGGAGATCTCTCTCAAAGGAAATACACCTTATTTGTTTTGTTTGTTTTTTCAGTAGTTAGAAATAAATATACAACTCTGTTATATTGATATATATTAAGTTTTAAACATTTTCTAAATAGGCTTATTTGGATATCTATTGTGGCGTTATAATTTATCATCATATTACTATGATGATAAGTTTTATATTATATAATATTTATAAATTTCCAGTTTTTTTATCTTAATTTTTATTTTATTTCTCATTTTAGGCCTGTAATAATTTTGTTGAATGTAGCAGCATTTTTGTGTTAATGCTTAAATTAGAAAAACTAACCCGTTGAAATATTTACTAAATAATGTGCTTTAATTAAAATGTACAGTATTTGTGACTATTGTCATCCATTTTAATGTCAGTGAGAAACAAATTTCCTTAGTCAACATGTGAACCTCTCCAGTTAACAAAATAATTCATTTTCTTGTTTGTAATTTAAATTTTAACATTTATTTACATTTTTAATTTAATTTTTAAAAATAAAAACTATAGAATATTCATTAGGTATAATTTGCAGCATTCTTTTTATTGGCTTAGGTAAAAAGAAGCATATAATCGTTTTTAAGGTACATCAAAAAAGAAACAGGTTCAGTAAATGTTTGTATCTATTTTCCATACTTCAAAGTCATATTGTCTATTTTTCTCAACAAAATATTTTCTGCATGTGCTGTGTTATATTATTGACTCCTTGATTGATAAAATGTAGTGCACAATTTTTCCTTCTATCTTCTATTTACTGTTCAGCTATGCAGATGGTAGTGATTTTTTTTTTTTTTTTTTTTTTATGATCCATTGGCAAAAAGAATCTGCTCTCATCATTATTGCTGCAAGTTGGCCAAATTGATTGAGCAGCAACAAAAACTCGTAATGGGCTCCTTAAGCTAATCTCTATAATCTGATTAGGATTGCTAAATATGCAATAACAGGCATGAAGCAGTGCATTTTGTTCAGTCAGTTAATAATTTAAAACTGCCAGCAGTTAAGGTTTTCTTCATCAGCTTAGGATTTAATCTCTCTGTGGATATATGCCTTTTATATTTTTAGGTAAAAGAAATAGAGTATTTCCAGTTATAAAAAAAATTAGTTATTGGTTGAAAAGGAATTCCTAATAATACATTTACACTTTCTTGATGAATTTAAATGCCATTAGACCATTTGATCAGGTTTCTATTATGCAATCACTTTTTCCTTTTCTTTGTGTATATTGGTTGCATTAATTTACCCTCACCTCCAAAAATTTTCTTCATAAGTTAAAAAATGTGGTTGGAATTCAAATCAGTTGCCCATTTCTTGGCTCTTCTGTTTCTATTGAATTCTTTATTATTACATCACTCTCTCTTTCTCTCTCTGTCCCATTTTCTTGTAACTGAAATGGTTCTTCTTGGTTAATCCCAAGAAGTGAGTAGTTATTCCCATTGTGTTTCATTATGTTTTGCAAGAGACAATCTGTTGGCAAGTAATCGTAGCCCATAGAGATAGTCTGTAATTAGCTGACACTGTGCACCCCTCCATTTGGGGAACTGTTCAAAGCCTAGTAATTTGGTTTTACACTTCATAGAATGCTCAAATGTAATAACCTCTATCACTTTTTGAGATTCAATAATGACCAGCTATGAAGGTCCCCACCTCCCTTGCACTTCCTGCTGAATCCTAATTTGCAGTGTTTTATTTGGTTACATTAAAATGTTCTTGATAATTTTAATGACTTTTAAATGTCTGCTGACATTTTGAAATTTACCAAGCCCCTTGTTATATTGTTTCTCAAAAACTTTATAAATTGATTCAGTTAATCTTCATAATTAGCATATCTGATGGTCTACAGGGAATACATTTTTTCATAAGTTGTCCTTTAGCCTATATGAAAAGATGAAGCCTTTCTATAAGCCAGTATTTAGCATTGACAACAAATTATTGCTAGTTTATGATCATACCTTGTTAAAATAAGGACACACATTCTGCATTTTGTTATGATTTCAAACCTGCCTTTTTCACATTCATTGCAGAATATGTTTACATTTTGTGATAAATATGTCAAAGGTCATACATTCTTAGCATTAATTTGGATTTTTAAAATTGCCATTATCTGTTACCGCTATATTTATTTAACCTCTCATTGTCCTTTTTAAAATGTAATATTTTGATACAAATTATCTATTTGTTAAAGTCAAAGTGCTATTTTTTTTGTTATCACCAGAAACTAATTGTTGTGCTGTGATGAATTCTGTGATTCTCTTCATCTTTGCCTCTCAGAGATTTATGTTTTCACACATTCTGCTGCAAGAAATAATGTCATGAAGTAGATATTTTTGTAATTTTGTTGAGTTTCTTAATCCAGAAGACACCTGGAAATATCAGGTAGGTTATTTCTGTAAATATAAAGAGGCTCTTTGTATTAAAATATTGGCTGTTCTACTGCCTCATTAAATGACGATTGTGAGGTACCCAGTAATACGACTTCTGTCATAGACTTCTTGTTCCCTGTTTCTTAGCAGCTGTGGGAAGTTATGTTAATGTGACCGACTTATGGCATTTGTGTTGTTTTAGTGTCTATTGTTACAAATGGAACACCTTGTAGCAGTCACAAACATAATTAGTTAATATTTATAAGGCACTTGTAACATGCTAGCCTACTAATAGTCTATAGTTTTAGTCAAGGCAAACAGTTGTGTACGTTTTTGTGAATAATTCATTGGTTCATATTCTCAAGTGGTTAATTGTACACAAAGACTTATGGATTGTATAATGGTCTCTAGTAAGAATAGTTTCCTTAATTCTCAAAAACTAATAAAGTAACATTGAATATTTGCACATATACAAATGTTTCTTACTCAGATGATTTTTACAAATTGTATAACAGCTGTCATTTATTATCTAGACTTATACCTGGTAGAATATGTTGTTTTCTTTCTTTCAATATTTTTCATCTGTTAAGGACTTACTCATTTATATTAAAACTATTTTAATTTTGTTGTCATTGTAATATATATACACTTTTTTGTTTGTTTTTAATCTATTTCCTTATATAGATTATATGTAGAAATTTCAATGTAAAACTGTAAAAACTAATTTGTTATATCAGTTAACATTGAATTCCTATAATTTCATTAAAGCAATTCATTGTTTGTTTTTTTTTTGACGGGGGGTTGTGTGTGTGAATTTGTGTGTCTTTATAATTGATTTTTTTTTTTTTTACTTTAACTCTTAGCCAAGTTTCCTACAGTACACATTACTACTTTTATCTAGTTCCAAATAGTTATAATCTATACCTAACAAGGGAAAAAAAATTCAACTTGTAATAATTACATCGGTCTCTTTACAAATGTTGTATATAACAATAACCCATTTTTATTTTTTATTATAATAAAATACAGAAATGAAGCTCAAAACAAAATCTTTTGTAAAATTCAAATAGCAGTTTATTTAGAATATATTTACATAGGTAAGTGGGCTTGCATTTTATCTGAAACCTATTTGTATCTAATGTAATGCTCCAGACTAACGTTTTTCACTATTGTCATGGAACCATCCTGAAACTCTTTTAAAATCAAATTTTTTTTTTTTTTTTTTTTTAAATTACCATTTATAGTTATTAGCATACGATCACCATTAAAAGGTTTACAAAATAAATTAAAAAGCTAAAATATTAAAAAACATTTAAATGTATAAATACAAAAACAAATTTAAATTTTATTATAATTTTTATAAAAATATCAACTTTTTTATTTAAACATTTTAGTTAAGCCAGCTTGAATAATTTTTTACGGACATCTAATTTTCATGCATTTATTCAAATAATTTTTTTTTTTTTTTTTAAATGACAGAAAAAATATAATTTTCATGTTTTGTTTAGTAGTTCTTACAATTAAATCCTCATCTTTTTTTCCCCCACATTTAGAGATTAATACAAATAACTAAATTTAAGTCCTTTAACTGTCATTTTTCTTGTGTTTCATTCACCAGTTTAAAAATAAGTACTTAAGTTCTGTTTATTTGTGTGTTTACACATGCCATTTATTAAAAGCCTGACACTATTGGTAAGATGTAAGAAATTAGCAAATGTAATAAAATTTTAATTAAAAATTTTGTATCTTTCAAAAAAAAAATCCCTAATCAATCATCCCAAAGTAATGTTCTCTTTTTCTTGAGATGACTTTAATTTCGAGCCCTGATCTAATGGCAATGTTGTTTTACTTTTGTTTGTAATGTCATATGAATCCCCAAAGCAAATATTTTCTCATTTTATCTCACTTCAAGTAGAATTACTCTAATAGATTTTAGCACATGATTCAATTTTAATGCAAAAAGAATTGAAAGTCTTGTTAACAAGAAATTAATAAAATAAAATAAATACATAAATTTTTTAAAATTTATTTGCATAATTGTATGGAAACATTTTTGGTTCTTCTTCTTCCTTTTCTTTTTTCTATCATTTTTATTAACAAGCTAAATTTCTTTTTCTTTTAGGGTGAACTGGTGGAGTATTACTATTTTTGGAAGAAAACTCCAGCAGGTATTACGGCTCGGCCACATCGGCGCAATCGTAGACAAAGTGGTTTAAAGAGACAAACAACTCGATCACAGCGCCCACCATCCAGCGAGTTTTGTACGTTGATTTCTTTTTAGTTCAATTCCTGTAAATGTTCATAATCTCTTGATAATTAGTGACCTACAAGAGAAAAAAAAAATTAAATATGCATTATCTAATGAAAATTGCAATGTTTTAACTGTAAAAAGAAAAATCTATACTTTTTTTTTATTCAGATCTGAGTTCTGCAAGTGAAATTTCTGACAATGACTCTGAGGACAGTGAAGGACGCGACTTGAGTGGTTACTCATGTAGGCATTGCTTCACTACTAGTAAGTATAAATTACTTTTATCATTATTATAAGGAAACCAAAAAGACAACTTATTTCCTTCAGTTTCTTGGGTAAAAAGTGAGTTGCATAATATAAGGGAAAGCTGAAAAGTTCTCAACTTAGTCAAGAAGGAGTTTTAAAAGCAAAAAAAGGTTTGGTCAGATTTTAGGAAATGAGCTGGGCCAAGGACTTTTCAGCACCTACCCATTTCCTCATAATGTAATTTAGTTGATTAACTCTTAAAAGCCGACTTCCAGTTTACATCTAATTCTAAATTATTTCTATTTATGTTATTGTTTTTCTAACATCATTGTTTGAATTTATTAAATGGCTGAATGAACAGAACTTTCTTCAGTACAATGAAAAATTAAAGAATATTATGTTTAAAATGCTAATTATGATTAAAATACTTCTGATGTCTTCACAATTCATTCCAGTTTTGCTGTTATTTTGTTTTAGAATATTATTTTCAGTATATATATTATCCCTCTTAGAAAATACAATTAAAAATGAACAGGTTTTTAAAATGTTTTATCTACTTGTCTACAGTTCTTTTGTGAAAATTTAAGCAAGCCAGATAACTAAGCGATTAGACATTCTTTGAATAATTTTACTGGGATATTTTTTCCTTCTCTCTCTCTCTCTCTCTCAAGGAAAAACTGGTTTCTTTGTAAATAATAGTTGTTGTTGTTGTTGTTACTATTATTATATTTGTTTTTTCCACCTCCACCTTCTAGCGTCTAAGGACTGGCACCATGCAGGCAAGGATAAAGCCCTCCTATGCACGGAATGCCGCTTGTTCTTCAAGAAGTATGGGGAAGACAGGCCGGTAGTGGACAGTCCTCGGGATCCCCCACCGTTT
This sequence comes from Acanthosepion pharaonis, assembly GCA_903632075.3. Taxonomy (NCBI): domain Eukaryota; kingdom Metazoa; phylum Mollusca; class Cephalopoda; order Sepiida; family Sepiidae; genus Acanthosepion; species Acanthosepion pharaonis. The sequence continues at coordinate 188,593 of CAHIKZ030002474.1, read as the reverse complement.
CTCTTTAAGCCAGTCCAAGAGGACGAAGCAATCAACGGCAAACACAACATGCGAACTAGGCGTAGCAGAGAATCTGTAAGAATGAAAGACTTTCTTTCCTATTTATTCTTTACAAATTTTTCTTTGTTATATACTATTTATGCTTGTTATCATTTTAAAAGCTACCTGAAAAATTTGCATAGGAGATAAACCTTTATAAATTTGATTGTTGAAAAACTTATTGAAATTAATACAAAGTCTATCTAAAAAGAAATTTACCTTAAATATAACTTATTTCATACATATTGTAATGTTCTCTTGTTTTAATAAGTTTACTCACTGTGCCAAATTGGAGAAATGTAAATTAGAAAGTTTTTACATCAATCTTTCAAGTTGGGTGTGCTTTTCTGCCTGCTTTGAAAGTCAACATTAGAAATTCTGGCATTTTACCTGTACTTGACCTGTGTTAAACGTTATCAGTTTACTTATTGCTTCTTCCTCCTCGCAAAAAGATTTTGGACTTACTCCCCACATATGTAACTTGCCTCTGTACACATAGGGATTTTTGAAGGAGCAAATATAAATATAGGTGTTACATCTTTTACTTCTCTTTTAATATGTGTAAAATTTTAGTAAAAGATTACATGATGTTTTTTTTTTTTTTTTTAAATACAAACATGCAAGTATATACATTGCAAAAGTTCTAAAACTAACATTATGACTTATCATTAAAGTTATACTTACAAGAACTAATAAATATTTTCAAATCATTACAAAAACAATGAAATAAATGACTTTTTTTCTTCTTTTGCCATTTAGCATATTTAAATTAACTGTTCAAGGCTGATAAAGCGATTAGATGTCTTTTTTCTTTTTTTTTTTCTTGTCTTTTCCTACTGACATGTTGAATAACATTGTTTTCTTTAACAGTTTCTGGTGACTCATTCTGTTTGATTAGCTTGTTGGATGTCACTTTAAGACTGTAGACTGTAATATGATTCTCATGTGGAGTAACAGTAGTAATTAAATAGCATTCATGGAACCTCCCCACAGACAAACCTATTATTGTTTTGCTTTGCTGTCAGTGTTCTAAATTGAAGCATATCCTGTTTTCTATGAAGACAAGTGTCACCCGGCCACCTTATGTTTATGTGGTTAACAAGCAGTCTCCTGATCGAGGATTGTTTTTAACATCTGTTTTGTACTTTGATTTTACAGATGTTGGCCGGTCAAATGCCAGAAATAAATGCCATATTCTTTTCTAACTGACAATTTAAAAATGTCATCCAAAATCATTTTTTTAAAAATAAAATCATACCTTTATGTTGGTTCTTAATTTTTCTCAATGATATCCTTCCAAATTTCATTCTTACCATTTTCCTACATATTTAGAAAGTGGCTGACTTTTCTTAAACTTTGATAGGCTTTTATTTAAAACAAGCAACATACTTTATCATCTGGAAAAACAGTGTGATATCTATATTAGTTGTGATGAAAAAAGGAAATTGAAATTAGAACATTCCCAATTATTGTTTGTCAGACTCCTTAAAAAACTTTCTTTTGCCATTTTTATAGTCACTCAGTTTTTATTATGTATAAAAATCTTTCATAATCATAGTAATACAAATTGCATCATTAACTTTTCTTTTTTTTTTCTTTTTTTTTGTTGATACTTAAGGAATTTGTTGAAAACTTGTTTTTTTATAAATTAGTTTAAATCAGTATATTTTCACCTTTTTGTTTTCTTATCAACAATTGATATAAAAATGAAATTGATGTAAAGATGATCAGCTGTATTATTTTGTGCTTTTTGTCTAACTTTCAGGCTGGTAAAAGCAAAAAGAAGGATCGTCAAAGTACGAGTAGTCCTGATAATATAGATAGTCCTCTCAACAGCTCCTCCAGCTCACAAAAAATCACTGGTCGAAAGTCACCTAGCACAGTGAGCACCTGTAGTAACAGCAGCACTGATCGTGACAAGAAAGCAACCACAACCACTGCTACTAGACTTAGGGTAAGTTGCACAACTTTCATTGACAAAAAAAAAATTCAGTTATTTAGAGTTTGCTTATCAGTTATTTAGAGTTTGCTTTTAGTAGTCTAAAAGGGAGATAAGTGATGTAATTACTCAGATAAATCCATGCATTTCTTTGTTTATGAAACTAATGTCCATTTAGTATGACAATATTGGTTGCATCAGGGACGTCACTTAAGAAGAAAAAAAAAGCTTTGAAAAATTCTCTCAAGAAAATAATTTTAAAAGTGAAATTTTACACTCCATCCTAGCAAGGAAGTTGTTTTATTTTTTTTTCAAAACCTTGCCAAATTTATGTATTTTTATCTTCAATTTTTCAGAAGGGCACTTCTGATAGTCCAGTCAAGAGTCGGAAGAGACAGCATCATTTAGAAGCAGACAAATTTTCCAAGAAAAAGAAGTCTCAGGTATGTCACCATTGTTTGTTATTTAAGAGTTTTGACTAAATGCCTGAAATTTCTTTTGTACCTAAAAAGTTCATAAAAAAAAAAAAAAAAGTGAAGAAAATTATCATTCATTTTAATTTTTAACTAAAACTATTCCTTACCTTTTTGTAAACCTTTTCTTTTTCTAAATCTAAACTTTTTTTTTTTTTTAATGTTTAACTTTGATGGTAACTAAAAATAAGTGATTTTTGTTCAATCAATAAATTTAGTATTTGGTAAAACTGACTTTTAAACAATATATGTTGATTTGTTTTAGGATCCGTCAGATTCAGAATCTGTGTCTGATAGCAGCAGTATATCTGGAAATGAAGAGAACGGCAATGAAGGAGATATTGAAAATAATCAGGTAAGTGATATTGCAATATTTCTACTCCTTGTTTAAAAGACTAAGATAAAATCTCATCTGTTTATTGATGTCCATTAATAAATGCAAAGCCATATTTGTTTGACCATTGCCTTATTGTTATTTTTCTTTTATTCTTTCCCAGGATGATTTGAGTTCCAATTCACCACCAAGTACTCCAAGTCCGGCAGATACTTTGGTGTGCAAACCTCAACTAGCATCTCAGCTAGCGGCAACACTTCCAGCTCCTCCATCTTCTGATAGCCCCCGGGGGGATGCCCAGACAGTGCCTACTGAGTGCCCAATTCCTCCACCACCAACAGTGGCAACACCCCCATCTTCAATCACACAACAAGCCCCGTCACCTTCACAACAGCCTCCCCCACTACCGCCACCACCACCCCAGCAACAACAGCCATCATCACCTCTGCAATCCCAGACGCAGTTACCCCAACAGCCACAACCACCTGTGCCCCCAGTTTCAGCAGTACAAAGTACACATCCTGCACCAGCCTTGCAGGAAGAAGAGGAGTTTACTTCTCAGAGAAAACCAGCATTGTCAGAGCAACCTCTGGTGGAAATTAAACAGGAGCCAAGGGACATTGTTGAAAACACTCCACCTCCTCCACCACCCCCATGGCCTCATTTGTCACAGCATCACCATCTTCCACCATCAAGTGGAAGTTCAGGCCACATGCCTAGTGCCCTTCAGCACCCAACTCTTCATTCCCATTCTCTGCCGCCACCTCCCTTGCAAATCAAGCAAGAGGTGCACTCTCCTGTGCCCGGACCAGAACCGCCAACACAGCGATGGGAATATTCACACATGGACCGTTACCCGTTTCCTCATCCATTGCAGCATCAACCGCCTCTTTCATCACAAGGGCCTCCATCATCAGGCCACATGGCACACTCATCACCACATTCACAACAGACTGCAGCTTCTGTGCACTCGACACAACAACAACAGCAGCAGCAACAACAACAACAACAACAGCAGCAACACTCACAACAGAATCAGCAGCAACAACAACCACCACCACCACCACCTCCACCATCATCTCTACCACCCCCACCTCCTCCTCATCACATGCCAGTGCACCAATCTTTGCATCAACAGTCATCCCTGTCGATGCAGATGCCCCCATCACAATTGTCACAAGGGCCCAATCAGCCACCACCACCTCCACAGCATCCTCCACACCACTCATCATCTCGTCACCATCAATCAACTCCTCCTCCACTGCCTCCTCCTCCTTCTCATCATCACCAGCACTCCTCTCAGGGTCCACCACAAGGCCCACCACCTCCTCCGCACCACCCACACTCTTTGGGCCCACATTCACAGTCACATCATCCAGCATTGTCCCAAAAGCATCATCAGTCTTTACCTCCCCATTCAGCACCTCCACCCTTGCAGCAGTGCATGCCACCTCTTTCTCAGACTCATTCTTCAACTACTGCTGGCAGTGTGGAAATTAAAAAAGAACCTGAGGAATACCAGCTCAAGCCAACTCCTCCATCTCCCAAAGCAACAGCTCAAGGATTGGCCCCTGAGTTGACCAATAAATGTTTGGACAGTAAGGATTTGGTTACCTCTGTACCACTTCCACCTCCTCCACCTCCACCTCCGCTGCCTCATTCTCACCCTTTGGGGACTGAGACCCCTAAGGACTCTCAATATGAAAGGGATTCAGATAGCAATGATGATGAGTGCCAGAGGCCACCTAGTCCAGAACCAGATCCTACACCATGCAATAAAGAATTCCATAAAAGCAAAAATGCGATGTAAGTGTCATGCTCTAATTTTTGTTTTTTGTACAAATGACTTTGACTATTGTGTTGTTTGTTGATATTAGGAAATATAAGCAGAGATGATCTTGATTTCTTGATTAATATCGAATATAGAATTTGGCTTAAACTTTTAAAACTCATGTCCTGACATTTTTGCTTGAAGAGTTTTTCTATTGCTAGAAAATAAATGGAAATAATCACAGGAGATCTGAAAGAGAGAGAAACAAATTCTGTAATGCTACTCACATTTTCAGGGACAATAATTGTTTTTAATTTAAAAATGTTATTAAACATTGAATTTAAACTCAACTGTTTCTCAACCTTTACTTAATCAGATGAAAATTATTTTAAATACTTTTTAAAAAATTTAGATGATTTTTGAATAGTTTTTTTTTTTTTTGTTGCTATAAAAAAAATTAATTTTTTGCTTCACCAATAAAGAAAATCCTAACCAGATACTATATTGAAAAATAGTTTTATATCAAATTTTCTTTAATTTTTTTCATTCATAAGGATTGACTGGGGTGGGCATTAATAAACCTATAATACTGGAGTTGTTGTCTTTTTTTTATTATTATTATAATTTTTATAATAAATATTAGATTCAATACTGGGCATTAATGGGTTACAGTGACTTGTAATTTATTTTACTAAAATGTTGATTATATGATAAATAATTCAATAAGGGATTTTTTTCAGTTTATTAAATTTTAGGATTTCTTAAAAATGTGAAATATGCTTCAAAGCAATTTTAATGCTTTCTCAGTCATTGTTAACCATAATAAAGAGATATTTTAAATAAGTCTTTTCTGGTAAAACGAGTCATGTTTGACACTATGCAGAGTAGAACTATATTTCAGTAACAACAGGATTTATATATTTTGAAATTAATCTCATGAATTTTCAAATATATTTATGAATTTTTTAACACTTGTATTTTATGTAATGATCTGAAAGAATGGCAACTTGTGCACTCTAGAAAACAAAATCAATTAATTCCAAATTTTCTGTTATAAGACTGAACAATTTTGAAATCTTCATTTCAAAAATATTATATCATTAATATTTGCAACTTTTTTTCATTTTGTTTTCTCCATACTTTCATAGTTGACAGACTAATATTGCTTATCAGAAATTATGCAAAGTTAAAATATATATATATATATATATATATATATATATATATATATATATATATAAATTGGAGTTGCTTGCACAACCACTGGATTTTTAAAAAAAAAACACGTGTTTTGTTATTGTGTTTGAAATTAAAAATATAAAATAATTTTCTCTCTCCTTACCACAGTTTAAACTCTGGTGAGGAGAGAAAATTGTTTGTAAAAATCTGCAATGTTTCATTTGGTCTTTTTGTTAACAACTTATAACACAAATTATAATTTCATTTCATCCAGTTTCCCAAGTCACATTTTATTTTGCAAGAAAGATTTTTTTGAGACTAGACTTATTCTTTTGAGTTTACTTATAACAGTATAAAGATTTTATATTCTAAATGATATAAAACTTTTAATACTTTCTGTTATTAACCTTGCTTCTACAAAGGTGGAAAAGTTAAATAACTTCTTTCTCAACTTAGTTGAATTTATTACCACTAATTGTTTATATATAAAGCCATTTAACTGATACTTGAGGCAAGAGCATTGCAGTTTGAGGTTCAAATATAAATCAACTTTTTATTTTGTTTTATTTGTACAGGATTACATAAAATTCTTGTAATTTTAGCCATTTAATTTTTTAAAGCAACAATCTAAAAAGTAAACATTTCTTATGTAATCAGCTTTTTCTAATTCCATTTATAAATCATTTAACATCTTTCTTATATATAATTTTTTCATTGTAAATGTGAAACAAAATAATTGATTTTTAATCTTAATTTTTGGTTTAAAATTAAATTATAATTAAAATCCTGGTGATTAAAAGTTTTAGAACTATTATCCTCTGACTTTTGTATTTGCTATGAATCATTATTTATTTTCTTTCAGATTTATTAAACTGTTGAATCGAGGAATTAATTCCTGTTCCCGCTGTGATCTAGTTTTTAAACCCCAACCACATTCTGAACTTGCAAAGAAACGGGAAGAAAGGGAGAAGAAAGTTTTACAAACGTCTGCTGCTGTTAAAGAAGAAAAAATTCAGCCGGTAAGTGGGTAGATCTGGAAACTTCTAATGACAATTCCTGCCATGAAATCTCTTGTTGAACAATTTACTTTAAATTAAACCAGTTTAGCAAAGAATCTCTTTAGTATAAAATTTCCTACAGAAAAATAAATCTAACTATGGATATGATTTGTTCAAATGTTTATTATCAAATTGATGTTATTTTTCATGGAGTTATTTGAATAAATCATTCACTTTTTTCTTTTTTCTTTTTTTTTTTTAATAGCAAAAACGAATTGATACGCCAGTCAAGTCAAGCTCATCTGAGGCACAAGTTACCAGTACTCTATCATCTCAGCATGGTCCTTATGGCAATGAAAGGATGACTCCGCGTCCATATCCAAGCCATGACACTCCAGCATTGAGACAGCTCAGCGAATATGCTCGACCACATACGTTAGGTGAAAAATTCATAAATTCATTTTTGGAAGCATTTGTGTTTTTGATAACATTCTAGTAATATTTCTCCAATCAAATGTTCACCAGTGAAAACAAAAATATTACAATCTCAAAATGTTTGGGATAATAAATGTGACATGTGTAGACCAGTTAAAGATAGTGTCTTCGTAATTAATTATTTGATCATCAATTTTCTGGTGAGGAAAAAAATTTTTTGAGGGAGCTTGACATTACCAAATGATATATTCTTTGCTTAAAATTTTGTTTTCCCCTTTAATCAATATTGAAATGTCTTTAGTATTGACTGAATGTTGTCTTATTTTAAGATTTGTTTCATGATGTCTTTTGATCCTGCATGTTATATGACAAAAATTTCTTTTTTGCCAGGTCAAGATTTTGCAAGATCTGGACCATACGGATTATCTGCCCTGCCTCCACATATGGATCCAATGCTACATTATAGATTAGCATCAGTATATCCAAGTGGGTCTCGAGAAAGGTATGTTTTGTGTTTGTTTTTGTTTTTTAAATTGTTAGATGCATATGTGACCTTTTGCTTTTGTAAGAGGTAGAGTATGAGTGAGTGTATGAGCGATCGGATACCAGAATAAATCTTGCAGCAATGCAGACCTGAAAACTTTTTTATAAGCTAGAAAATTAAAAAACAAATATTATGTCATGTTTAAAATTCAGGCAAAAAATATTCATGAAAGAGGCTGTTTTAAGTATCTATTCAAATTTTCATTCTTTATTAATTATGTGACTGTTCTATTTTGCCATTTTCTCTTAAACTCTGAATCATGAAGCCAGTTTCAAAATAACTGACCTTTGTGCTTACATTATCAAAAATAACATTAAGAAAAAGTTCAATCAGGCTCTTATTCTGAATAAATGTTAGAATAAATTAGACACTAATAATCACTCCAGTAGCAGTGTAAGCACTGTTATTCTACTATTCTATTTTTAAATTATTTTATTTTTCCACCTTTTTGTAGTGTGGAAGCAAGGTTATATGCCTCAAGGTAACTATGCCTTAGATATTTGTTTTAACCCATTTGGCTTACACAACTCTAGCAAAAAGTATCAGTTGAGTGTTGACTCCAGTACTTATGAATACCATTTCACCTCTGGAGCCTTTACTACCTTGTGGACTAGCCTTCAGCTCTTTCATTCACTGTTTTTATTACTATAACACTTAGACTATCATTATTACAATAAATAATTGTAATATTGACTTTTTGTTTTATTTACTTATATTTGCTGCTCTTGCTTCTGGCTTGGCATATTCCCCCATGTCTGCCAAGCGTTTCCCACTCAGACTGGAACAGCTTTTTCAAGTGGGTTCAAACTGGCTCTAATTTCCAAGTAAAATATTATAAACTGTGATTCCTGTCTTTTCCACTCTCTTTTCATGAAGCTAATCAGCTTGAACTAATACTCAAGTATCAAGTAATATCACATCTTGATTTTTCTTATGATTAATACTGGAAAATGTTTTATCATACATGTGGAATCATAACTTCACTGGTTATTTGGAAATTGGGAACTTTTGAACTAACCTAATGGTTGTGTGTGAACCTGGCTGTGTTTTTTTTTTTTTAATCATCACTGTTGCTGCTGTTGTTGCTGCTGCTGTGTGCATGTTAGTGCTGCCAAACCCAGTGGCTTTTTTGGTCACACATCCAACTTCCCTTTGCCTTAGCTGGCTATAATGCAAGCTTCAGAATTCATTCTTTAACTTTTCACAAATTTTAATGCAAATTTTTTAACAAGAATTTATTACTAATCTCAATAGTTATGGTTTGATCTTTTTGAATAATTTACAATTTAAATATATTTAGATCAACACTTAAAAAAGGTCAAGGTACTTTAACATCTTTTGAGGAAGTGGGGAGTCAGTTACCTTATTTGCTGATTTTTATTCTACTCTCTTGACCACATTAAGAGTCAAGTAAATCCTGTTAAAACCAATAATCGTATTTATAAAAATAAACTTTCAGTGATTTTTAAATACAGAAATTCAGTTAGCAAAAGAATTGAATTCATAATGTGTTTGTCAACTAAGATATTTGAATCTGTTTTTTGTTTCTTTCTTTAGGCTGGAGCTTGAATTGGAGCGAGACAAACGGGAGCGAGATGCTCGAGAAAGAGAGCTACGGGAGAGAGAATTACGTGAAATGGAAATGAGGGAGAAATTCAAAGCTGAGCTAGAGATGAAACCACCCGGTACTCCTGGTTCAAAAATACGTGAGTTTATCCCTTGCATTGTTTCGTTTTTCAGCTCCATGGTTTACAACCATTTAGCTATAATATAAATGCCTACAGTCTTGATAAAAAAAAAAATGATTGCCGCTATCCAAACTTTATAGTGTTAAAAACATCATTGAATTCTTTTAATGCTCTTTTTGTACATGATAGTGCTGTCATTTTAATAATTATTACTTACTTTTCAGATAAGGAATAGCTTTCTCCTCTAAATGTAGATGTTTCTTAAAAATTTAAAATCTGCTTCTGCCTTTCTTTTGATCTTTCTTTTAGCTGTTTTTTAATATATATAAAAAAAAAAACTTTTACCAAATTGTATTCATTATAATATCAGTGGAGATGCCCAATAACAAAATTGTGATCTGTTGTCTATTTTGGATTCCCTTTATTAGAAAAGCTTGGATTTCAGTAAGTCCTTTTTTAATATTTACCCCAATTAATTACTAAAGGTATAGAAACATGAAATTACCTGAAATTGATTTACAAAGCAAACTCTTATGACTGATACTAGTTTTGTGAAAGTGTTTGTTTTTAATTATATAAACTTCTGTGATGATATGGCTTATATGCGCATACACACTCACATTGGATCTCTATTGGTTCTCCATTGAAAAGATGGAAATTTAAATTGTTTCAACATAAATCCAAGCAAAAATTTCTTCAATATGAAAGTTTTCAGTATCTTTTAGCAAAATTGAACTGAAATTTGTTATTTTGCTGATAAGATTCTATATGAAAATATGAATCTGTCAGAACCATCCAATATAAATAATTCAACTATTACAACACACTTGTTCTTAAAAAGCATTCAAATGTTTAAAATTCCAAGCATTTTATTACATATTTGTAACATCTTTTTTTTAATATGTTGTGTGTATCTGCAATTTTTGTATTTTTACAAAGTAAAATAATTGATATTTACATTTCCATAAGTTTTATTTATGTTTGCCTATGTATAATCATTTCAGGAGTACATCAGAATTTACAATACTTAAGTTTTAACTGTTGACAAATACTAAGCAATAATGAGACTTTATTTTTGTATCATCATTCTGATTAGTTTTTTTTGTGTCAGACAAAAAAATATGAACTATAAGATGTAAATTAATTGTATTATAAAATAAATGTTATTAACATAAAGATTATTCATTTTGTTCTCCAGTAAGATTAAATTTATAGGTATAAAAATGAATTTCTTTTTAACTTAAAAGCTATTGTTGGAAATGTACACAAAAATGAACCAATCTTAACTTCATAATTAAAACTGAAATTTTAATGACTATCATTTGATTAATTTTAAAAATTAAAATCAGTCAGGTCTGTAAATATTATTATATTCAGAAAATTATTTATTTATATCCAGTGTAAATTAAAACAAAAAAAAAAATGAATATTAAAATACATTCTGCAGTTGAAAAACAAAACTGAGAGAAAAATTTACTATCAACAGCCATATGAAAGTCACTTAAATTAGTACAAAAATATTCTTTAGCAGATCTTCAAATTTTATTGATTTTTGTTAAATGATCTCTTTTTCTCTAACTTGCTCTCTCTCCTTCTGAAAGCATTTATTTTGTTTCTTTCTTTCATGTTTTGATAAATTAGAAATTATTAATTTTTAAAATGTTATGTGAATTTTTCTTTCTGATTTAATTATCATTATTCTCCTGTTCTCATATTCTGTTACATGATGAAAATATTGTAAAAGTACAGAAAACTTATTTTTAAAATTAAATGATTTTATATACATGAAGTTTGTAAGAGATTCACTACTGTTACTTTACTGTTTATTAAATTAGCCTTTGCCCCTCTAATTTCCTTAGGCGGAAACACTTTGGATGCCCCTCATTGGCTCGACATGAGACGTTTTAGTTACCCTCCCACTGCAACTGCTGGTCCACTAGTCCAGCAGTCTGCAGGTAACAGCTCTAGTAGCAATGCACCACATATACCTGGGGTATATCCACCCAGTAGTTTAGCCAATGACCTTTTGGCGAGAGAAAGAGAACGTTTGGAACGGTTAGGTAAGTCAGAATTTTCTGTTATTGCATTTTTTAAAAAATTTTCTTTTACTCTTCAGGAGAGAAACCTTCTTTTGTCATCTATTCCTTTCATTGAACATAGGGATGATGACAAGTACAGGGTGTGGCAGAAATACTACCCATATAATGGTAAGACATTAGTTGCAACGGTGTCTTCATCTTAAGTGTGCTACAAAATATTTAGTCAACTAAATACAAACAGTAGAATGCAAGGTAAAGACGAAAATAATCTTACTTCAACAGATAAGTTGGTTACCCTCAAAAAGAAAATCGTGATTTGGAAAAATAAAGCCAGTCTGGATAATTTTGATGTTTCCTTCAATACATACTACCTGCATTAAAGAAGAAATGATCCTTATTTTTGGTTATTCAATAATAGTAAGAGTAATTGGTTTACCAATCTGAAAGTGCTTGATGAAAACATTGACTATTATTTTCCATCATTGAGCACAGAAAAGTATGATTGGATTCAAAATTCTAATATTGAACTTCAGTTATGTAAAGAAGAATTGACCACCATTTCTTGTGATCGAGTGCTCAAAATAAACCATTTGATGGTACCCATTGATACATTTTGGATTTCAATACAAAGGGAATATCCCACATTAGCTAAAAAGGCTTTATCAGTTTTATTGCAATTTTCTACTTCTTATTTATGTGAATTAGGTTTCTCAACCCTAAATAAGATCAAAAATAAGAAGTGAGAAAGACTACACTCAACTGAAGAAGAAATGGGGGTCTGCTTATCACACATTCAACCAAACACTGTAGAAATCATGAAAAAACACCAGGCACAGATTTCACACTAAATAAACTGCACATTTAGTTGAATAGAAACATTGAAATAAAGTAAGTTCATATTTGTGTGTGTGTTTTGTTTTTTTTGTTTTTTTAAATCTATGGTTTTATTTCAGAACATTTAAATGTATACCCTTTAAAAATTTTGTTAAGTGTTCTGTGCTATTTTCATTTGCTCCTAGGCATACCATTGCTTAAAAACACTGATCTAGTTAATGTCTTACCATTATGTGAGGGGTATTTCTGCTGCACCCTGTATATTACTTTCTAAATAAAGCTTATATTAGCATTTGTATATCTATAGTTTTTCATAAATATTTGTATTTGCTTGTATTTTTTAAAAAAATGACTTGCTTCAGTAATAAATATACAAATAATCATTTGTCATTGAATTTTGGTTATGAGAATTGCTTTTTAAATAAAAAACACCTATGATATTTTATCTTTATAAAATAATTGTTTAAAAATATTTCTTTACAGTATTTATCAATATGAGAGGGTAGTGGAAAGTTTTTGGCCCAACCCACTTTTGAACCAGACCTTCAGCAAATGACTAAAAATCATTGTTTTTTTGTTTTTTTTTAATTTACAGCTTCTTGGTTGGACTAAAAAAAATTTCAGCATTCCCTCATAATATAGTGAAAGAAAAACTTAATACAATTTACACTACTTTTGCTGTCAAGAGTAACATTGCAGATAAAAGCTTGTTTTATGTTTATATTAAATTTCAATAGTTGTATTCATTGGCTTGCTATTTAAAGCCAAATGTCATTAGTAAACAAAGAACTATTCATTTGCTTTTCCTTGTATAAATGTTAAACTGCTTTGGCAAGAAAATGTTCCCTCTGAATCTCTTTGATGAGGATGTATTTACATTTGGACTAATGTCTTCATCTTTGTTATAAAGAGAATTTTCATGCCAACAACTATTCTCCATAATCCACTGCCCTCCTGCAAAATGATTATATTAGCAAATGATTTAAATCAGCTTTGAGACTTCCATTTATTTCAATAGGCTTTATTTATGTGATTGCACAATTAGATATGACAAAATTCAACAGCAATAATTAAAATGCTTTATTGCTACTTTCCCATATCAAATGAATGCATCCATTTTGCTTATATTTAATCTGGATAGCATGACGTTGCAGTATTTTGTCCCAATAAGCATTTGAATTTTTCATTACTTATTGAAAATAATAAAATGACAACAATTATAGAATGGCAAAATTTAGTCATGTATTTTAACTGCAGTAATTATTTAAAAAATATACAAGTAAGCCATTTAATCAATTTAATACAAACTGTCTTCATTTCCATTGCTTTTGTCACCCATGTATGTATTCTGTATTTTCTCTCTCAAACAATGAAGAGTCAGACTCTGGCTGTGAGCCTGCATGTCATCTTTATCTTTATCATGTCATTTCCTAAGTTGGAAGTTGTGTATGCAATTATTGACTCAGCATGTTTATCTAGGTTTTCCGACTGGTATCTCTCATTTGCTGGGTGAGCAGGGCTATGTGACAGCAGCAGCAGCCATGGACCGGATGTCTGCCGAGCGGCTGCAAGCCGAGCGACTTGCCCTCAGTACAGATCCAATGGTTCGCTTACAGATGGCCAGCCTTTCAGCCTCAGCAGCCACATCGGCAGCATCCACCCATGCTCATACCCACACTCATGCCCATGCTCACACTCATCTGCACGTCCATCAGCAGGACCCCTTAGCAACGCCAGTCCATCCATATGCAGCTGCTAACTCTGCATCGCAGCACTTGTTCCAAGCAATCTGCCAAGGTAAGCTAGCCACCATGCTGGGTGGCCCACCACCACCTGCAGTGGCCCGCTCCTATTAATCTGCACTTTCAAATTGTCGTTACAGATATTCTTCATAGCGATCACATGACAGGACGAATGATTTATGAAATATACTCTCAACGACTCACAAATGAGCAACACATCTACTTGCAAAGAGTAACTAACGAGTGTTACCTACGTTCAAAGCATGATAGAAGTTTGGTAGATCCCTCACATTTGGTGTATCAATTTTCTCGTAAGTTCATTATTGTAGATTATATATATGTGTATATATATATATATATATATGTATATAATATATCTATATATATATGTATATATATATATATATATCCTGGTATTGCTTTGTACTGTACCAAAGGTTACTGCTGTTTTTCAGCTGACCTTCAAAGCCTGAGTTGTGGTATATATATATATATGAGAAGAATGAGTTCTGTATTCTCTCTTAGTTTTAGGATTGTTTATTATCTAGTGGGAAACAAAAAGGACCCTTGTTTTCTCTTCTCAAACAATTAGCTATATAGAAATTTGTTCATGATACTAAACGTATTTCAAATTAGCAGGTTTTAATTTCTCAACAAGTTTCAGCACTTGGTGACACCAGGTTATTTTTGGACACTGATAATTTATTTTACCTTCATAAATTAAAAAAAATGGGTTTGGGGAACTTTGAAGCATTTTTCTCCAGAACTGTTTTTATTTTACTGTCATCCATAAATTTTTAAAAATGCTATTTAATAACTAAAAAAAAAATAAAAATAAAAAAAAATAGACATTTCCCTGTTTGCTATGAAAATTTAAATAAACACTTTGTTAATTTGTAATTTTATCCTTATAAATTTTATTGTTGCTTTTTCTGATGTACGAATCTATCTTATTTTGTAATGAAATGTTCAAACTATAATCTAAAACTTAAAAACAAAAATTCTTACAAATCAAAAAAAACTTTTGCAGCAAAAATTCACTCTATTTTGTAACACATGCTAGTTGCTCTGGATAGTAGCATTTGTAGAATGATACTCGCCTTTGATGTCCTAATTTAAATCCTAATTCTTCAGCTCATTTGCAGGACTAATTGCTGCTTACTCAGTGAGATTTTGTAGACTTCTATATATTTAATCTTTCAGAATTTCAGTATTGATTGTGGGTTATCTGTCTTAAGGTTTCTGTTGGTTTAAGACAATTTTTTATATTTTTCACTTTCAAGGGTTTATTTCCTCTGAAATCAGAAAGGATTTCTTTTAATTTTTTTCTTTTTTCCTATATTTCCTTTTTTTCTTTCTTTTTTTTTTTTTTTTTTTTTTTTTTTTTTTTCTTTTTATAACTATAATTTCTATTTCATGGATCTATCATGCCAAGTTCATAAAAATTTAAAGGGAAATTCCTTATTTTATTTTAATGAAAAAAAAAAATGGTTACTCCAATGATTTATATATTACTGTAAGTAGAGTTAAAGTAACAATAAAAGTTTTCTATTTGTTAAAATAATTTGATTAAAGTGAACATTAAAATTAATCTGAAAAAGGATTTTCTTATTTGGTTTTACAATTTATTTTTTTAAGTAACTCAGACTGATAGAATTTTTTTGTCTTGGTGCAACTATAATCAATTCAAGAAATTCACAATATTAATAGATATTAAGTCTTAAATGGTCTCATAAATGCTTGTTATTGTATTGTTACATTTCTATTGTATTGTTTTAAATTAGGATGAAATCAACTTTCTCATCAAAACTGAAGTAAGAAAGATTCCTCTGTAATTAGAGAGAAAAATGATAGATTTCTTCCCTAATGTAGAATATGCCAGATAACTGAGAACATAATATAAACAAATATAATAACTAGAGCAATCAGAGTACATGTTATACTTAGAAAAAGATCATTAAATAAAATTGACCTCAGCCTTAGTGATGGACTGCATAACTGGATCAGGTGGTTCTCATTCATGGTAGCCATTATGTCCACAATGGTAGCCTTATAAAGAGTCTTTACTATTGTGAAACTATTGGTTGGTCTCTTTCTCAATAGTGACCCAAACATAATAGTCCCGTTGATTCAAATTGGAACTAGGAGGCCACACATTGAGGATAACATGATTGTAAAAAATTTTATGAAACATTCATCCCTTTAGCAGAGTTCTACTGCAATATGTATGGCCACCTTTCATTCCAGGGCTTGACTACTGTCTCCAGCAGTGACACTGACATTGATCCTGAGGCTCTGCAGGAAGAAGTGAGACACCAGAACATGACCCTCATTGCTCATGAGCCCCTAGTACCACTACAGACAATGTGAACTAAATACACATTACTGTTAATACCTTCGTGGGTTCTGCACAAAGAGCCACCTCTCATTTCTCCTGTTCATTTGGTTAATTTCTCCCTCTCTCCAAGAAACTGTCAGTCTTAAAGTTGCTGTAGTTGGTATCTAGTGTCATGAGAATGGTGTGCCTTTTCATTTCCTATGTTAGATTAAAAGCTATCATGTAAATTCTTTCAATATATCTGAAAGAGAAATGAGTATTAACATGTCACATGTTCTTTGGTTAAGTTCTCTTGTATTTATCACTTTTTAAAGATGTGTTCTAGAATACTGTGCACACCATGTAGATGATTTTTTTTATGATAAAATCTTAGTTTCTTTTTAAATAAAAAGTTGAAAAAAAATCCTTTTTACAATTTAGCTTAAACAGATTAAAATTCCACTTAACAAAATTCTCTTAATTTAATAATATATTTAGTTTAACCCTCTTTATTTAATATTCATATGATGTATGTATATATGAATGGCCCTGTAGATGTGTTTTAATTTCATTCAACATGGAAGATTTCCTGAATGAAAAAGCTTTTTTTTCTTTTTCTTTTTTTTTTCCACTCAATATCTTACTAGCTATATGCTACACTATCTTGCTACTGCTGTTTGCCTGTGATGTCTGTTGGTGTTACTAGTGCACTACTGGCTCTGTGTCTTTTGCTATTGTTTTTATGTAGACTTAGGTTGTCTTTTGTGTTGTCTGTTGTATGTACTTATCTATCTCTTACTAGACTATATGTATTCAAATTCTTTGGGAGTAAACAGTTTCTCCTCTTAATTTTTTTTTAATGCTGCAAAATGGGCATATTAATCTGATTTTGAAAAGAAAATACATTTTGCAAATTAGAAAAAAACTGAATATATTGGTTTTGTCATCCCCTTGGTAACATTTGAATATCACATGCTCAAAATAATATTGTGCTTCTAAAATAATGAGATTGGGAAACGATTAGAATCACTGCAGTAATTTACTTTCGGAGTCTGTTCTGGATTAGTTGTGTTTATGTAGTGCTGAGTATCTATTTTGGAGTAGATTTGAAATTTCTTTCACACATGCACATTTCACAAGATTAAAAAGATGTTTAAATATTTAAAATGCTTTTTTGCTGAATGGCTAATTAAGGGTTTAGGTTGAAATCTTATTGAATGGTTGAGTTTATTTTTTTATTTCAATTCTATATTTTTTTTTTTGTTTTATCTTCAATTTGTGTAGTTTTATGCAGTTGCTTGTTTCTGTTTAATTTACTCTTAAACTTTAAAAAAAAATTTCTGAAAATCCTGCTAAACTTATTTTTTTTATACGTAACTTAGCTTTGATTTTAAAAGAAATTGGTATTTGGGTGGCACAAAATCTTTCTTCCATCCCCATATTTTCTTTCCTTTTTTTTTTTTTTTTTTTTTTGTTAATTTCTTTGAAAAATTTAGCTTTACAATTTTTCCTCAAATACCTCATTCAGTTTGAAGGTCAGTTTTTAAAATGGTTCATGATTTATTTAAGAACGAGACAGCTAAAAGTTCAAGGATAGTTTTTTTTTCGTTTTTTTTTTTTAATTTTCTAAAAAGATTACCAAATTCTTGCTGTCTCAAATGTGAATTTGTAATATTTTTTGCAAATGAAAATAAATAAATGCTGGCACCATAAAATTGTGAGTGAATTACCAACTTAGCTAACATGCTCTCTCTTCTAACACACAAATACAAATATCAACACTCATTGTTTGATTCCAACTTGAATCATCCGTCTATAATTGCAGGCCACACTGGTTGTTGGTGGTGCACACTTTCCGCCTCACTAACTTCCTGTGAAATCCTTGACACAATGCTCTGATATTCAGATCTTTAAATGTTAGTCCTGACATAAGTTTGTATTTAGCAACCAGATACATTAAACGTTTTTATATATTTTTATTTGGGCTTTTTGTTTTTTGTTTTTGTATATATTTTTTGTTTGTTTCAAAATAAATATAAAGTTATTGTCCCTAATTTATTTGGATAATATTTTAAGCCATTGAAATGGTTGCCATGCTCCTTGTGTTTCTTTGTTCTCTGAAAGAACTTTATATTAAATTACTTTTCTGAACAGCATGTCTGTTCCCAATTCCCTTCTAAACTATTCAACTTTATAATTAATAATATGCTTCCCTGGGACAATATTTCTCGAGCTTACATATATTTACTGGCATACAATCAACTAAATATTATTAGGTAACCAACTAATTTGGTTAAATGTTATTACAATTCAACAACAGTGCTGATTAGATAAGTCTACTTATACTAAAATAATTTGTATAGAATCCAATAATTAAGCATAAAACTGGGGGAAGACTAACATTTGGAATACTGTTTATTACATCATGCATCTTTGTGCATGTTGCAATATTGCAGTATTTTAATTCACTTGAAAAGGTTTTCAGTATTGAGGATTTTCATATGTTTAGTGATTGAATGTTTGTTTGAAAGATTCTTTAAAAGCTGCAGGTGGTTGTGGTTGGCACCACAAAAATTTTCTTTAAATAAATTATTTAATAAATGATTTTTGAAAATTTTTATAATTCATTTTTCTTTATTTTGCCATCTTTTTAACTCTTAAATATTTCCCTAAATTTACCTTTTTTTTTTCTTAATTTTTTTTTCTCATAATTGTTCAGGCTTAGACTCTGCCTCAGATGATTGTGCAGAAATCTTGATCCCAAAAAGAGATGTTAAAAAAAAAAATCTATTTTTGACTAATGCTACTTAAATTCTATTAGGAATATAAATAGTACATTCCATTTTTTCCATGCAATTATTTTAAATTCTTTTTTGTACATATTTATGTATTTTTATTTTGATCTTCATTTTGCTTGCTCAAAGTTCATTGGATTTATTTCCAAATCATCAGTCTGTATTTTTCTATTAAACTGATATTAGGTGGCACAAGTTCTTTATTTTGCCTCCCAGCTTAGTTCTATATTTATTGTTATGAACTTTATATAATTTTATTTGATTTTTGATGGAAATATAAAAAAATTCTTCAGCTGAAATTGTGTCAGATTTGGGGAGGCAAAATTGAAAAGATCTTTCTTGCAGAGAAAATAGACTTTTTACATAATTTTACAACCAATTATTTTCAACACCTTTTCATATTTGTCAAATGTTTTGTATTGATCACAAGAAAATAATTAACTTTTCTATAAAAGGAAAAATTCTCAATATAAAAAATGGGACATTTTTGTTCCACTGTTTTTCATTTAATACCAAACCAGGCTTTGAGAGTCTAAATGCATGTTATGTTGTCTTCTAAAGTTGAAAAGGTTTTTCAACTTTTGTTTTCTATTTCTTTCTCTCTATTTTTTTTTTTTTTTTTTTTTTTTTCCTCTAAATTATTATCAAACTTTTCTGAATTTAATAATTTAAATTGATTTTTGAATTTGTGGAATCAACTCTTTTGCATTAAAGCAAGATCAAACTGACTCCCAAACTTTCTTACCCTCAACATTCATTCAGTTTAGATTCCATTAATTTTAATCTACTTTTACAGGTTTGGTTAGTAAGATTTTTGACTAACCCTGCATCTGTCTTTCATTTCTAAGTTCTGAATTTAAAACAGAACTTAGTGTAGTGAACTGTTAAGATTAGTTACTACTTTTAATTTATACTGTTTAAACTTGTTTACTTTTCTACATAAGTTGAATATTTTTTTAAATATCTATATGAAATCTATCCTGATATTTTAGCTTTTGACATAAAAAGTTACTACTGTTTGTTCAATGTGTCATTATTGGTTTAATATTAAATCACTCAAAAGGTTCCCCTCCCATAGATGATTCTCTGCACATTGTCAGAGGGCTTTCTTCTTTTTCTTTTTATTAAACAAGCAAAAGGTTTTTATTAAAATAGTATTGCTATGTTTTTACTTAATAGCATACATGTTAATATTTTTAGCTTTTCTAACTAAAATATTATCTTGCAAGCATAAAACAAGATCACTTTGCATATGTGTTGTTTTTCTTTTCTTGAAACCTGCCTTGTAAAATATCTCAATGATTTGATTTGTTCTTTAGGAGCTGATCCGATGTCTGGAGTAACTCCAGGTTCAACAAATCCTAGTGGTCACCATTTAACAGGATTGCCACATTCGTATCCCTCCCACCCTCTATTGGCTAATCGAGATCGGGAGTATCTCCACCCTGATTTGATCAGGGCATATGGTGATCAAGCCTTAGCACATCAGGTAAGTCAGCAATTTAGAGCCTATTTTTGGACTTTTGTATATACAGTTTGGTAAAATTTCTACAAAAATATTGAAATTAGTGTTTCATTACTAATTCAAGTCAGAAAAAATTATATACTTTGAAAATCAGCATTTAAAATTTTCACCTTTTTAAAGTATAAAACCAATCAGTAAACCAAGAAGATAAATTTGCCCAAAATAAAAACAATCTCCAGTGTTTAAAATGTTATTACAATTATTCATGTATCATACACACTTTTTTTTCCCAGATTTATAAGCCTAAAAGTTAAGAATATATATTATACATAAGAGTTAAGGATTAACGTTTTTGTGGCCATGTGCCTTACCATATTCAAGACACCATGACCATAAGTAAGTTATATCTATGGTCAAGACTAATTAATATGTAATAATTTAATTCATTAACCAAACACTGTATTTGTTTTTGAAGAAAAAGAATGTAATCTTATAGATATTAAGCATATTTAAATCTGCTTCACTGTGCCCAGCTGAGTCGGGTGGTGAACTAATAAATTGTCTCATGATAAAGTGTAGACAATGCATTGTCAAGCATTGTTGCCAACTTCTTCATGCACTTGGTACTAATTCCACTAGTGGTCATTCTGAATTCCTTCACCCACTCAATCAGCCAGTTTTCCAGCTTTGGAAATTCTGCTGATTTCCCCCTCTGTCTGCTTTCTTTGACTTCAGCATGAATTTAAGTTTGGAATTGTTCTGCCTGGTTCCAATTTTCCTCTGCATATAAGACTGCCTTCAATTTTTCTGTACTTAGACCCCATAATCATTCATTTCTAGGCAATTTGTTTTGCAATATACACAGCACCTGACTAAGTTTAGTGGAGGAAATTATGAGCACAGTCATGGCTGACTGCCAATGACAGTAAATGGTAGAAACTATTTTGCAGTTCTTTTCTATGTCACACACAGACATGGTAATAATATCTGCTTCTGTTTTATGCCACTAGAGAAATAGCCAGTAGCTGTTGGATGTGTGTTTGTTTATAGTTTTGTTTCTCCAAATGTGAGTTTATTTTTACCATGGGCTTGACATATTTAGGGATGCATATTATACATGAATAATTATAAATATAAATTGATTTCTTTGCCAGTCTTATACACTGTGCTTGAAAATATCCCCAGTATATTTTCAGTTCTTTGACTTGTTAACCATTAATCAATAATTTATATTTAAAAAATAATGATAAATGGTGTAAAATGTTGATTTCTTCTATTTTTGTTTCAGTTCATTTCCTTCACTAAAGATTCTTGGCATTTTTTACTAAAAGAGAAATGGCATTTATGTTGCAATGGATATTCATTTGTCAGTTAAAGAAATTGTGAAATAGCTGCAGGATTTAAAAACATATCTGAACTCATTAAGCAATTAGATGAATTGCTCTGTACTTATATTATATTCATGCTATTAAGAATAATTAAGATGCACAAGGTTTTAAAAGAATCCTGTTGCTATGGCACTTGCTTTAACTGAATATTTTCATATTTCAGTTTAATATATTGGGATCCTTCATATATAAGACTGCATCATTTCTTATCAGTAAACATCAAATTATACAAAAGCTCATTGTTTATTTTTATTTGTACCTTATTAAGCTGGTTTATCAAAATATGAGAATTTCCTATAAGTATTTGAGAAAAGCAAATAATAATGAAAAACAATTAGTTACTTTCTGGGATGGCAGACACTCTCATCCACCTCCTTATAGATTGTACTTCTGAAGAAAGTTGTAAACTTAAAAAATAAGAAATAATTTAAGTAATATGAATTAGTCTTGGAAAAATAATTTTAAATTTAATTTAAATTTTTATTTTTTAATTTTTCAGATTTTTTTTCTTAGATGAACCAAATCTGTGTGTATTGTTTTTCAAATATTGAAAATAATAGTAATTGGAAATAACTTGAAATGAGTGGATTTTTTAAAAGAATGTTTGAAAGTAGCAAAATGTATTTATTTTTATTTTTTTAAGATCTCGGCACAGGCAGCTCACCAAGAAGCTATGCAACGTCAGTTAGCCATGGAACGTGAACGATATGGAGCAGCTGGCCACCTGCCTCATTAAATGAGAAATGCAACAGTCTCCAAGGGGAGGGGGATTCTTTAACTTTCCACTGCTGGCCAGCCAAGGGGAACAACAATTACTACACTTACAACAAGGACTATTGTACTATTGTTGCAACTACTAATACTGGATTACCAAATGAGCAAGCCATCCTTCAACTATTGTCTGTCTTGAATTGTGGTGTGTGTGACTTACTAAGTCTGACCAATAATACCACAATATCAAATTAGTGAAACCATTATTTTGACCACTATCGACAGGCTGTGACTGCCTTGTTCTTGAGCCTAGCAAAATCATTACTCAAGGTTGTGGACTCCTCCTCCTCCAACTGATGCCATGTGACAACACACCACCACCATCAATCAGTGCCAGTCACTCTTCTGCCTGTGCCTTTCATAATTTCTCTTGTGATGATTAGAGTTGCTCCTTTCATCTGCAGTATATCATCACTTTTGTGATATTGTTGGATACTGGAGGGAGCTACATGTTGCTGCTGTCAATGAAGAAAGACCACTACAAACAACCAACCAACCGTCAGCACCCTAGACTGCTACAACCACCATGATGGAATGGAAACTTACCCATATACACAATTGACTAATTGGAGAAAATGGTTTTGTGCATCTTTTCAGGGAGAAACTTGTTAGTGTGTCTGAATGTTCATCTTTCCAGAACATCAAGTTTTATTCATTATATCGTTTTGGTCAACCTCCAAGAGTCCAGCTTTCATTATCATTTGCTACCTATGCATCGCATTCACAGACCAAAATCTGTTAGCCTGTTTCGACCCAACCTTAGCATTCAGTTCCTACTAAATGAAGCTGGGAATGGGTGGGTAAACAAGGTTGTTCTTTGCAGTATTCTAAAATAATTTTTATTTATTTAGTTAAATGAGATAATTGACTTTATCTGGGAGGGTGGGATCATTCAAATAAAAAAAAACAAAAAAAACACCTTGTTTTATCAGAATTAAAAGAAATATTTTTATTTTAAACTTTTTATTTGTACATTTCCCCTTTTTGGAGTGATGATATAATGGATAAAAAAAATTAAAAAAAAAAAAAAAAAAAAAAAAAAAAGTTAATATTGAAAATGGGTTCCTGATTTGGTGAAAGGTGTTTTTCAGTATGGTGGCAATTGCTATTCTCAAGAAAACCAAAATATAATGTTCCCAAGATATTGTTAATGGTTGGATTGTGCTGGCCTGCATTATCTGTGGTCAACCATTGCCTACTGTCAACTCTGCACATGAACACTCCCTACTGTATTGTGCCAGAGAGTCTCCTTGCTCATACAGTGGCAGGGTTATCTATTACAGCAACTCAAACATTGTCATCAGTTGCTGCTAGCAGATTTCCATATTTTAATTCCTGGGTATTATTTACTTTTAGCAACAAGGAAAAAAAAAAAGAAGACATATTTATTTAATTTCATTTTATTTATTCATTTTCTTGTTCTCTTCCTCGCAATACCTCCAACTCTACGAGATTCTGATCTGTTTAATTCTAATCAATATCTGGTGGATTTACTGAAGACAGATGAAGTTGACTATTAACTGTTGCCTCCCTCCTTTGACCACAGATTCAAAATATATTAGGAAACCAGTCAAATGTGAGACACTTGATTGCAAGTGAGTGTCTTACATGCTTGGTTTGGGATGGAAGAGATATTTAGAAATGCTGATTGCATTTGTTTTCTTTCCTTCTTTCCCATAGGAACTTCTCCCATTCACTGTACAAATCTGTTGCTAATTAATGTGTTTCACTTGTGGAGTGTGTGTATTGTGTTCATCATCTGGCAACTAAATTAGGAAATCCTCAAACCATTTTACATTCAAAATTAACAGCATTTCATACCCTCTGAAATCATTTCAGTCACACAGCTGTAGCTTTGTTAGTAAAAATAAAGATGTGAGGAAGTTAATTATTATTATTAATAATAATCTTCATGCCTTTCCTCACCACTAACATCTTTTAGATATTACCCTCAGGTTCATTCTTTTGCCTGTGCCATTTGGCTTATGCTACAAAGTAACAAAATGCCTACTTTAAATTCTGTTATAGGTTGTTTTCTTTTTTATTATGACCCTCATCTCTTCCTGCCTCTGGCTGTTGACATGTCATGTTGCTTAATTGAACCCATCTTGTAATGATGTCCCGATTCCTTCACAGGGGACTGAGACAAGAACAACTGTAAGACGTGTCCTGTTTGAGACTTTACACTGTCATTGTCAACCTGGGAAATGAAATTGGCTAATCAAGTTCAGATTTTGGCCAAGATTGCTTATGTTCACTTAGTCCTATTGCCCTTGATAGAAGGCATGAAACCATTTTTCCTCGCTTTCACCAGATATCTTGACAAAAATGTCTCATCACTGGCATGTCACAATGGTTGCTAGGAAAGATTAGGTGAGTAAGCATACCACTTGCCTATTATTACAACACAGGCAATAGCAACCGTAAATAAGCTGTTAAAATCATTGTCAACTCTGCAAGTTAATGAATAGTGGCAGTTATTTAGTTTTTAGTTTGATCTACTTGAAAACATGGTTTATACTTCACATTTTCACTGCATCAAATCAAAAGGCTTAACTCTGTCAGTAGGCGATCAGGTGTATGTTTTATAATAGAATAAGATGATGATGTATATTCAAAGTAGTGTATTATGAAATCTGAATTGCCAAGAAAATTATAAAGTTTCAGAATTTACCTGCTCTTGAGCAACTCTTAAACTTTGTTTCAATGTACATTCGGTTCTTCCTGCTTGCTTCATCAATATTTTTTAAAATAATTTAAACTTTGCTATCTCCTGTACAAATGCATCTAATAGGTTTTACTTTACTTACAGTGGTTCTGCTGTAACTATTCCCAATAGCAAAACTGTTTCTGCTGACCAAGCTTACATTTGTCTACATCAGTCATCAGCAGGACTTCCTTCCATCATAACCAGCCTTATGTAAATGATGTTGTATTATTATTACTACTATTATTATTGTTGATGATGATGATGGTCTGTGTTGACTTGTTTGCTTGGACACGACGCTTCTTAACATTGATTTTATTTCCTATTTGATCTTTGCTCTAATTTTTAAGTATCTCAGAGCAATGTAAGATTTATTATTTCCTCAACTCTTTCTGAAACTATATAATGAATCCTGGCAGTCGTTGGTGCTTCTCTGAAGACAAGTTGCTCTTGGTGGTGTTGATTTGCATCTCACTTCACATGCAGAAATCCTTGCAACAGTATATGCCTTTCAGTTTTCAGTGCATGGGTTGATCTTTTTATCATTTATCTTGTGTTTCAACAAGTGATCTCTTTTGGCCTATAATAATTGGAAGTTCTGTCACACCTGTGCCAGCATGGCCTGTATATCACAAAAGAAAAATTTAAATGGTCCTAGCCAACCATTTCTGCTCAGATTGTAATAATCAATGGTGACCCTTAATACTACTACTACTGCACAATTGGTGATACGAATTCCACTTCACAGTATTCACTGGTGTAACCCTTACCCATCCCCTTGCCCTCTCGTGGCAGGGCTCTTAACTCCACTGGCTGTGTCCATTTGTTTTGACAGCCAAGTTTAAAGAAGGCAATGACAAGATAATGTCAAAAAGTGTATATAGACAAACATAAAGCCCTTTATTATCTAATCAAATATCAGATGTGCTCTTTAGGGCTGCAATTCAAATAAAGACTTACTTTAATGAACACACTATTTTCCCATTCATACCATTTGCTAAATCAATAGACTGGAGTATTTCTGAAGAAACAGTGAAATTATGTGTATACATTATATGTATGTATAAATTTACTATTGCCCCACTGAAGAAGAAGTGGACTTAAACATAGCATTACTATTTGCTGTATCCTCCCCAAACTTACGGCCAATTTAATACTTACACAATAAAATAAAAACAAACAAAAAGACAAATGTCAGGGTTCATATAAAAGATGCAGCGGGAGTGATTTTGTGTTATCACTATTTCCGTACCTTTTTTTTTTTTTTTTTTTTAGTGGATCACATACTCGGCATTGATTTGGCATTTCATTATTCCTCTCGTTTGCCTGGTTACGGGGTAAATTTCTGGCCTCAAATACATAAACTAACTGATTTCTTGCTAGCCATCTCCTAAGTGCTCTGTGTAGCACATATTTTGCTTTCTCTCTCTAACAGCAATTGGCAGTGTTCCATTCTTTTTCAAGAGTTCAACTTGCTCCCTCTGCATATATATATATATATATATATATATATATATATATATATAAGATGTAATGCTCCCTTGAAATAACAGGAAGCTTCTCTTCCCACTTATAAAAGCTGCCCTTCCATATTTTTTTTCACTCAACTAGCTCAAAAAATATTAAAGATGAAATATCAACCTAAAAATGGCCTCTTTTTGTGGCTGATAATTTTGTGAGGCATTTGTCCCCAGCCCCATCTCACCCCCATTCTTTTTGCCAAACTTCAAGTAGTGTAACACACAAACATTTAAAGGAATCATTCCTCTTTCAGAAACTCATTTTCCTCTCTTTGTTGTCATCAGTGTACATAGTCCGAGCCGGTGTGTTCACTACTATTAGTCATAACGTATACTACTACAACTACACACTACACTGCAGCTTTTCTCTTATAGATATAAGAATGGAGTGTATGGATCATCAACCTATTTACTTTGGTGTAACACTTTGCCAGTAACTAGGCACTATCTATTCATCGAGAGTTTATACTATGCTAATCATTATCCCACATTAGTTTCTCAGATAACTACAGTCTCACTACAATGCAATAGCAATGCTTCATCAGTCCACCAAGAGAGTAGCATAACAGTAAACAGGAAAAAAACAAAAAACAAAAAAAAAAAACATTTCTTAGTTCCAACAGCCTTGAGTTTCATCTACTTCAGATTTATTAAAAATGGTGATTAATTTGTGCTTCTTGAATAAAGATTACCAAAACTACTGATTTTACAGAAAGTCAGCCAAGTCCTCTTTTCACCATTCGAGAGTTGTGTGTGTTCTCTCTGTTGCCTACAGATTGACTATTGGATGTACACTTATGTCTACTGCTACTCTTTGATTTCTCCCCAAACCCTTCCCAATCATTCTCTTTACTCCAACCCAACCCAATGGGGTGGGGGAAGGGTACCCCTCCCCTTGACCTGCAGAGAAAAAAAAATTTTTTTTCCACATTTGTAATATAATGTACATGATTTTAGAAGAATATCTCTATCCTTGTTTTTACGAAAAAATGGGAAAAAAAAGAATTAAATTTAAAAGAAAAAAAATGAATTAACTATTTCAAAGCAGATATAAAAAGAACAATGGAACAAAATAAAATAATTTGTTATGTTTATTACCAACAGAAGTATAAAGTAATAAAGAGGAAAGAAATGTAAATTTTTTCCTCTTCTCTTTCATTGATAAGATCTGAATAAAAATGGAAAGAAATTATTGCAACCAATTTATTTGGTCTTTTTTTCTTTTTCTTTTTCTTTTTTTTTGTTACAGATTTCAAAGACGTCCATTTGATGCCTTACTAATATATTTTTGTATAATCAACTTTTCTAAATTATATACATTACTCTTCTCTTCAAAAAAATATAATTTTGTGTGCTAAGGGGAGAAAATCCAGTGCGATAAGCAGGATAATTCCGTATAGGAGTTATCTTTCTTGGTGTGTTCGGTTAGCGCCCCCCCCCACACACACACACACACTCATGAAATTTAATTTAATGTACACTGTATTATTTTATCGTGGTTTCTTAAAAACAAGTATATAAATTAGCCTATTTCTTGCAAAGGGGAGAATCAAAGGCAAAATTAAAGAACAATAGAATCTAAAATGGAGGGAAAGTGGCTGTTAGTGCAAGAATTGAGATTTTGATTGGTGTAAAACAAAGTCTATCCTACTTATTTTAAAAGTACAATCTTTGTAGTGTGTCTCTTGGTTTTGACAAATTTAAATTGTTACAGTGTATTCATATGCAGTGGAACCTCAAGTTTTGAAGGCCACTCATCATGAACAAATTGGTTCACAAACAAATTTTCCAAATATAAACATCTTTGGTGATAAACGGTGTCAACAATGAAACCATGCACAAGCTGAAATGTCTTCAAATGTAGGGAGGTAGGATGTCCCTAGTTCTTTGATCCATGAAAGTTGTGCAAAATGGGGTGAGATGCAAAGTTTCCTGGAATGATGTCATCCTGATAAAGCTGTAACAAATTTGGTCAATGACAATACCATGTCTCACTTTAGAAACATTTTAATACCTAGACTAAAACAAATATTGGACAAATCTTTAGTGAGATAGAGGCCCAGTAAGTCTCAGGCAGAGTCAAGGAAGGCTTAGAGACAGAAAAAGTAAGCCCAGTAATGCAGTTACCTAATGTTTTTATGGAAGACCACTCCCTTCCAAACAATAACATCTCTCCTCTTTCCCTTTATCACTACTTTGCATTTATGCCATCAACTCTTCTCCATATGGGTACAATAAAAATAAATTAAGTTTCCATCTATATTTTATGTGTTTAGCATTCTATTTATCTTTTCTTTTCTTTTTTATTAGATTTAATGATTTTCATTGATGTTGTGTGTGAACCTCTTCACAAAATACTGTTGCAAAACTTTAACTAAGCAATCATCTAGGATCCAGGAATGGATTAATCTATTTTACATTGATTCTTGTATGGAAAATATTTCAGGTCAGATTTGTGAACCAAGGTTTTCAATTAAAAAAATAAAAAGAAAACAGCAAAATTAATGAAAAATCACTGAAATACAATGCAAAGTTAAAATGTAGAATAATTTAATACAAAATGATTGGTATACCAACATTTCTGCTAATATGGCTTCTACCAATCCAGTATTATCAGACAGTAAAATAGGTGCCAAATGTCTATTTCAGTGAGAGGAGGGGCAAGAAGACTATACATTGGTTCATTATACACCCTCTGTATAAATATTGGAAGAAATATTTATTGCAGGATGAAAAAAAAAACACAATTGAAATAAGATTATTTAACCACTTTTTCTTCATTTTAAAGGCAAAATAAGTAAAGGTTAATATTCTGGCTGGTTTAAATTGAGGCAATTCAAAGTATATAATGTAGATATTAGTCAAATGAATAATCTGTCTATACTTGTTTTATCCTTTAGGAGGACTTCATCAGACTGAAATGGGTCATCAAAAGGTGTCCGAACAACATTCCTAGGGGTTCCAGGGGATCGATGATAGTGTAGGTGTTGGTGTGTGAATGACACAGCTAAATTTTAGTGTACATTATGTTGTATTCTTTGATGCAGATGAAAGAAAGACGCTCAACAAAACAGAAAAACAAATCAACAAAATCAAAAGCCTTAGTTACATCTATCCAAGTATAGGTACCTCCACTGGAATTTTGATACCTATGTTTTAAAATTAAATTTTAAAAATGAAAAAATTCTTGAAGATTTCATTCTAGTTTTAATTGAAAGCTAAATGATTAAATTTATTAGTTCCAGTAAGTAAAATATTTTGGTGTATTTCAGATAGAAATTATATAGATTGAAATATCAAATAATTCCTTGATTTTTTTTTTTTTTTTTTTTTTTTAATTTTCTTAAAAGCATCTGTTTTCTTAATTTTTAAGAAATTTGTAAACAAAAATTTATCAGGTTTAAAATTTTCAAAATTAAATTATAGATTTGTGACATGCTATTTGAGTAAAATTAGAAAATTTAAAGTTAAATTAATCTGATTTGAAATAAATATTATAGCATAAAAAAAAACAATATACAAGCATTTCTTAATGATGTGTTCCTCTTTCATTGATCTTTATTAATTTTAGCTCTTAAGATGATGACCAGAAATGACATATTTATGAAAACTAAGTGAATACATTTTTTTTTTTTTTATTTAGTTTTTAACTACATAGTAATTTTTACAAATTAACATATTTTCAGCAATTATTTAATATTTTATTGACTTTTAGTTAGGTTTTTAAGAAGCTTTATGAAATTTGCATTCCATCTCGATTCTCAAGTTTAAACAGAAAATTAATCAATTGGAGTATGACCCAAACTAAAATAAATACATAAAATAAAAATATTTACTGAAATAGCAATTAAGAAAAGTAAAATTTTTCAATATTTTGAAGGGATGATTTGCAAAGACATTAATGGTGAAACAGAACTGAATTAAAAGCAAAATAATTGCAGATGACTTAAATCACATGACCTTTTTGAGGATGCCATATAGATTCCTGTAGGTAGAAATTAGGAATGTGTTGTTTGTTTGTTGTTTTTTTTTTTTCACTAAAAATTATTTTAAAAATATTCGAGTATAAACGGCTGTTATGAGCTTTTCAAATTTTGATTCGTAAATTCACTTTTCACTTAATATCACCAAATTGCATTCTTGAAAGCAGTGAAGAATTTTAAACGGTTTTTAACTATATTATTATAATTAAAATTTAAAAAAAAAAAAAATGAAGAAATTCTTGTAAAAATTCATTATTCATCGAAAAAATTTTATTTCTTCAGACAATAGTGTCCTTAATATAACTTATTTACAAAAGCAATTAAAAACTTTTCTAATTAAATAACGTCAGTTTTATTGCATTTTTTTATTTTACAATTCAGAGCAGGTAACTTTTAAAAAAAAAAAAAAAAAAAATGATTTACTTTCTCCAAAGAGTCCTGTTTTTAAATTAATATTCCCCCCAAAAAAAAAGAAAAAAAAAACTTGTTCCCAAAATTTCATGAAATTATGTAAATGGGTGGTAACCTATATAAAAAAAAAAAAAAAATTTTTTTTACCAAATAAATAAAAATTTCAAAAATAATTTAATTCATTTCTGAATATGTCTTGAAAGTTTCATTAAAATCCGACAATTATTTGACTTTTGCAAGAATTTCCAAATCAATGTGTTTTTCCCTGTTTTAACCAAAATTTTGGATGTGCTAGAAAGGGTGGGAAAAAAAATCTCAAAAACTAATAAAAAAGAAATACTTTGGTCTTTCCTCTTAATAACATAAACATTTTTTTTATTGAGTTTGGGGCTTTTTCATCATGCTATACTGTTTTTTTTACACAACCTAGTGGAGGTACCTACCCAAGTAGCTTTTAACTTATTTTGATGAGACTTATTTAATACGACATTGTGCATTGCTTGCTTTGTTGTGTGTGTGTTTGTTTGTTGTTTTTTTTTGTTTTTGTTTTTTTATAGATGTTTCTGAACCTGTTGATGCTTGGAGGAATATTTTTTTAACCCGATCTAATTTTTTTTTTTTTTTTTTTTTTTTTCTACTTTTCATACATTTTAGTTAACATTTTAATTACCAACATCAGTGCAAGTTTTAAGGTTCAAGGTTTAAATAAGGGACACTGGGAAAGGAAAAGAAACAAAAAGGGGGTCTCTGGTCAAAAAAATTTGATGACCTATGGGCTAAAGTGAAGTAATGTTTTCGTTGATGGAATTATGTGTAGAAAGAGAAGGGAAATATAAAAACTCAAGTGGTGATTTTTCTTTATGCACTGACACTAAAAATTTTAACTTAAATCCCCCCCCCCCCCACTCAGACGTGTCTGGGTATGTAGGAGTTGTAAAATTTGAAGGTCTGATTTCATATTGTAGTTATGTTGTAAATCAAAACCACACCCATAAAATTTAAGCTCATTGATCATAAAAACAAATACAATATGAATAAGATTTTATAATCTGAGAAGTTGCTAAATGGAACAGATGACCATCTCTTCTGGTTGTAGGGTGGAAATTCCACAACATATCTTAAAAGGCAGGATCTTGAAATTAAGAACAAGGTTCTGTGTTTTGACATTGTTTATATAACATTAGATTAAAAGGTTGTCTCCCTTAGAATTGTCGGATTTGGCATACATAAATAATACCTTAACTGTACCTTGGATTATCGTTAATCTTAAACAAGTTCTTATACCAAAAACTTTCATAATTATATAAAGAGTATTTATTTGTTTCCTCATAAAGGCAGATATCACCTAAGAGCAGGGTATGTGGGTTGAAAGAAAAAATACTAGCTAATTTCCAAAGCCTGTGATACAGAGGCATCAAAACAAACCCCCAGTGCTCACCTTTAGTGCTGGAATTTCTGGTGAGCATACATGCTTTATTTGTCTTTTCTTTGGCTGAGACCACTCATCAAAAATCCAGGAAGCAATGTCATCAATATTTCTCCTATATTTAAATGTTAATCAGTCAAAATTATTTAGCAAAGGTAACCAATATAAAATATCCACTCACACATTTACATCCTCGATCTCACTTTTCTCTATTTATGAAGTCATTTAGCTGCAAGTTGAAATCATATTTTAATACTAAGATAAGCCTTAAATGGAGTAGAGAATAGCTTTTTATCTTTCTTTTGACCTCATTTTATATAATGTAAAGATTATCCTTGTAATACCAAGAAGTACAATTATTGTTCTAAACTGAAATGCCAAAAAGTTGGACAGTATTGTTTGACCCTCACAAACTTGTAGAAATTAACTCAGAAGTCGTGTAGCTGTGTGACATAGATATAATTGAACAGCATTTAACTAAATAATTTGTAACAGGGCAGTGAACCTGATTGAGTTAGACTTGTGCATAGAAAGTGGTTAGTGATTTGAGCTATTCAGAGACTTGATGTCTGAGCAAATGATATTAAGAGAAAACTAATGGAATAATGGTTA
The DNA here is from genome assembly GCA_903632075.3 of Acanthosepion pharaonis. Taxonomy (NCBI): domain Eukaryota; kingdom Metazoa; phylum Mollusca; class Cephalopoda; order Sepiida; family Sepiidae; genus Acanthosepion; species Acanthosepion pharaonis. The sequence continues at coordinate 155,183 of CAHIKZ030002474.1, read as the reverse complement.
ATCAAATTGGAATCTGATGGCAGGAGGGTGTCAAGTTTAAAAATATTAATTTAAGTCCATAAAAGACTTATAAGGAGAGCCTCAGAAGAGTATGAAATCAAATTCATTATAACTGCCACCCCTGGTCCAACTCCATAATGCCGAGGAAATTGGCTGAGTTTACCAAGAGTCCACAGGTTTTGTTTATTTAGAGATTTATTCATCATATTTGCATTACTTATAATGTAATTTGGCAACTGAAAAGCACTTTCTGGTTGGTCATTTGGTTTTTCTTTGAGAAGCTAATTAATCATGTCCAGTTTGGCCCCAGATGTCTATAAGTGAAATATGTATATAAAGAAATCAGACAAAGAAAGGACTCAGAGAGAGGCCAGTTAGCCAGAATCATTGAAGCATATTCCTTGCAGGAAAGCCACTATCAGAAGGTCCCAACCATGTCTTTCCTCCACCATCAAAGTCAATTGCTGCAAAGACATTAGCACTCACACATCTCTTAAAATATACATCTGTGTCACAAGTTTAGCAAGAAAGAAATTTGAATGAATTAGCTGTTGTACGATTTTTTTTTTTTTTTTTTTTTTTACATTTCATCCTTAATTAAATTGTTGATAATTTTTCAACGGCATCGGTTTTTTTTGTGGGCACATTCCTACATCTTTCAGCCATATTGCCTGGCATTGAAAAAGCAGTATGATTGGATTTTCAATCTGACCGACAAAAACCCATGGCATGTGATTTTCTAAGAAGTAATCATAACAAACTAGGCAACAGATTCTGGTGAAGGAAAGAAGCCACCTGGACCGAAGTGTAGCCCACCCCTTGGTATGATATTCGACACCTGGACAAGACTGTTGCTTTTGATAACCAGCTTCAGCACAGGTTAGGTCTGGTGGCACATGTTAGAAATTGTTGGGGTCAGACAATCAGGGTAGCAGCATCTGTTTTTTGCAGGCAATGGTAACAAGCAGATGCCAAGAATGTGGTACATTTCAGACATCAACAGCATGTGAAAATTGGTAATTGGTACAGGTAATGCAATAATAGGGTTGCTGGCAGCTAACAAGAATGGTAAGCACTCAATAAAGGGAAACATTGCATCAAATCACATCCCAATTCAACACTAGAGTCATTCATCAACCAATTCACTGTACAGCATCTATTGCGTTGCATGGAGTTTCATAGTCATTGGTCAACAAGAGTACAATTATTGATACCATGGTATTGGTTACTATGCCTTAGCTTCGCTATAGAATATTGAAATCATTTTGCTCAGTCAAATGGGCCATATTTCCTATTACTTTAGGATAGAGAAAGGAGTTCATGTATGGTGGAGGCTGCATGTAGTTATGAATCCAGCCTGTCAGCAGGGTGGTGTGCAAGCTAGTTGTGGCTCTGTAACAGCCTGGGGCGCATTCTATTGGAATTTACAAGGACAACTAGTAAAATGATAAGTGTCTTGACAAGTGTGACATAGGTTGTTCCAGACCATTTGCCATGTGTCCTGCTGTTGATGACTCGTTCCAGCAAGACATTACAATCCCCCACATTGTGTACAGATGACAAAAAGACAGTAGTGCAATTGATGATTTCACTTACTACAACTACTAAAAATATGGATTCAGCTAGATGACATCTATGTGAATTCATAGTTAAAGAGGTAGTGTAACTGGTAGTTATGTTACAGACAGGATTGAACACCCTTCAACTAAAGTGATTCTTGGGGTCAGATAATGCCAAAGTAGCAACAGCAAGAATATGGTGCATTCTAGACTTGAGTAGCATGTGAAAACTGGTAACCACAATAACAGGTCTACTGACAGCTCTTAACAAAGGGAAACATTGCATTAAATCCTATCCTATTGCAACACTAGAGCCACTCAACCCATCAATCAATGGATTGTACAGTATATACTGCATTGCATGAGGGTTTTGTTATTGATCCCTTAAGATCAGGTACTATGCCTTAACTTGACCAAAAAATATTACCATTGGACCTTAAAAGATCTGATCAAAGAAGTCATTTCCCAAGTAGATATCATTAAGTTCATATTGAGATATACATGAGGCTATGGATCCAGGACATTGTCAGGATTGTGAAAGATGTTGGTGACTGTAATAGTATAATTGTAGTTTGTAAAGACCACTACTGAAACCAAAGTTCATTTTTGTGTGAATTTTTTTTTGGGGGGGTAGTGGTGGCGGATTTCATCTTGACAGGTGTGATAATTTTTTTTTTTTTATAAACATTTCACCCCAAGCAAAATGGGAATACCACTAGTACACAAGGGGTTACATAGAGTGTAAGCATAAGAAAAGATTTTGACAAAAGGATAAAAAGAAGAATGGGGATCAAAGTATCAGAAGATGTCGATTGACATTACATTTAAATTTTTGAAGATTATAGTTATCAGGGAAACAAGTAAGAGGAAATGAGTTTCATTGTTGGGAAGTGTGAGAGAAGAAGCTGTTGGAGTAGAAGAGGTGGTTACATTTAACTGTTTTGACAAGAAAAGGGTGGGACCAAGATGCCAACCTAGTAGCACACTTAAATTCATGCAGTCGGGACACCAGTGAAAATAGCTCATCAGAAAATATTTTTAGAAAAGACAGAGGGAAGCCACATCACATCTGTGAGAAGGTGAGTCAAGATTCCAAGCCAGGACCAATCACATTGTATATCCATCTTTGGATTTTGTTAAGAATCTCAAGATGAACAGCGGGGTCAGCAGACCATATATGGCAACAGTACAGATCTTGTTACAGATCATTTGCATGCCTTTATACCTGCCATATTTCCTTGTAGTTGTTTTTACAAAGATAATAAAGTATTCCCGCCCTATTATACATATGACCTGAAACTGGTTTCAGAAACACTCTGCTGACTTCTATGTACTTTATTTATCTCCATGTTTACCAGATTTAACACCCCCCCATTGAGCATGTATGGAACAGACCTTACTAAATTCCCTGCAGCCACCAATCAGAAAAGGATCTCCAGTCAGTGGTTAAATGGGGCAATGAATGGCTTGTAAATTTTAACACCTCCAAAAAAAAAGAATGCTTTCATTTAATCACCACAGATAATTTTTCTACCTGTCATCAGGATGGCTAAAGTTAAACTCCAGGAAAGCAACACACTATGCCTTCTTGGTACCACATTTTCCACTGACTTGAAATGGAGTGATTATATTGAGTCTACTACTAGGAATGTTGATTCACCATGTCTTGCCAGACAATTCTTCTTGTCAGAATCTCTTTAGAAATCTACCATTTATCCATGCATTGAATACTGTTTCCATATCTGGTTTGGTGCTCCTGCTAGTAATTCTTGACAAAATTCAAAAAGGGGTCTGTTATGTAATCAATCCCGACCTGTAATCTTGACTTTTCCCCACTTGATTGGCAATTAGGTCTCACTGTTTTACTATTGAACTAGCTAGATGCAACCATCAGTTCTATTCTAATAGTTTCTTTTCTTGCATTCCTTATGTGTTGAACTCCCTTTTGATTTCTGGCTTCCTTGCTACCTAAAATTTTCTGAATTCTGTTCCTTTATTGTCCTTTCCTGCACCTCTCCTCACTAAAGCCTCCTCATTCTCTTTTATCCTAGTAGTATTATCACCTTGAGGTGAAATGAATTTTATAGATTCTGTGTCACGTTACATAGCTGGCATTATTCAAGTGAATAGGGAATTTACATAGCTATCTATCTCCAATTTCTTTGGCATTTCAATTATATAGGATATATATACATTTTATATACATCAAGAACAATTTTAAGTGTAAGAAGTATGATAAAGGGGAAAAGTTTTTGCATGACATGTTTCAATCATTAGGACTTCAGACTTTACATTTAAAATTTTTTATTTATGCTGATGCCACTACACATATAAAAAACAAAAAAGAGATGCTGAGTATTTTAAATTTAAAATAATTTCTTTTCTTTCTTTTAAATGTTTTGGTTATGTATATATTTACATGAAGAAGAGATATATCCAAATTCCTCCAATACTGTTATTATTTCATATTCATTGCAAAACAAAAAGGTCATAAAATATTTAAAAATAGAAAAGTGGTCTTTCTTGATAAACCCAACAAATCAAAATATATTGTTCTACCCACCAACACTATCGCAACTACAATCAAAAAGAATTTATCTACTCAACATGAAAATTGTCACAACTGCATCTAAAACAATAAAGAATTAATACAAAACAAGCTAAAACTTAAAGGAGGGATTTACTCTATTGTAATAATTGTCAGAGAAACCTTAAGGAATTTAAATAAAAGATTTTATGAATACAAAAGGGATCTTTTACAAAACAACATCTTAAATGCATTAGGCCTTTGACAAAGTGTTGCACAAAGGTTTGCTGCTCAAGTTCTCCAGCCATGGAATGACTAGAAAGCCTTCTCAATTTTCCTAATGAGTAGATCCCTAAAGGTCTGTCCTCCAGGACCCTAGCAATCAGTGCAGGCATCCCTCTGGTGTCACTTCTCGGAGCAACCCTCTTTTACATGATATAAGTAATCTGCCTAAGAGTATACTCAAATCATTTGTGAATATCTATGCCGATGATACAATATACGAGTGCACCTCCAAAATCTGTGATGATGAGAGATTGGCAGTTAATCTCTCATCTGATCTAGCTCGAACTTCTCAGTTGGGGGAAAAACTGGCTGGTTACATTCAATATCTCGAAAACCAAATTAGTTACATTCCATTATCACCAAATGGACCCCAAACTACCACCAATTATGATAAGTAGATGTCCCCTTGGAGAGGCTCCATACCTTGAGAGCTTGTGTCTTAAACTTACTCCTGACCTCAAGTGGAACTTGTACATATGATCCATCACTAAAAATGCATGAAAATAGTTTATTCCCTGTATTTCTCCAGTAAGTACCTGACACCTTGAGCTATCCTCTACCTTTACAAGAGCTAGGTCAGGCTGAAAATGGAGTACTGCTGACATATTTGGGCAGGAGCTACCCAGCCCTCACTTTCCAGTCTCGATAGAGTCCAAAAGCGTCCTTGTAGGCGAAAAATTATTTTCCACCCTCCAAGAAAGACTCTCACTGCTCTATCACTACTTCCATGGAAAGTGCTCAGACGAATTGCCAGTTGGTTCTGCCAATTCTAACCTTAACATCAAGGACCTGCCATGCCACACATATTGTAGCAAACCACCCTCATTCCCTTTGTATTCTTTCCACTCAAAAAGCTATTCCACTGTTCTATAGTACCCAACTCCCAAATCACTACAATCTTAATCTGTTCACATGTCTAGGGTTAACTGTTATCTTTCCCTCTTATCTATATAAACTACCTCTTAATGTAACCCTCTGCCTTGTACAGAGTGAATCCTACTGTAGAAAAAAAAAAACAAAGTTGCTCACTGTGATGAGTCAGTCAGTTATGTGCCATGCGTGATACACGCTTAGGTGATCATGTATCTTTTGATACATGACTGACGAGGCAGATTTTTTTTCCCTCAGTAGGTTGCCATTTCTTTCTGTGGTAGACCAGTTGCCATCCAAGGCTATAGAACCAAGTCTGCCTTGCTATTTACCCATAGCTGGTTGGCAGAAGAAGAGGATTCATACCTTTCCCAAGGGTATTAGCACATAAATGAATGTAATGGATTCAACTGGAATCCAATTCCTCAATCTGAGCCACCACCATGCCTCCTCACTGTAATGAAACTGATCACAATTTTGATTTTAAAAAATTCTACTCTAATAGAAAGAGAAAACAATTTACTAATGTGAAAATGTTTTAATCTTTAGATCATCCACAGTAAATTGGCGTCCATTTTCTTAGAACGTTTCACCTTTCTTGGTAGATCTGTTATCACAATGTAGGATATTTAATAACAAAAGTGAAAGAAACATGAACAAAAATAATCTAAATAAAATTGACTAGATTATTCCCAAAACACATTCTAAAAAAATATTTTAAATTCTCAGCATCTCTCTTTTATTCATGCTTATGTGTAGTCACATCAACTTAAACATAAACTAAGTCTGATGAAGTCTAAAACATGAAACACATCACAAGAAATCTTTCGTCTTGAGTGCTGGTGCTAATAAAATAGTGCTCAACATATAATAACAGAGCTATAATTTATATTAATAATAAATATACATTTTCTTCCTCACTGGTAGCACAACTCTGAGTTTCATGCATAATGCAATCATCAGGTGCTGACTGAATAATATATATACTGGGTGTAACAGCAAAATTGTCCATTTGTTAGATTAAGCTTTGAACTGTTGTACCTTAGAAATGATTAAAGATATCTTACTGGAATTCTCCAAGGTTTTTAGAATACTAATGGACTCTACTCTATGAGCAATAACAATGTATGATTACTCTCCAAGCTTAACAGAAGAATTGTGATGAAATCAATCCTAAATGGAAATGACATGTTCATCATCAATTAATCATAATGAAGGATCGGAATCTCATGAAAGATTGAAATTAAGTTCAAATATATATATATATATATATATATATATATATATATTCCAGAAGCATTTTCCAACTTATTCAAGATCATCTTTTCCCCTCTGTAACTTTCTAACTTTCTGTCCTGGAGTAACTAGATGCCTCACATGTTTCATGTACAATTTTATTTTCAAATCTTTTTTCACTGCTCTTTGGACTGTCATAGATGAAACTCCTCTCTCACATGCCAAACAGCTTATAGATTGAATTGGATTTTTTCTAATTGATCTTTTTAGCTCTAATTTGAAATGCCGATTCCTCTTGCAGTTGTGACCTCCTGATCCAGTTTTCCTCTCTACTGTTCCCGCTTTTGTAAACTTATTCACCATTCTCTTGATGGTTCTTGAATGAACTTTGAAGATGGAAGCCAGAGTATGAATGTTGGTACCATTACTGAAGGCCTGAATGATCTTTTTCCTCTCACCATTGCTCAGTTGAGAAGACTAGTAGGACTGACACAAAATGGTTTTAACCTGTTCTCTTTGTAGCTGAATAACTCAAAGGGTTTTTCTGTGATTCTTATAACAAATGGTGTCAAGATGGCTAAACATCTTATTTGAAAACCTGGAAAAAAACTCAATTAGTTTTAGTGTTTTTGTTTGTTTTGTTTTTTTAGATATTAAACATTTTGTGGGATGGACAATTATGCTGTTAAATGATTTGGACAATTTTGCTGTTACACCCTGTGTGTGTGTATATATATATATATATATATATATATAGATAGATAGAGAGAGAGAGAAATCCTTTAATATGAGGAATCTGTAAAGCTCTCAGCCACTCTCATTCCGAAGTTGGAATTCTAAAACTCTAGTGATTTTTATGAAGTGAGACAGACTGAGAACTTTTCAGCACCCCCTTGTATATACATGCACTTGATTCAAAGGATAAATAATTATTAAAGAAGCAAACTTTGCAATATACAAACAAGACTGAGAATTCCTTAATCTATAAGAAAATACTCAAAGCCCACATCTAATAAAGCTGAAAAACTAAATCCTCCCAGGTTATTCGTTTCTTTTCTTTTTTTCTTTGTATTTTTTATGATGTAAATTCTAAGCATTAAAAAAGCATGTACTTTATTCACATGATTGGTTTTTAAGTTGACATTTATGCTAAAATAAAACAAAAAATTTGTAGATGATTGTTTTCCTCTTTGAAAAACTGTTAGAAATGATAAAACCTTTGAATTAGAACAAAACACTTCTGACATTTATAGCTTCATATCTTCTTCTAAGATAGAAAATATTTTCTTAGATTTTCTGCTTTTCATCACAATGCAAATATCAATTGGGAGAATTTTCACTGGCACTGTATCTTAGTGAAAAAAATTCTTTTATAATCTAACTCACCAATAAAGTTGTAAAAGCTAAACACTAGATATGCTGATTAGTCTGTTTAAATAACATCTGTTTAGTCTAAACAATAATATAATAATATTTCTTTGAGGTTAACTCTCAAGGATGAGGGATACATGTTCAAATCTTATCAGAATTTCTTTTTTTCTTTCTTTTAATACATTGGTAAATTGATTTTTTTTTTTTTTTGTTGTTGTTTTTAGTTTTGTGATAGAAAACAAGACAATTACAAAATAAGTAAACCGTTCAAAAATGAATAAAATGGTTTCATTTAAGAAAATCAGACAATTTCAAATGCTGTCCATGCAGAAACCTCTTCAAAAGAGGGACTAGTAGGAAAATGTTTATAAATTAAACATGTTCTGCTTTTAATTTGGCTTCAGAAATTTTAGGGGAAATGGGTTATGGAAAAGAATTTTTCATTTAACGAAACATTCTCTTCCATGATCCGTTTCTGAAATATTTCTGATTAAGCTAAAATAGAGGCAAGTCATGTTAAATTTATAATCATTATCCTATTTGTTCCTTATTTAATCCATATTTTATAATTTATATAATGTGTGTGTTTGTAAAAATTCAGATATAAATAAAAAATATATCTGTAAAAATATGAATAAGGAAAAATCTTTTACAAGAATAAAGAAGAATTTTCCTTTTTTTTTTATATTTATATATATATATATATATATATATATATATATATATATATATATAGACTATTATCCTCATCATTCTTGTTATAACAATGTTTTAGCCTTTATTAGCTGTATATCAATCCGGGTAGCCTACAGTGCAGTTTGGAGTTCACTGTAAGTTTCCTGAATAAATATACACCTAAAGAAGACCAGAGGAAACGACAACCCAAAATGTTGTGATAACAACAACAACAAAAATAAGAACAATATTCCAAGTGTAAATAATGATAACTCTTCATCCGAGAAATTCAGAAAAAAATGTTTTCTATGGGAAAAAATGTTCCAAGGTATATCCTGGTTTTAAATGTTGTTCCTTAAATTTTCTAATAGTGCTACAGAAAAGCAAGCAAGTCTCCATGGTTGTTATATTGGTTTATAGCAAGCAACTACTCTTACCTCTTGAATCCCCACAAATTCTTATCACAACAATGAAATTGTCAGGTGGGGTGTTGGGGAGGGAGTAATTAGATTTCTTAATGCAGAAATAACACCTGGTTCCAGCCTGAATACCTGGCCTGGCAAGCATGTCACAATCACCACAATTTCATTTTACAAATATTTCACTACACAGGCATGACAGTCTAAATTCTACAGGGTAAGTATTAATATCATATCACAGAAATGACACGCAGCGTGGTATTCTACTATCCCTGCACCATTTTTAGTGTGTGGACTCTTCCACAACAAGCTAGTTAACCCCTGCTAGGAAATGCACTATTCCTGTTATAATTTTCACCATCACAATCTTACAAAATATATAACAAGCATTCATTCGTTAATCCCCTTCAAACTAGCTTGTTGATTGGTCAGTTCCAACCAATCAAACCGCCTGCATGTGACAAATCTGTTTTACCGCGTTTTCCATCTGAGCCAGTCACATGATTCACGATGATGTATAAACAGAACACGTGTAAACTCCCTCGTGTTTCTTTTCTTTTCATCTCTCTCTCGCGTCTCATTCCTTGCTACCAAGTACCAAGATGTAATCTTCAAGAACTCCTGTCTTAACCTTTGTGGTCAGACGTTAAAGACCATTACCAACATTCACGCAAGTACGAACTCTGAAATCTCTTCTGAACTTTAACCAACTTATACAATACACAATTCCAAACATGCTAAAGAAACTTTAAACTACAGTTTAATAATTACTTTCACTTTATGAGCTCGAATAAAGTATTTACCTAATCTAAGAGACACAACTCTGTCTAACTTTTCAGTTCACATGCATGTATATCAAACACTAATAAATTCAATTGTTACGTTTTGAAACAAGATGTTTATGAATCTTTATTATTCTCTATCTTGTATTAATTGTTGTGTATGGAAGATTATTGAACACACAATTTTAAACCTTCTGATAATTCAAATCTTCTATTCCTCTCCAACACACATCCGCAACAAGTGCAATGGAGATGTGCTATTATTGGCAGCCTGATTGGTAGGACAGGGCAGAGAAGTTGTATTCAAATTCTAATCGATGGAACTAACTTCAAGCTTTTCGGGGTTTTTTTCATGTGTCAAATCAGTACAAGGGAAGCAACTCTGTTTCAAGAATTATTTCTCTTGCATTTCATATGTGATTACTTTTTAGAGCCTTCTATACTACGAAGGAAATAAATTAATTTTATACTAACTCTAATTTTTTTAATCATCCTAAGCAAGGCAACAAAACCACTAAGACGCAATGTGGTTATTGATTGTTAGAGATCATGGGAAAAAAAAAAAACACTATTAAGGTGGAGAGAACAATAAAAGAATGAATTTAGAAGATAGTAGATATCGATTAACATTGCATTTAATTTTTGAAGATCAAAGTTGACTGGGAAGCAAGAGTTCCACAAATGAGAAGTGCGAGAAAAGAAACTGTTAGCATAGAACTTACAATTACATCTAGCCAATCTATCTTCTATCTATCTATCTATATATATTATATATATATATATATAAAACTGACTGTGTGTATGTGTGGGTTCGTGAACTACTTGAGAACCATAAGGCATATTTCCACCAAATTTGGAACATAGATTGTACTCGATACTGGGTGTGTCTGGGTAAGAAAATTAGTAATTTTTCAAAAATCAATAACCGATAATCAATAAATATAATGTTTAAATGGGAATTTCCATTAGTTTGGTTGCTTTTAAACATTCAGACTTGAAGTCTAAACCCTAAGGCCGATTTTAAGGAAACTTGATGCAATTTACTGTCACACTTATTATAAGCTATATTGATTTTCATTTCTCTCGACACTGGGACCTCCAGGATGCCCCAAAGGGACCAAAAAAATTCAAATTGCTTCGATTTTGATGAAATTTTGCATGTTTGTTACGCTCTTACAATGAGATAGAAATTAGTTGTCAGATTTTTAAAAATGCATGAGGGAGCCCCCAGGATGAGCCTATAAACCCCTTGATGCTGCAATTGCTTTTCAAGTGTATTTTGTAGCAGTATTCCCCAGTTTCAATGAAAATTTCAGTACATATTGAGATTATATTGAGTAACTGAAGTAGTCACTTGGAATTCACTGAAAATCAACACTGGGACCCCCAGGGAACCCCGAAATTTTCAATTAAGTCTACAGCCTTGGTCATAAAGTCGATTAAATAGAAAACTTAAAAAAGATGTGCTTTATTATTTCAATTACTTTTAGTGTTAAACCTGTCCTTTGACTTGAAATTTGGTAGCCCTAGGGTAAATCAAAGGGACCCCCAAATTTTCAAATTGCTTTGATTTTGACAGAATTTTACATGTATGTTACAATCTTAAAATGAATCAAAAACGATTATCAGATTTTGAAAACTATATAAGGGGCCCCCAAGATGACCCATGAACACCTTGCTGCGCCATTAGTCTTTCAATTGTAGTGGTTAGCAACATTCCGGTGAAAATTTGCACATAATTTGTGTTTAGATCAATCAACTCAAAATCAAAACTGACACCCCATGTGTCATAAATACATTATGAAAAATATCAGTTTTTTCCATGGATTCCCCGTTTTAGTACTGAAATAGTTTAGTTTGCATTAACTTGATAGCAAAAATTATATCCTTCCTTAAGAAAAAAAGAATAAGTGCAAATGAAAGTGCACCGATGAGAGAAGTGCATGTAGGTATAAGACGCATGTGCAATATCAATTGAGATGTGTAGTGTATACAATTGATTTTGCTCCACGTACAATGATCGATCAAGTTATGTAGTGCGTACTATCAATTTTGCTACACGTGTAGTGTTCATTACTGCTATGTGATGAAATAAATTCAGAAAATCTCATTCGCATCAAAGTTGTCATCCAGTAAAAAAGTAGGCTGCCTTGATGCATGTATATTTTGAATTTTTGATACTTTAAATTTAAATTTGTGAAAATTATATCATTAAAAAAGTTTAAGTGTAAATGCCAATTTTTAATTATGTATTTATCATCTTCTAATCAGCGTTTAAATAATACTTACTAACTCATATATTTGGAAACTTGAGCCCTAAAATTTTAACAGTTTTATTCTGGAAAATGCATTTATAATTATGCTAAACTTAGCGTGTATGTTTTAACGTTCATAGTGAGTAGGTTTCTAGCTGCATGTTAATTTTTATCACTAAAACTTTTTTTGTTAGTCTATTTTTAGATAAATCCTAACTTTATGAGCTTGCTTATAATTGTTTACCACGTTCCCATGGTCTCCTATATAAACTTGCATTTAATTTATTGTGGCTATATTTTCATTAATGTGTATAATATTCTAGCTTTTTAATTGATTACTTCATTGTTATTCAAAAAGCTTAGCCAAACCCCTCCAACTACAGCCTGACGGTAATGCCAAGAAAGTGAAATCCTTCACTTGGACATGCTACTACTACAGCCAAATGCATGAAAACACTGAGAAGAAACCCTTCACAACAAGAAACTCAAATTAGACTGAAACAAAATGCTATTCTTACAGCTAATGCAAGGTCAGCAGAAACTAATGAGCAACGGTTAACTAGGCGAGGAAGGAACACTGCCAGAACTCCTGCTACTTGAGCGGTCAAAACTGTGGGGCAACATGTAAGAAATGCTATTAGAACTGCTGCCACTCGAGCTGGCAATCTTCAGACATACAAGTCCATTGACACAATCTCAGATCCAGATCAGGTGGTGAATTATCCAACTGAATTTCTTAATTCATTAGATCCACCTGGACTACCGCCTCACAGATTGGGACCCCTAAAAGTTGGGACCCCAGTTATACTGTTGAGAAATTTGGAACCACTAAGACTCTGCAATGGAACACGCTTGGTGTTAAAAAAGACAATGCAACACGTCATAGAGGCAACTATTCTTTCAGGATGTGCAAAAGGGGAGGATGTGTTCATTCCAAGGATTCCTCTTATTCCATCAGAAACAGAACTACCAATTCCTTTCAGAAGGCTACAATTTCTTGTTCGTGTTAGTTTTGCATTGTCAATAAACAATCCCAAGGACAAACATTGTCTGTTGCAGGCATTCATTTGGAAGAGCCATGCTTTTCACATGGCCAATTATATGTTGGTTTCAGAGTTGGAGGCAAACAAAATCTCTTTGCATTTGTTCCACGAGGTAAAACCAAAAATATAGTTTATCATGAAGTCTTGTCTTTTAATTTTAATGGACCGATGATGTCAATCCTTTTATTCGTTTTGATTCTCATATACATGTATGTTTGTCGTTTAAAATAGACTCTATAGCGCCATGCTATGTTCCAACTGGGATTAATTTTAATTCAAGTTAAATTTAATTAATCTAAAATAAACTCTTTAATAAAATTCAACCCAATAGACTATTTGAAAGGTGTAATTATGCCAAACAGTTTTATTAAGTAATTAGCTTTAGCCTATTATTGGATAAGATAGTTGGATTTTCAGTGACTGCAATAAATCTTCAAGGATGGTTTGTGCGATCATATCACTGAGCACATAATCTTAAAATCCTCCTTTGTTCACCTTTTTGTCTGCACATAAGCAGGCTATCAAGATACTTTAGGGTAGGACATATGGGTTGGTTCTCTTAATAGCAGGAGGTCATATACTGCTAATTCAATTATAAAATGATGAGACCTAGTTGCCAATCTAGAATGGCACTAAAATTCATAAAGTTTAGGTACCATAACAAAAAGTCCTGCCTTATGTGAAGGGGTTATCAGAGAGAAAATACAAAGGATCTGCAGTCCATATAACATTAGGACAACCTTCAAAAGCTGGACAACACTTTGCAGTACCGCTCCAGAGTAAGACACCCCATAGAGGAGAACATGACTAAAGACAGTGTATACGCCATCCCATGCAGCTGTGGAAAGACATAAAGGGGAGACAGGCTGCCCCCTTAAGGTAAGGCTTCAAGAACACCAAAAAGCTGTAACACAAGAGGAAGTTGAAAAATCAGGCGTGGCTGACCACATATGGAGAGAAAAGTGAGATCACCCTCTGTGGGATCAGGTTGAAATCATGGACAAAAAACATCATTGGAAAATTTGTAAACTTAAGGAATCAGAACATATGCTAGGCCACAAAAATCTGAGCCAACCAAACATAGAAATGAATACAATATGGGAACCAGTAATAAGGAGTACCAGAGAAAAGCAATAACAGCGAAAATTGCAATGAGCTCTGGTAAAAGACATGCAATGATAACAGCAAAAATTGCAATATGAGCACTGGTAAAAAAAAGTTGGTTGCTGAAGACTAACTTTATAAGTCCCAGAAATTCATACACAGATGTCCCTAAGGACACATGACACATTGGATAAAGGCGTTGGTTAGATCCAGTGACAGGATACCTGGTTATGGCAGTGGAGAACTTGGAGAGGGGAATTAACAGGAGATAACTGACATCCATTAGACATGGCACATGGAACTAGAACAGTCTACCCCAGTGAGCGATATTATATTCATCATTGGTGATGGCTGGTTGCTTGTATCTAAGTATGCTAACCAATCCCAGTTGAAAACGCTTTCCCAGGCATAGTTATGCTTGTTCAATAACCACAGCACCCACCTATAGTTTATGCAGACCTTAGTTACAGTTTCTGGTAAGACCAACAGTCTGAACAAGGCCAGTACATTCAAACCTTTGGTCATAATGACTTATGACTTTGTGTTAGCACAACTACCGATAGCTCCCAAATAAGTTCCATCTACCTAATTTCCCTTATAAGGCTTGGGTCAACCCATGGTATGGTTTTAAGGCACTTTCCAAAGGGATTGCTACCCCAGGACAATAACATCTAGAAGTCACCTTTCTGATAAGTCAACCATAATGAGATTTGAACCCTGGTCTGAACGCAAACATGACCATATATATTCAGCATTAATTAACCCACAAAAGTCTTTATTTTAACCCACAAATTAAAAAGGGTTTGCAATTTATTAATCATGTGTTGAAAGTTCGTTGTAATTTGTTGATAATTAAATCATAATACCTAATATCTACAAATGGATGAAATCTTTGAAAATAAAGATCAGTTAGATTTTGGATTTTTTTTTTTCTTTACCATTAATGGCATATCACCACTCTGTTAATGCCTGTAATAAAACATCTGAAAGAGAAAGATGAATTGTAAAAATTTGGCACATCTTTGATTATGGTCCCACCAATGACATGTTCTCAAAATACCTATTGCAAAGAAAGAGTTTAGTATAGGTACCTCCACGAATTGGGTATATGTAAGGTTTAAGATGAATTTTTAAAAATGAAAAACCCTTTCTTGAAGCTTTCAATTTAGCTTTAAATGAAAGCTAATTGATTAAAAATTAAAATTTCCTATACCCGGTAACTAAAATACTTTGTTGTATTTCAGACAGAAATTATATTGATTGGAATAAACTTGCATTTTTTTTTTTTTTTTAGTAAAATCAATAATGTCAGCAATTTCTTTTAGACATTTGTAAACAAAACTTTGTTTTAAAAATATTGCAAAAATAAAATATATATCTGAAACATTTGAGGACAATTTGCAAATTTAATGTTAAGTTAATCTGATTTGAAACAAATATTACTTATAGCATAAAATGTTGTATACAAGCATTTCATAACTACAGGGTCTTGTTTTTATGATGTGTTAATCGATTTATTGACAGTGGATTGACTGATGAACATGTTCATAGTTAAGTATGGTGTAGCAGATAAATTTCATTAAGGTTTCATTTTATTTTTCCCCATGAAGAGGGAACAACCATTAAAACATGTGACTTATTAAGAATAGATTTATCAGTTTGTACCTCCATACTTCAGAAATTCTGTCTATATACATATAAAAACAAATTGAAATTCTTTTAAAAATAGTCAACAGTCTTCAGATTGTAATTAAATATAGTTTTACTTAATACTCCCTAAAAAATATCTCCTCGAAAAATTTTTTTTCTTCAGACAATATTGTTTTAATATATGTTATTCATAGAGGCAATTAACAGCTTCTCTAAAATTGTAAATATGACAATAAAGATGAGGACAACAATGTAAATAGTTACAATACCTCATGTTTTGGCTGTTGTATGCTCTGGCCTTCTTTAGGTGATATATATTGGAAGATTATTCTAGTTTCATGTGCCATGCCTTTTCTAAATATCTCAGTTTTACTTAATTCCCTTTAGTAACTCAAGTTTGTGTTCACCTATGCTGTTGTACTCACAACTCTTTGGATCAAGCTACTGGATTACTTCAACCACTGGGCCATGTGTCTTTGGGGGATAAAAGCCTTGGTTGAAGTAATCCTGTAAAGATGTGAACAACAGTCCAAACAATGTAAATAGCATAAATAAAAAAATTCACATAACAACCAAGTCAAAATGGTTGGGGGGTGAGGGGTTCATACAGCGGGCATTCTAACACTCTTGTTGACTTGTATCAGTGGAGTAACTAATTACATCCAGTAATCTCTTCATAAAATAGCCTGTGTTTGCTTGGCTAGCATCACCTGAGCAATTTCAATTTACTTAGACATGATATCAAATTGCACATGAATAATCATAAAAAATTACATTCAAAAATAATTTATCTAAAGTTAATATCAAGTTTCTTACATTTAAAACACAATCAAGTGACTGATGGTCCTGCAGTAGGTCGCCATTATTTCCTGCAATAGACTGGTTGCCATCTGAGGCTATAGGACCCAGTTTGTCCTGCTACTGTTTTAGAAGAGATGGATTCATCCCTTTCTCATGTGTATTTGTGCATAACTGAATGTGATGAACCTGACCGAAATTTGAACTTGGCTCTCTGATTTCTCAGACCAAGCTGTTATCTATTACATCATACTGCACAAAAACAATAAAAGATTTAATTGATACAAAACAAAACTCCCTTAAACCTAAAGCAAGAACTTGCACTACAAATTGTAATAAATGCCACAAGAAATGCATAGGTGAAACTTCTAGGAATTTAAATAAAAGAATATATGAAAACAATGGATTTTTTATGAAATACACTCAATACATTAGTCCCTTGTAATGAGTTTGACCATAATTTTGCCTTAAAACTACATTAAGTCAAAGAGAAAGTGATTTATTAAGGCAAAATGGTATAAAAAGTGCACTAATTTCTGAGTCTCTCTGCGTATCCCATTTCATCCAATGTTTCCTCTTAATAAAACTACTGCTATTACAATGTGGAATATTTAAAAAAACAGCAAGAAAACCAAGAGATAAGAACCTGAAAGAAGTCAGCTAAGCCATACATCCAAACAGATCAGACACCAGAAATTTGAATCTTCAGTGTGTCTTCCGATGTTTAATTATAGCTTATATTTTTTCCCACCCACTATATAAGATTCCATCAATAAAAATATTATTTAATCTGAAGAAGTCCTTTTGAACATGATGCATAGAATTCTCTCCCATTTTGTCATTCAATTAGCAACAGTTATATATATATATATTTAATATTTTTTTTTATGTTTGTTTCTAAAGATTTATTTTTTATTTTTGCTGATAGGAAGTTATCAATGCAAAAACTGTTTTGGGATTGTAATACCTCTTGACATTTCTCTATAGTTCTCTCTGTTACTTTATCAGTCTTAAGCAGAACACATTTCTTTTTTTCCCATCCCAATTTAGTTCACTAATTCAATAAACAATCATTTGAAGGATGATCACTTAAAATAGGTTCTTTGTCAACACATTTATTTTATCACATCATCTAATGTGAAAACAAAACCAATGAATTTTGAAAACGTTAGTTTCAGAATTGAAAAAAATTTTTTTTAAATTAATTATATTTCTCTCTATGCATAGAAAAAAAAATTATTTCCTATTTATAGGTACCTATATGAATGTCCAACAAGGCTGATGATGGAGAGAGAGAGAGAGAGAGAGAGAGAGAGAATTTAATACAAGAAATACTTACTTTTCAACATAATTTCCTCCCTTTTCAATACACTTAACCTGAAATTTCTCCATTAATTAGAAACTTTATGCAGTGAAAATGTCAGATCAAAATTCAGCTAATAACTAATAGGCTTATGGACTTCGTGATCAATTGCCATATTAATGCCTCAATATATTTTTTACTACTACACACACCAGATTTTTTAAAAATCCAATAACTGTTTACATATGTTGGATTATAAATAAAAAAATAAAAATCCATTAATTCTTTAGCAATTACTTTGGTTACATTTCAGATCCAAAAATAAAAGTTTGAATTATGGACTTTGAAAGATTAGGACAAGAAATGTACCTTAAAAAGAGTAATTGAACCTCTCATTTTATTGGGATCATATATATATATATATATATATATATATATATATATATATATATATATATATATATATATATATATAGATAGATAGATAGATATGTGGTGGTGGTGGGGGGATTTCATGGTTAAAAAAAAAAAAAAAATTAATTTCCCAACCTTCCTTAGGAAGGAAAGCATTAAGATAAGCGTTTTGAATTTAATAATAAAACTAGTTTGGTACTTCATCAATTCACTGGTGGCAAGATGATTAAGTTTAAAATCTAAATTGGTTGCCCATGTAAAATTTTACATTTATTAGAAAATATATTCAGCTTAAATAGAATAGTCATTTATTTGAATCTAGTTTGGTATGTGTCAATTCACTGACTTCAAATGGCCACACATTTCACCTTATACTCTTTTCCTGTTGCTAATGGGTTATTCAAACAGAAAAGGAAAGTAGCCTTCCTGGCATGGATGTACAGTGTGCATGTGTGTGTGTATACATTTTAATTTTAATGATGTCCTAAAAATATTTTGTAAAAATATTTTTAAAAATAATTTTGACTGAATAATTCCTGAAAAGCTCAATAAAATCTTATAATCAACTGATTTTTTTTAGGCTTTAAATAATTAACATTTTTCTTCTCTCCAACTTTATTGCTCAACCCAGGATAGGGATTGTCCAGGCTGATTGGGATGGGAATGTAATATGCCAAGAATTTATTTCAAATTCAGTCAATATGAGTGGGTATATTAAATGGCACAACCACATGTTAAGTCACTCCTGCACAACACACACACAGCTTACATCCAGGTCATGTTGAAACACTGGTTCTCATATGATCAGAGAGACTGATCAGCACCTATATGGGTGACCATTTGAGAATACCAGGTGCTGTATGTTTGGATGTGCAGGTGGTGTAATGTATAACAGCTTGGAATAAGAAATCAGAAAGCAAAGTTCAAATCCCAGTAGGATTCATTATATTCACTTACATTCAAATACCTTTGGGAAGGTATGCATTTTCTCCCAGCTATGGGTTAAATAGTAGGATTTGCATCAGAAAATCATTATCTCAAAATGTTTTAGCATTAAATAACCTTAAAAAGGTCGATAAGCCATGAAAACCAAAAACAAATCAATCACACAGTGTGTAGTGGATAGAACATTAGCTCTTTTATGATATAAATTACACATTCTATCTATCTCGTGCAATCCTCTTAAATGTACCACAAAATATTATCATGGCCTACGTATGTGTGTGTGTGTGTGTGTAAGTTGTAATGGTACAACATTCAGTCAGTCATGTGCCATGCATGATACACGCTTAGGCGATCATGTATCTTTTGATACATGACTGATGAGGCAGATTTTTTCATACAGTAGGTTGCCATTTCTTTTTGCAGTAGACCAGTTTCCATCCAAGGCTATAGAACCTACTCTGTCCTGCTATTTACCCATAGCTGAAGGGAGAAGAGGATTCATATCTTTCCCAAGGGTATTAGCACATAAGTAATGGATCCGACTGGAATTCAAACTCGGCTCTCTAATTCCTCAATCCGAGCCTCCTGGTACAACATTAGTATTTGAATAATATCCACATTAACTAAAATGGCTTTCAGTTTTATTGAAATTTTCTACTTATTTATGTAGATTAGACTTCTCAACCCTAAATAACATCAAAAATAAGAAGCAAGAAAGACTACACTCAATTGAAGAAGAAATGAGGGTCTGCTTATTGCACATTTGACCAAACATGGGAGAAAAAAAACCAAAAAAAAAAAAAAACCATCATCAGGCACAGGTTTTACAGTAAATAAACTGCACAAATTGTTGAATAGAAACATTGAAATAAACCAAGTTCATATTTTGTGTGTATTTTTTTTTAAATCTATGGTTTTATTTCATAACATTTAAATGTATAGCCTTTCAAAATTTTGCTAAGTATGCCATGGTAGTTTCATTTCCTCTTAGGCGTGCCATTGCTTAAAAATGTTGAGAAACTCTGGTCTATCACAACAAACAAAATATATTCCCCCCCCCCAAAAAAAATAAAAATAAAAAGATTAAAAAAAAATAAATATCAAAATTATTCAGTAAAAAAAAATTTACTGAAGATTTTTTTTTTTTTATGGTTGAAGTCCATAATCTTAAACAAATGTTGAATTTGGAGGTATTGAAAGTAACATGCAGGAGAGTTTCATCAGATGCAAACTCAACAATACTGCAGTTGTGGACTGAACAATTGTAGATTACTTATGAAGGAATGATAAAAAGTTCTTGCTCAAACCAATTTCCAAAATTCTGACCAAATAAACACATATTCAAATATTTTCTTTTGTCACTGTTTGGGCTGAGAACTTTTCAGCACCCGCTCATACATAAAGAAGCAGAGACCAATCTCAAAGTTCAAGGGGGAGTAAGATTGTTTCTCTCTACATTCTACACACAAGAAATTATGTTGAGGCATGAAACTGATAGTCACCAGGTGTTGTTGACAACGTGTATGTACGTGTAATATATAAAATGTAGGTATAGTGGTATTTCCGTTGAAACAAATTCAAAGACATAATAACAACAATACTAATATTTATTGTATATTATTATTAAGTTATTAGACAAAATAGAAGCATAATGAGAAACGGGTTAAAAAGCAGAATTTTTGGATATATGTGTATGCCTTCTAACTAAAAAAAATGAAAAAAGAAAAAAAAAAATCCAAAACTTTTTAGCACCCATTATATATATATATATATATATATATATATATATATATATATATATATATATATATATATATGTGTGTGTGTGTGTGTGTGTGTATATATATATACATATAAAGCAGCAAAGGCAAATCTCAAAAGTTCAATGAAACAGTTTATAATGATAAGAACACTTTCATCTTTTGTAAAATAAACTTTATTTTTGTTTATCTGTTTTGGATTTCTTTATGTAAAACAGACAAATGTATTTCAATCTGCTGAGAAGTAACACCTGACATGATTATATTTGCATATGTCTAATATCACTATCCAAGTATCTGATACCATGAGAAAAATAACAATTTTTTTTTTTTTTTTTTTTTAACAGGTTTACATTTTTTTTGCTAGGGCTATTTTCAACTTTGATTATAGCATGTAGTTAGTCTTGTGTAATATTTCTTCTCACTGAGGCAAAAAAACTGCAGACCATGTAAGCAGTACAAGAAGCAGTATGGAGCACAAGTGGCAGACACCAGTACCTTGAAATTTAAAAAAAAAAAAAAAAAATGAATTAAATAAACAGTAATTCAGAAACACAAATGATCCCACTTAAAATGCCTGTAGTTTTATAGCTAAAGAAAAAAATAATGGTTTTAATATATAAATTTATAAAGAAATTCACATAGCAATAAAAAAGATTAAGAGATATACCTCACTGTTGGGTAAGGGTTAGCAAGCTCACATACCATTATTACTCTTGTAAGTAATCTAGTTTGATACTGTATCAATACTATGAACAGAACCCCATCTTCTAAATCAATAAAAAGAAAATTCGATATTTTTCAATTTTGACAATTTTTGAAGAAATTATAATAAATGCTAATGAACAAAATTCATTCTACTTCATTCTTAACGTTTATCAGTCTGTATGTGGTTTCATTTTTCTATGCAAAAAGTTCATCCTACCACTGAATTTGAATTTGTTTGAATTTCATAGTTGTGTTGTCATATCCTGCTATGGCAACAGAAAACAACTTTGAGTACAATTAACAATAATTTTACTGCAATTGAGAAAGAATGCAGTGGAAAGGGAAGTAATATTAATAATGCAGAGTGCTGAAGGGTAAATTCTATAGTTTCTCCTGCATGTATAGATTGCAATTTCTTCCTATATTTTTAGCCATTTTTTTTTTTATTATTATACTCTGTCCTAATGTTTTTTTGTTTTCTCTTTAATTCTTATATATATATATATATATATATATATATATATATATATATATATATATATGTATGTGTGTGAATTTGAATTCAGGTGTCCCAATGTAGGGGTGTGCATATATAAGAATCTGAAAAATTTCTACTTTGATATGTTTTACAGATAGACTAGCATTTCAATATTGATATAATTTTTAAAATTTCAAAAAACTTATCCTCTGCCTTCAAGTTTCACAGATACACTACTGATCAAAGTTAAGATGAATCTTGTCTTACTGTGAAGAGTAGTATATCTACAAACCTTTAAATTGAGCACTTTCATTAAGAAAATCTGCTCCCGTTTAAATGCATCCAATTCCAGTTATTTACTGGCTGATGTGTTTTGTTGGGTGTTAATGATCTCTTATTATTATAATATAACTATATTGTTTAAAATTTGCTATATTCATAGTGGAAGAGTGCTCAATATTAGAGAGAGAGAGAGCGCATCAAACCAATTAATTATTTTATTATAATTATCAAGGTATCTTTCCTATCCCATCTGTAGGGGAGGTAAATCAAATTAGTAAATTTATGAGTGATTACTTCCCTTAATCATTTTAATAATCTATACAAATAAAAAATTTATCTACAAACTGTTTAATTAATCAATTCCATTACTCCGACATTTCTTAGATTGCAGTTTTATTTGTTCAAGCCTTTCCCGTGAGGCACTCAGATACTTTTGTCTTGTAAGTGATTGTCTTGTTTCAACTTGATCTTGAAAATGTCTGTTGTTCTGTTGCTAATCTTTTTCTTCCAAGAGATATTTTCATTTCACTTATATTAAACACATAAAATTTTATATAATACCAGGAGAAATCAATGAATCATCAAACATCTAAAAAAAAAAAAAAAAAAAAAAAAAATATAGATGGAATGGATTAATTAAATAGTTCATTGGCCTCTATTTTAGTTGTGAAGTCTATCTATCCTTTGTTGAATCTTAATACATTGTTTCAAGATTTTTGTTTCATTGTATCTCACTAATAAAACTTTCTTTAAAAAAAAAAAAAAAAAAAAAAAAACTGCAATTGTGGTTACGCAAGTTTATAAATATTGAAGGTGTGATCACAGGAATTAACACTGCATGGTAATTGTTGATTTTATGCTTCAGTGGAATCACATTGAAGCATGAAACAAAGTCACCATGCAGTGTAGATTCCTGCAGCCACACCCTCAGTATCTATTATAGATAAAGGTATATGTATCAGGACCTCTCTGTGACAGTCATAGATTGAAAGTTTCTTTAAAAAAAAAAAAATTTCTTAGAAACACTGATCATGTAACAGGTGTTTGAAGGTCTTATCAAAACAAATGTATTAATCAAGATCAGCCCATTTTATCCACAACTTGCACCTTACATGAAAACATCACCATTTTGTGTAGGCATAAAAATTCTCTTGAAAAATCATTGGTCAATTACATAATTTCTTTGTTTTTTTCTAAGAAAAAAAAAAAAAAAAAAAAAAAAAAAAAAAAAGATTCTTATCAGTTGTTGGGTTGCTAAATTTGTATGCAAGAATCAGTACTCTAATTGCTTACAATTTTTATGCCCAAGTCAAATAAAACAAAAACTGGTAGAATTTTTTAATATAGTATAAAATGACATTTATAAGTATTTTTGTTTTAATTTAAATTTTTTCTTTCAGTTGCTTAAATTACACTGATTTCAGTCGTTGAGTTGCTTAAAATTTCATCAAATTTGAGTATAGTTGCTTATGGGGATGGAAAACTTAAAAAAAATTAAAAAAAAAAAAAAAAAAAAAAAGAATACTTGTAATTTTAAGCAGTAGGTGATTCTGAGAAAAAAAAAGAAAAAAAAAAAGACATTCTTGTTATTTCCATGTATTCAGGTGAATTCACTGTTTCTATTTCTTCAATCTGAAATTTACTTCCATTGCAAAGGGAGAGAACTGTTAAAAATGTTCATAAGAAATCTTAACTTTTGATTTAGCCTCTCTTGCCTCAGACAACGAAATCCAATTTAAATTAAAACTTTTTTTTTCTGGTATTCAATAAAATGAATAATGATTGTAAAAAAAAAAAATAAATAAAAAAAAAAAAAACATTGCAGAGTTGTGAAGGTAGTTAAAAAACGTGGTGTCATGGGCCCCCCACCATGAAGAATAGTCCTTTTGACACTACGTCTATCATAGACCATTTGCTACTCTGTTGACATAATCAAGGGCAAACATTATATATCTTCATGACCTTGAACTTTTCTTCATTGCTTTGTTCCACACCCTCCAACTGACTATAGTAAGTCTATTTTAAATTTAAAATAAATTTAATTTCTTTTCAGTTGTTTCAGTGTTACAAACTTACTTTGAATGTGCTTTGTGAACATTTTTACAATTTTATACTTTGTAGCTACCCTGAGTTTATTTTACTTTTGGTATTAAGTGGCTGTGCAGGACCAGTTAATGTTTATACTCCCTTATATAACTAGGCAACGATTCAAACTTGAGGGAGGATGAGAAATGCAGGCCACTGTGGACAGGGTGCTTGGATGGGTTATGTATTGAGTTACATTCCCATTTATTTTTGTTCTGCTAGCTGGACTTTCCTATCCATTCTTACTTCCAGCACTCTTGCCCTTTATTACTTCCAACTATCATGGCTCCTTGTAATTCTGACCTAAACTACTTCCGGCTACCACTGACTCTTACATCTGGCATTCCTGGCCTCTATTACTTCCAACTCTTCTCAACCTAACTCACCTGCATTAATGGACCTGCTTACAACATACCTGAACTTCCAGCTATGCATAGTTTCCTGCAACTGGCTTTCCTGTCAATCTAACACACTTGGTTTAGGAAATTGCTGCATGCATATTGTCCAGAATCAAACAACCTACTCTGTACACTTCAGTTAAAATACTACGAAAGGTTCACCAATGGACTTCATCAGCAACTACTCAATACCAGCACCAGACATTTAAACTAAACTTTCTTCTCTTTGGCTATATCGTCCAGATTTCAAATAACCTATTCTGCATGCTTTGGTTAAAATACTACACAAGGTTCATTATTGGACTTAATCAGCAACATCTTAACACTTTCGCTAGACATGTGAACTGAACTTTCAGACTGTGGACATACACGCCAACTTAACTTACATGGACTAACATTTAATCATATAGTTATATTACCCAGATCTTCTAGCATGTCAGTATTCCTCAATTGACTTAATTCTGCTCCATTATGAATTCATTGTTTGTTCATGTTCCTTTAATCCAAACACATACCTATACGATGTAAATAAATTTTGTATTAATTTTAAGTTTGTTGTTAGTTGTCCTCTTGTTGACCTGTCAGATTTCAAGTCTTATTTTTTTTAAAATGGTAGCAGACCTTTTGTGATATCTATACCTTATTGGGACACACAAACCATTTTATATCGCACAACCTCCAGGGGGTTCCACTACACATCTTATTGCAGGCATATTGGTTCATGTTTGCTTTTTTTTTTTTCTTTTGCAGGCATTAAATGATTATAGCAAAAGCGTGTGTGTGTGTGTGTATATATATATATATATATATATATATATCTTTTGATACACATTATTGTAGGCATGAATGTTCATGTTTATCAAAAAAAATAAAATAAAGAATGTTTAAAAAGGTGAGCCATATAGAAAAAAAAACTTACATTTTTGGTCATGGTCTACTTTTAAAGTATTCCATTCTCTTTGAAAATTGTCTTTTACACTTTGACTGCAATTTTCTAGTGATTCATAAAAGCAATTGTAGTCAGAAGATCCCTTTTCCATGTTGCTGAAATACAGGCAAGTTTGTAATGTACTTATTTACAAGAGTTTAACAAAAAAAAAAAAAAAAAAAAAAAAAGAAGAAAAATACTCAATATATTTTGGAAAATCTTAATTTTGCATTTCCATTGAGATTTTAAACTTAAATTTTGATTAATACCGACTCAAAGTTCAGAAAACGTTTTATCTCACAGCTGATTGATCACCTACTACAAAAAACAAATGGTGCTACAGATAAACTAAATATTTTTGATGGTAGGAGAAAAAAAAAAGATGGACAGAAGTTGAAGCATGAATTAAAAATAATGGGCTATTGGATGTACAATATAAATTCACTGAAGATGGTTTTACTTAGATTTCTATTCAAGATCAGGAAGGAAAAGATTATCAGGAATTTGGCCAGAGTTTAGATAATTTCTTGTATAATGTGAAACAGAAAAAAAAAAAAAAAAAAATGAACTTTTTAAACTCACTCCTTTATTATTTTTTTTTTTTATTTAAAAAAACTAAAAAAATAATGTCACCTTGAATATTTGTTTTAATGACTGAAGAACTCATTGTCAAGCACAAAATATTTAAGTCATCAGACAAAAAGGACAAGTTTAAAATCTATTGGGATACATGCAGTTAAAAATAGCAAAAAGGAACTTTCTGAATAGCCAATGGAATAACGTATCGTGTTCTGATATATTCACAGATTCAGGTTAAGATCTTATCTAAAGTGAAAGTCTTAAAAAAGGGATGATTTAATGTCTAATGTAAATCTCACTGGGTTTAACATTAAGCATTAGATCAAAAATGTAAACTGTCATTATTATAATAAAATAGAAACATTAATGTCAATAAGAGATGACATAACAATTATTTGATTACATCAATTCTCAAATTCATGATTGGTATCCTAGGTAAGACTAGGAACTAAATCCAACAGCCAGACCTCTAATCAGGAGGTTTTTCTTAATTGCTGGTGTTCCCAGGTCCACTTGGACCCAGGGTGGTAGCACCTGTTAGGGTCCCAGCTATGGGCAAATAGTTAACACTCAAATTGGAGTCAAAACACTATAAAATGTAAAAATAGGTTTTAATACCAGAAATACATTTTTGAAAAAAAAAAAAAAAAAAAAAACTATTACCAACAATACATTTTTGACAAAAAAAATATTACCAGTAATAAAAATATTGTCAACATTAAATAAGCCATTGAGGTTGATATGCTGTAAAACAAACCAAATTCATGATTGAAACGCAAATATTTTATCATTTTTATTAAAGTAAAATACTTGATTTTATGCAACTGTTGAGTTTACCAATTTCTCTCCATTTTGTTTTCATTTTTCTTGTATTTTTATCAAAAGATTTATTTACAAGGGTAGGCAGAAAAGTACATAGGTTGACTATGAAGGAGTGATATTAGATCTGTGAAATCTGTAATACATTAGTTTCAACTCTTATTGATAACTGCATTGTTTCCTTCCAGGTGAACAGACATTTTACTGTCCAAAGAAGACTATTCATTCTGTTGGTCAAAAAATTCATCAACAGCAGATATGACATCATCACTAATGCAATAATGGATCCCAACCAAATGATTTTTCATGTTGGGGAAAAAATTTTAGTCAAATCAAAAGAATAGGAAGGGTGATCAAGCAGTTCAAAGCTGCAGTAATGCATAGCAGCCATTGAAACCAAGGACTTGTGTTCTAGAGCATTGTCCTGATGAAAAAAGACCCCTTTTGTCAGTTTTCCTAGGCGTTTGGTCTTGATAGTCTTTTGTAACTGGGTCAGCAGTTTGGCATAGTACTTTCCAGTGGTAGTAGGGTCCGTTCCAAGATAATAAACACACTGCCTTTTGCATGGGAAAAAAAAAAAAAAAAAAAAAAAACATATCTGAGGCTATCACCTTCACTGCAGATGAAACGACCTTGGCCTTCTTTAGAACAGGTGAAGAGGGGTGTTTCTACTTCAAGGATTGTTTCTGCCTCAAAATGAAGCCAACTCTCATCCTGGGTTAGGAAACATTCTAGGAAACCGGCTGGATCTGCCTAGAACAATGTCAGATTTTCCTTTGATGTGATCAGCCTGGTGCGCTTTTGATCAGGTATCAGGATATGGCACCCACCAATCAAACCTTCATCATGCACTTTTTTGAATATTCTCAACTCTCATGTGTTATGCAAATAGCATTGGCGTTTTGATTTATAGTCAATGGCCTGTCATTATTAACCATATGGTGAACACGGTCAATGATTTTCTCGGTGATGGCAATTGCAAGGCACCCAGATTGTGGGTTAAATTCAAAATTTCCTTCTCCTAGATTCAGCTGCCCAATTTTGTACTGTTGATAAAGCTGGAAAGTCATCCTGCTATTATAGCAAGCATTTCAGCGTGAATGTCCTTGGAGCTAAACCCTTTTTGCAGTTACTTGATAATACCATGATGCCAAAATTTGTCCAAGTTACTAATAGCAACTGTCTATTTTTTTCTGTTTTTGACTTACCATTTTATTTTTATTCGTTTATATGTTGTACCTTTTGACAAGCTTCTTTCATTTGTGAGGTTGTATTTTTGTGTGAACTGCGTATGTGTGCTTGACCACAACAGGGGAGTCTCTCCACCAACAGCTTAATACACCACCATCAGCTAGGGCCTCGAATAGGACAAAAAAAAAAAAAAAATTGGGGGCAGAGCACTATGTAGAAACGGAGGAGAGGTACTAGCAATATATAAGAGTGAACTAGCTTCTTACATTTCCCGAGGCTCTGAATGCAGTTACCTGCAAGACAATTTTCCTGCTGACGATGGACATTAAAACTCAGAATTGGGGTCAGCATGGAATATAATGGAGGAGGCTCTCAAGAGTCTCCAAATCAAAGCCAAGATCCTGGCCAAACAATTCTAAGCCTATATAGGACATCCTGCTGGTAATGGAGGATGAAGCCAAACAATTGGCAGGAAGCATCCTGTCAACCAAATCATTTCGTCTGCAGATGGAATACATGGGCACTCAAAAAACAAGGATTACATTACATAGGGATGCTCATGGGTATCATTGAAAACCATTTGTGAGCCTATTTTGTGGAATATGGACACATCTGGGGATTTTGTTCTGCAGATGAAGATGAGCTGAAAGAGCTTTCTGGATTTCACAACATTAACTTCCTGAGACCAGACAATCTTCATGGTCACAGAAGAACAGTGACCTCACTGTTAGTCCTGTAGCACCACATCCAAAATCAACAGCCCCAAGGGTAGAAGTGGAGATGGAGAAGTCTGGCAAGGCCCCAGAAGGCCACTGTGATTGGAAGGAAGTTGCAGCCTTTGTTCTCATCACAACTAGGACAGTTACTGATGACCAGCCTTAACCCATCTGACCTTTCATCTTGTGTGTGTGATGTATATATATATATATATATATATATATATATAGAATAGTGTCCTTTAGATATCATATTTATAATTAAAATTTTAAATCTTTTCTAATTAAATGATTAGATAGTTGTATTTAATTTTTCATTTTATTACAATTCAGAGCAGATTTTTGGTAAATAGTGTTTCAGTTTGATGAAAACAGATTGTAATTTAAATTCTAAAAGGAGTCCTGTTTTTAACTAATATAAACATGAAGAGATTGAAATTTTATTTTCTCAAAATTTCATAAAATTAATTGTGGGGGGTAACAGGTGTAAAAAATATATTATTTGGTTTTTGCAAAAAATTAAAAACACTCACTGTTACAAGAAAATTATAATTTTTAACCAAAATTTCAAACATTCTAGAAATGATTAAAAAAAAAAACAAAAAAAAAAAAAAAACAAACAAACTTTGGTCTTTCCTTTTAATAATAAAAATTTTGATGATAGAACTGTTTTTTTTTTTAAATTTAGAGCTTTTTCATCAGGTATTTGATGAAAAATAAGTTTGATAATTAAGCAGCAACATAGAAGCTTCAACTGAGTGTTTCCTTGGCTTTGATAATTTCTTTAAATACAAACAAATATATTTGAAAAGAAAACAAAAGTCATTGCTTACACCCTTGTGCAAATTAATTTAAACAACCACTTTAGTTTCCTTTCTTTTACCATACAGTCAGTTTTAGACCCACTAGAAAGACAGGGTGTAATCAATTTCTATTTTTTCTCAGACTAGGTCATTTACAGTGGTGTGCAGTAATATGAATCTCTTCAGGGTGTATGATGAAATTTGTTTGGCCTTGAAAAATATTGTGTCATCCATGACTGCATCAGATTCGGATTTTTATCACGTCCAGATACTATTGTCTTGACTGTCGATTAGTTGTCCTATTGCCATTGTCTGCAATGGACATTACTCTAAGGAAGTGTAAGGAAATTGTAACACTGCACAAACACACTGGCAAGCCTTACCAGTGAGCAAATCAAAGTACTATAGACTGTCCCGGAAAGTCTCCTGATTTAAATCTAATAGAGAATCTATGGTCAATCTGCAAGGAACAACTTTGTGGAAAGGACATATGAAGTACTAACATGTGCACTGGGTCAGGTTTCATTAGAAAAAAAAAGTAAATAATGGAATTATTCATGTTTCAATTAATTTGCACAAGGGTGAATATTTTGTTAAACCAATTCAAATTATATTTGTTCTGCCTTTCATTTCCTAGAAAATTATTTGAAAAATTTAATAAAAGTGAGTTTTATAGACACATTAAAAAAAACACACAAAAAACAACTTACCCACAAATTCTCGCTTTTGCTGATGGTTTTGGTATATAGGTTTCATTTAGCATATCTGTCCTGAATTGATCATATAGAATTTGAACTTTGTTTAGACAGATTCTAGCCTCTTCAAACTTACAATCGGCTGAGATCAAAGGCACTGCAAAGAAACAAAAATACGTGAAATTTACATAAATTTTTATTATGTAGACACAAAAATTATCCATTATTCATCATGTTTTCTTCTTTTGTAGACATGCTATAAGGAAATGTCATAGAAACATGGATTATTTTCATATGCAAAAATGAAAATATTTCTGAGAAATAGATTTGAACCAAGAACTGTTTGGCACACTTTGTAGAAACTGTGATAAGAAAGAATGTAACCAAAACTTTGGAAGGAGTTCAGTTGTCCAAATCTTGCAATGTCAATGACTGGGCTTTAAAAATATAAACATACAATTATTAAAACCTGATAATGTAAATGTCATATACCTATACACCTATGAACACTAATAAGAATGTCACAATACTCAAAAATACATTGGACACTATTATAAGTTGGGGCAATATGCTGCCTAAGCTGGCAGTATGAGCTGTCAGTGCGAGAAGCTCTTGCCATATTGAACTCTGTCTTTCGGCAGAGAGGAACCTGGACGAGGCTATGCCAAAGGGCAGAGTCACATCCGGGGAGATAGGGGAGGCAGGTAAATATCATAATATGCTGTCTAAGTAGTCCACCATTAGCAGTGGTTTATCTACTTCACGCTGATGGTGAGTATTGTATTTTGTTGATGTTATAAAGATTACCATTTCCAACCTCTGTTTTGGTTATTCCTCATTCAGTAACTTTTTCTAGGTTACAACACAAGCTTGAATAAAATTATTAATTAAAAATTAAGATGTGCAAAAGTAAGTGAATTCTTACATTTAATATTTGGTGACAGCTCTTTTGAGGTTACAATGTCAATCAGTATTTTTCTATAATTTTTTTAAATTTCTGGCAGTAGTGAGTGCCTATTTTTTACCATTCTTCTTGGCAATACTGAATTTATTATAACTGATTTATACACCATGGGGCACATATTTAAAGCAACAAAATCTAAACAAGTATTGTTTACTTTTAACCAAGTCTATCACAGATAACAAATCTATCCATCCATTTTCGTTATTCTTCATTCAGTAACATTTTCTAGGTGACAACTGTTAGTTCTTTTCCTGGAAATTATTTATCCTAACATGTCACATCACAAGTCCCATAATTCATTAAGGTCATAGAGGCTCCGGATATACTGCAGCTATAGCAGCAGCAATGTGGCTAGAGCAAGACAATCTAACAGAGCTATCTCTCTTTATGCTGGTTTTTAACTGTTTTCCTTCTCTAGACTGGTTGCTATCCCAAGGCAAAAGAATCCAAACAGCCTTGATATTTAACCCATACCTGGAGGTAAAGAAATGGATTCATACCTTTCCCCAAGGGTATTTATTTATCAGAGATACTGATATGTTCCGGAGTCATTAAAATCTTAGAGGGTATGTTAACTTTCTCATCTGTGTGTCCTATGGGATGCAACTAAAGTTTCCCATGAAACAGATACATTGCACAAAAAAAAAAAAAAACCCACAAACCATAACAGTTAATGACATAGTAAAAGGAATGTATTGTTGGTCAATACTAGGTAAACAATGACATCCATAAAATTTAACTAATACAGTTTTTCTGTAATCAAACAAATCATTTGTCAAATGAACTTGATGGTAATTAGTACATAGATTTAACATTTTATATTTTTGTCTTTATTGTTAATGTTATAAAATAAAATGACATATCTCGGCTGATTTACAGGCAAATACTCAAGAGCGAGAACCGGATGTGAACGGGACAAAGCCCCGTCACAAAATGACCATTATCTTTCTTCACAAACGTTTCCGACACACATGTTCCGGTCGAAAAATAAAATAATAATTAAAGTGCTCTATTTTTTGTCCAATAAAAATGCTTCCCTCCTAATTATACTCGCTTCGTTTCTCGAGCCTGTTAAGCCATAAAAAAACGCTATAAAAGGGGTCACAGGGAAGTTCAGCAGCAGTCGACAGGTGGCCACAAAGGAGACCGGTCACGTTCAGCAGGAGACCACCAACCACCGTCAACATGTGTGAACTACTATGAGAGATCGACCAGATCCGAAAGCCGGCTTATGAACTTTACCACACCAAGGTAGCTGTCCTAAACCCTTACGTTCCTGTTGAAATAAACCACGTAAATCTATTTCTACTGTTGTCGTATTTCTTTCTTGCAACCATACGCTTGTCTATAACATTAACATACTTGTTAAAACTATAAGTGCAAACTGTAACTAACAAGTAGAGACATTTGTATTTATAACATACAAATCACTGTTCAAATAACATTTAACAAGGCTCAAAAAAATGTTTTCAGACAAAAGAAATTTTCCTGTCTGGCTTTGTACAGATTGAAGGCAGACCCGTATTTTTTGTAATTTTATATAATAGACATTTTGCATTAATGTTTCAAATACTTTTTGTGAGTTCTTTCATTGGGATGTGTGGGTAGCATGAAAGACATCAATATCATCTTAAAGAAAATTTCTTTAAAGTTTATTATTTTTTTTTTTTTTTTTTTTTAATAGGTTTGCCGACCCTTACTTTAAGTATTTTTGTTTAAAAAAAAAAAAAAAAAAAAAAAATAAAAATACTTGTCAGAATTCTCCCCCAAAATAGTTTCTTAATTGAACTGTGATTAAGTGTAAATACTGTTTTTGTTTTGTATTTATTAATTTAAAGAAAAAAAAAAAAAAAAAGCAAAAAAAGGTTGTTGTGTAAATTTAAGACATTTGGCATAATTAAAATTGTTTTTTGGGACAATGGTATGAAAATTTTTTTTTTTTTTAATTTAACACAAAAAAATAATTAAGAAACTTTAGTTGGGACCCATTGAATTTTCCAGAGATTCAAAAAAAAAAAAAAAAAAAAAAAAAAAAATAAAATAAAATCTCCATTTGTGGATCTCAGTGACTCATGATATTAAAAACCTATCAGCATTACTTATTTTTTATTCATAAGTGAGCATAACAAATTTGACAAGAATTAAAATTCTTTGCAATTTCTCTTTCAAAGCTGCTG
Source organism: Acanthosepion pharaonis (assembly GCA_903632075.3). Lineage (NCBI taxonomy): Eukaryota > Metazoa > Mollusca > Cephalopoda > Sepiida > Sepiidae > Acanthosepion > Acanthosepion pharaonis. The sequence continues at coordinate 121,364 of CAHIKZ030002474.1, read as the reverse complement.
TTATACAACCTGCACCACCACCACGACATAGCAGTAGAAGAAGACTAATTTAAAAATGTGAAGAGCAGAGACTAAATAGTCTCACCTAGACAAGTTCTTTATATTCATTTTCAATGACTAATTGTTCTAATGAGCTTTCTTCTTTGGTAATTCAAGTTTAAAAATTTAATCACAGTATTAGATTGACAGCTAGGTCTCCCCATTTTACAGTTGAAATTGATAGTTGTAACCATATTCTATGTTAACAGTTTCTTCTTTAACTCTTTTGTGGAACTCTTCCAGCTTTTCAGTTAAATTTGATCTTCCAAAATTTAAACATCCGATCAAATCATCTGTGTTCTTTTGTCCTTTCTCCTTAATAATGATTTTTTTTTTCTCCATTCTCACACTCAGTAACCCCTTGCATCTTAGTGGCTTTACCACCTTGCTTGGGGTGAAATAAATGATTTTATACAATTATATTTTCTGCCTTATATTTGATTCTTCCCAGATAAACACGATTACACATGCTGACAAACCTTACATATATACTTATTTGCTAAATTTAGCTTAGTCTGGTACATAGCTACAAGTATGGGGTACCCAATGAGGATCAAACTCACTACAGTAGAACATACAAAAAAGTAAACAGGACCATTTATTGGCACTCAACAAGTTAGATTTATGGAACCGTGTAATTTTACTATGAATACTAGATTGCACTACATCCAAAGGATAGCAATTATTACCAAATATACTTGTGTTCAAGCAGACTTCATTTATATGCGACACCAAGCCATCGGCCCATGGTCAACTCCCAGTCACAGTGCGAAGCTGTAAGATTTCTTCTACCAGCATTTTGGGGTTGACTTTTTGTCGCTGCCACCAGCCTGTGTCCTGGTCGTTCAGCAGTCGTCACTACTCGGCAAAATCCCCTGGTCAGGATACCAATATGTGACACTCAGCCATCCAGGGTTGAATCCAGTGGTTACGGCACCAACATGTGGTACCAGGGTCAAGTTCTGGTCATCGATGTTAACGGCTTCACCAGTTGTACTGGTTCAATGCCAAGTCTATTGTTCACAGCTCAATTGTAATGTCTGGTTACTGGAGTAACTGCCTTGATCTCAAGTCTAACCTACCCACGTTGTGACTTTGATCTTAGATAGACGAGATCAATCAGGCGTCGGGCCATAGTGTCAACCCAGTCCAAATTGAAGGTGGCATTGCACAAGCGCAAAGAAAGAAAAAAAATAAATGAAAGAAAAACCCAAGAGGTCCAAGTATGTTTAAGAAATAACAATTCACCTTTATCCTTCTGTTCTATACAGGAGCGTGTTTTTCTCCCAGCCTGTTTCCTACAAAATGTGACACTTCTATGTTTCAAGCAAGTTGATATCATAAGTCAACTAATTTAGTTTTTAAGTGCTGGCTTAACTTTGTTCGTCAGTATAACTTGCTATCAGTAGCATCAGTGAAGTTGGAGGTCATGGAATCTCTTGGTCAGCTTCTGCAAGGCAACACCCTGGTTCAAAACCAGCTCAACTCAACTGCAACTTCTCCAACTCAACTCTGACTCTCTAGAACTTGACTACGACTTCACTTCTGAATGACCCATCAATGTTCGTTTATATGGGTACCGACCAAAACCCGGTGTATGGGCCAGACATGGCCTGGGGTTCTCGATTATTTCTAACAAGAAATCTCTTTGTTGTCAGGACAGGAAAACTGATTAAAAAAAAAAAAAAAAAAAAAAAAAAAACCACTTCCCATTTTGGGGGTGTCTCCGTCGTTCATGAGGGAAGGCCGAAAGAGAGCTATCCTCCTAGACTTTCTCACATTGATATCTCATACCAATCCCTTCAGTGGGCATTAACATCTCTGCCTTTCTCATCCATTCACCTCCGCCCATCACCATGCTACTATATGATCAATGATCTCTTGGCAGTGCAGGTGTGGCTAAGCTGGCCTCCTTAAAATCTTAATCTAGAATTTTTGTTTACAAAATTCTTTTATCACGTTCTTTTTCCTGAGCCACCCAGCACTCTTACTGCCTCATTAATTACTGTCAAAATTTGCCATCTGGTTCTTTACGTTGTTAGCTTTATCATGAATCCTTGACTTGTTAAGAAAATTAAATTCTTTTTTATCTCATCAAATCTCAATTCTCCACTATTTTCTGGGGACTGCTAAAAGTTTACAATTGCTACATTGCCATTCGGCGTCTTAGCATCTGTTGGCAAAGTAAATGATACCAATCCTCTCACCTATATCGAGACAATGCCAAAATTTTATAATTGCCACATTGCTTCTCTTCGCCTGTATCCAAGAAAAGAAATTAAACGATATCTTGGAAATATAATTGACACTGAATCTTCCTGCCTGTATCGGCACGTGTTTTGGCCGATAATTCTATATTTGCCTATCTTTCTATCTCCCTCGGCGATAACTCGACAGGACAAGACCTCACACGTGGCTTCTTCCGCGGGCTATTTTTGTAAACAAATTAAAACCTTTTCTTTTAACGCCGATCAGCGTATCTTTCGTTTTTTTTTTTTCACTTTATGAAAGTCTATTTTCTGTTTTAATCTCCATGGTTAATTAGCCAATTACCATAGCTAAATAGTGTCATATATAGTATAACCCCCAAATTTTTAGCATGAAAAAAATTCACCTGTGTACAGTGCAACCAGTCACCAGAAATGCATGATTTTAATCTCTTCAAAAAAAATAATCACCTGTGTATAATGTGATCCCTATTTTTGGTATGTAAAGCTGATTATAAAAACTTATAGTATATTTGAGTATCTATGGTGCATCAAAACCTCACTGTATAAATCAGCTATTTCTGATACTAAATTTGTTATAAGGAAATTGAACCTTGAATAGGCTGCACTAGAGGTAGTTTTGCCAAACACCACAAGTTGCTACAGAACCAAAACATTAGTCTAAAAACTTTAGTCTTTCTTTTCCTTTATGTGCCATGTCCTTTCAGGATTTAGGCAATCATGGCTCTCCACCTCCCTCTATCCCTTGCAGCTCTTGAAAAGTTCCTTCCCACTGCTTCCTTCCCCAGATCACATTCTGTCATCCACTCAAGTCTGCCAGGTATGTCATGCATTGTTTTCCTTTGTCTCTCTTTCCCTCTATTTAACCCATGAGTATCAGATTCTTTAGGCCCTCCTTCCTCATTGTGTGTCCCAGAAACTTCAGCTTCCTCTTCCTGATGTTAAATATAAGCCTCCTCCTTGTTTGCAACCTCTCTAAGATCTCATTGTTGGTCAGACATGATATCCTTAGCATCCTTCTGTAGAATCACATCTCCATCACCTTGAGTCTTCATCTTTGAGGAAATTGTCCAACATTCGCTATTGTAAAGAAAGACAGATGTCATGTGACAGTTCAGTATTCTTTTCTTTGTTACCAAAGATATACTGTCTCGCAGTACTCTGTCCAGCTTGTGGAATGTGTCCTTGGCCATTCTAATATTCCTATGGATCTCAGTGTCGCACTTACCATCAATGTTCTTAAATAGCCTCATCAGATTGAGACTTTCATAGGGATGCCTTGCATGGCACCAGACCCATTCAGAAATATCTAAACTGTTGGCTGTTCACAACTACTTTCTCAAATCAATGGTTAAAAATGATTAAGCAAGTGAAATGTGTCAGTCTTAGCCAGGACCTTTCTCATTTGAATTGTGTGGAGTGGCATTATAAAATCACAAAGAACTGTAGTTAACAGTAGACCACTTAAGAACTTTCAACAATGCATAAAAGTCAAAAGAGAGAATAATGATAAATCAAGATTCTGACATTCCATACTACCTCAAACAAAAGGTTAGGAAGGAAACCCCATCATTACCAGGAAGTGCAAGAACAGCTACTGGAGAAACGTATTTTCCCGAAAAATTGTTCTAAGAGAAAGGTTTTATAAATTTCAATTGAAAGTAGAACCGACTCTTGTCAATTCATGCTGAATATTTACTTATAAAGAAACGGCTATTATTACCATTACTGAATCAATTTTTGGTTAATGGTGTTTCTGCTTGACAAAAACAAATCGAGGATTTAAAACCGCCTGAGAGTCCTGCTTTTAACTAATATAAATATGAAGAGGCTGAAACATTAATTTCTCAAAATTTCATAAAAGAAAAGATTAAAAAAAAATTTAATAAAATAATTAAAAACAACTTCGGCCTTTCATCTTGTCTTAAGACTAAAAAACATTTTGTCAATAAAACTTTGTTTTTATCATGTTTGGGGCATTTTTCATTATGGCATGCTCTTTAGAAAATTTTTGGAGGTAACTACTTTTAAATGCTGCTGTCTGATACAAGGCCACAAAATTTAAGCAGCTCTGGAGAATTCAACTCACTCCACAGCAAGGGGTACTCTCTAGGTAAGTTTTATCTGGCACAAAGCCAAAAATTTACAGCACCCAGTGAGGACCAATGACAGTTTGCTAGATGAGCTTATAAAAATATAAAATAGTAGAAATAGATTATGTCATGGAGGAAATTTGTGGTGTGTTTCTAGTCATACAAAGAGCAAGTACTTTATAAGCTCAAAGTTATCACGTGCAATTGGCTTTTTAAAAGTTCCTGTCCAACATTATGACTCAGAAATCAAAATGGTTTCCATTTATCTGCCGACTGTGGGAGAAAAAAAGCTTAAGACTTTTGTGTTATCACGATTAAGATAAATGGTCAAACAACAAACAAGTGGCCTGAAGATTGAGGAAAATGTTGGGAGATAGTTAGAAAAGGTGGGGGTGTGAGCAGAGAAGGACAAGAATATATTAAAGAGGTAGAAGAGAAAGATCCAGAAGAAGAGGAGGGGTAGGGAATAGTTTAATTTTATGAAAAGAAAATACTGGGAGAGGTTGAAAAAAAAAAAAAAAAAAAAAAAAAAAAAAAAAAAAAAAAATTTATAGGACAACAGACAAACAGTGGAAAAAAAAAAGAAAAAAAAATATTGTAAAAAGTCAGAAAAAAGTCAATGTCATTGTGTTTTTTAAATTCTTTTTCTTTCAAGGTGACTTGCAGGTTGTGATGATAATTCTGTTACAATAAAGTTTGTGCTGTACTTGACATTAAATAAACCTGTTTGTTCAAAAGAAACGACCAGCCATTCTGTCTTCTGCAAGTGAAGCTTTATTGATAAACAATGTCGACCCATCCCAACAATAATTTCACAATTATTTTTGGATTCTTTCACTCCATTTGTTTACACACACAAACATATACAAAGTTCAAATCAAATATTTTTTAGTGGATATCAATATGTGTACACTCCATTTAAAAAGTATTTATTATTTTGTCAACCGACCTACGTACAGCATACTCAAGTTCAAATCCTGCTGAAGACAAATTTTCTTTATCATAATTAGGTACCTCCATAAAAAAAAAAAAAAAAAAAAAAATTTATTCAGTTGTATGGATACAGAGTTTGAGACCCTGGGTTTCACGTGTGATCATCAGTTTGATGATCGCAAAAGCATGAAACCCAGGGTCACAAACTCACATCCATACAACTGAATATTTTAGGTCTATCACTGATATTGAGCACTTTCCAATAAGTACCACATTCTCTATATATATATATATATATATATATATATATATATATATATATATATATATATATAGAGAGAGAGAGAGAGAGACTATAAACCTTACTTTTAGTGAGTACATGAGTTTGAGTTATCTTTTTTTATATTTTAGAAAACAATGAAATAGGCCTAAATTAAATCTACTGAAGAAAAATTGTGCCTTCGACAGGGATTGAACTTACATCCTTTTATTCCATCAAGAAAACCACTTTTTGATCCAAGGTGTCCCAATGAGAAAAATAATAATAATAATAATAAGGGAGGTAATTCAAACCTTGCTCCATCAGGCTGGCCCTATGGCCGAACTGGTAGAAGCACACTGGCTCAAAAAGTAATTTCCCCTGATGAAAAAAATGCAGGTTTTGATTCCAGTCAAAGACATGTTTTTCACTAGTACTCCTCCTTAATTTAAGCCTGTTTTTATTAATTTCAGTTTCATAAAATAGAAAAAAAAAACAGGAAGAGCAACTTGTGTACCTACTAAAAAATAATATTTATAGTTAATTTCTGATATTCCCAGACAATTGGACACAGAAACTGACGTAGGGTCCATGTACGAATTGGAATGCTGAAGATAACACATCAGATAAATTAGAATCATATAATGGCATAACGATAATATTATATCATCTGCCTCTTAATGTACACATACACAAACATATATATATATATATATATATATATATATATATATATATATATACACACACACACTTTACTATGGATATTTCAACATGCATGAAATATATTGTAATTGAAATGAATATTTAAAGTTTTGTTTATCATTATGCTCTGTAGTCTACATTGATTTCTCCTTAGAATTATCCCTACCAATCACAAATTGGTAATACTTATAACATTTTCACAATTCATTTCTTTTAATCATTTCAATCCAAGCAAGGTGATGAAGCCACTAAGATGCAAGGAATTACTAAGAGAATTTTATCGAGTAGGAAGGATAATAAAAAACAAGAACATTGACATTGCATTTAAAGATCATAGTTGAAAGAAAAGCAAAAAGCTTGAAGAGAAAATATTAGCATAAAACTTATGGTTACATTTTGTAATTTCAACTTTAAAAATGCTGAGACTTAGCTGTTAATTTAATACTGTGCTTAAATTCATGATGTCAGCTTACCAAAGAGGATTTTTGATATGAAAATATTTATAGTAAAAGCACAGGAAAACTATGTTACATTGAGTGGGGAGTGACTGGTTGAGATGCCAGATCAGGATCAATAATATTGCCAATTCTTTGGATTTTGTTAAAAATCTCTACATACATGAGGATTTTGTAAGGGTAAACAGGGAGGGAGTTAGGGTGTATATTATGAGGATATGTAGGATAGATAAGAGTTGACCCTCAAGTTGTAATGATCAGAGAAGCATCAACTTTGGAATTTATTCTACAGTTCTGGTAAAGAAGCTGTCCAAGCAGAACTTCCTCCTTACCAATGGAATATGAAGATGTTGACTGTGTATATAGTATGGTGGATCCAAGCTGTGAAAGTCTGCAGGTGGAGTGTAGCTTGCCTTTTAACATCTGCCATGAAAATAGCAGTAGAGTAGTGAGAGTCTAGAAACGTTTCACCTGTGAAGAAAGGGGTTGTAGATTGGAAAACTATTCTTCACAAATGCTTTAGAACTTTGTTGAGGTTGGAAAGTGAAGACTGGGTAATTCTGTGGCAGCAATACTCCATTTTTTTTCTCTCTTTCTCTTCCGGGGCCACTCTAAACCTCCCAATTAGAATTTAAAAGGAAGAAAAACAAGTTTGAATTATAAATAATAGAACATTACAAAACACCCTTTCCAGTATATTCTAACATATTGATTATGATTTTAAATCTGGTAACAGTAATAATGTTATAAAAGTACACAAAATATGAACCAATGTAAGCCTTTCACGTAACAGTTTAACTCCCTATCCAACATAGAAATCAACAATATAGGCTAGATGTAATTGTATGTTCTATGTCAAGTTTCTTATTTACATTGTTTGGACTGTTGTCCTCATCTTTATTGTAATATCTACAACATTTCAGCCATTATGCTCCAGCCTTCAAGTGATTGGAATTTCAAAGCGAACCCTTTATTTTTTCCCACTAGGGTAGATTGTTCTACTTCTCCGTGCCATGCCTCTTCTGGTTGTCTTAGTTATCTCCCTTTAACTCTCCAAGTTTTTGTTCTCCACTATATTGGCGAGGTATTGAACTCACAACTCTTTGGATCAAGTCACCAAGTTCAACCAATGCTTTTATCCACTGGGTCCTGTGTACTGGCATGGCACATGGAACTAGAACAATCTACCCCAGTGGACATCCTCAAGCTCACAAAGTAGTTTATGCATTGTTTTTCTCTGTCCCTCTTGCTTTCGATCTTTCTTATGAGTATTAGATTTTCCAAGCCCTCTTTCCTCATTATGTCCTTGAAATTTTGACTGCCTCTTTCTGATTCTAAGTAATAGATGTTCTTTTTTTGTTTTCTCTTTCTCTAAAATGTTCAGTTCATGGTATCCTCAACATCCTTCTGCAGAATCACATTTCTGTTGCTTTAAGTCTCTTCATCTGAAGAGATTGTTCAATATTCACTGCCATGTAGGACTCAGTACTCTTATTTACTTTGTTTCTAATGATTTTTTTCTGTTTCTTACTCTGCTTAGCTTTTGGAATAGATCATTAGCCATCCCAATGCCCCTTCATATTTCAGTGTGGCACTTTCCGTCCTCTGTTAAAAAACATTTCTCAGATATTTAAGTTTTTGTACTGGCATATCCAATTCATAACTCACAAGTTCTAAATAAGTTTCAGCTGGAGACATCTCCTTCCAGCAATTAGTTTGAACTGACTTATGTCCCTTTGATGAAGAATTTTGTCCGAATTTCCTAGAAAAGGCAGTGTGAGTGAATAATGAAAGGATTTTTTGAAGGATTTTTCTTCAAATTATTTTTGTTTCTTTTTTATCATAACGATCACGTCATTTTTAGTTTTACAGTCGACGTTTGTAGCATAGATTGGAAAAAGCATAAGAAACGAAAGTTTAAGCCGCTAAGCCCGAGTTGAGACTATTTTCTGATCAAATCCGAATGAATATAAAAAAAAAAAAAAAAAAAAAAAAAATGTACTGGAATTTTTTGTTGAAGGTTTGGCTCTGCTGAAGATGGTGTAAACTTTTTTTTTGTGCAATAAAAAAAATTAAGTCTTAACGGAAACTTATTGAATCTCTTGTTTTATGAATAATGTTTTTTTTTTTTCAATATTACAAAAAATAAAATAAAAAATAAAATAAGAAAAATGAAACGTTAGCGGTGATACTAAAAATGATATGCTAAGTTGACTCTCCATTTAGTGTGTAGGCTGATAGAATAAATAACAGTAATAACACTGTTTAAAAATAGAAACATTTCAAAAACGAGTATCCACTAAAAAACACTAAATGTGTGTTTGAAGCAATAAAATACAACTATCAATTTTAAGTTCGCCTAAAAACAAAAAGTAGATTTTCCTTCACCCACATCGGTAAGAGGAGAAAATCACAACCTCTTTTATTCCAAGAAGTGGACAACAAAATCTCATTCTCATAAATTAAAAGTCATTTAAAAAAAAAAAAAAAAGTGAAATTAACATTTCATAAAATAAGTCTATATTTTCGGTTACTTTTGGGCCACGAACAAAACCTATAAAAACTTTTTAAATCTCTAAACTCGTGAATTACGCAAGAGAAATTGATCTTTCTTGTACAGTCATTAAATTATTATTTGTCCACTTTTGGGAGAAAGAGGCTAGTGTTTTTAGGGGTTTTTTTTGTCGTGGATTCCTTCAAACCGCACAGATGGTTAATTTATTTTTATAGAGAGAAAAAAAAATGATCACTGACTACATGTGTTAAAAAAAAAAAAAAAACACCCAAAGTAAATTACTTTGTTTAATTACAGCTTTCCAGCCATAGCTTTGGAAACTTAAAGTTAAAAAAGCAAAACAAAAGTAAAGTTGTTTTGACCAACACGTCAGCCGAATGTTGACAAGACGTTTTTACGCGAGAGATGCCAACCAACTGGTTTTTCTCACTAATACGGATAAGAATTCTTTTCTTATTCGTGAATTTTTTTTTTCATGTCCACTGAAATTTTCTCATTCGTTTGCCATAAAAAAAGAAAAGAAAAAAAAAAACAAAAAAGATCTTCATTTTTTTTTCACTATAAATTTTCTTTTTATCGAATTATTTTCAAGTGAGTTACTTAGAGAAAAAAAAAAAAAAAGCTAGAGAGAAGTAACGTATGCATTATAAAACAAGAAAAATGTTTAAAAACCAGACATCACAATTTTGTAATGAATTCTTCTCAGGTGTCATAAAGGGAAACGTATGCTAAGAAACTTTAGCCAAGTACACATATGTCAAGTGAGGATCGAACGGACTAATTACTACACGGCAAACTTTGTTTTAAGTAAGTGCGCTCCGCGTTAATTATTTCGGGTGTTGTTGATTTTTAGCGCTTAAAAATGACTTATGTCCCTTACATTTAACCTGTAGCAATATTCAAAAAAATAGATAAATAAATGAATTCAGAGATATGTAAAAAAAGACGTGAGGTTCCGTGATAAAGCCATCAAAAACAGTTCATAAAGAGAATTTTCAAAAAATACTTGTTTTGAACTTAAATATAAAATTTTAATTTTTATCTCTTGTGTAAACAGATAAAAAAAAAAAGAAAACTGGTCTTTACAACGGATTGTTAGTCAACAATTCAAAAGGCACCTAGTGTCATTATTACAGATCTACATCAAGCGATTCCCTTGTACAACAAGAAAGGCCAAAAGGCATGGGAACCAAAAGACTAACCAAAATGGTGAAACGACATTCCAACGTGTACTTTCCTAACTAAATTAATGACATTTAAAATTAAAAAGTGTATGAACTTTTTGTATAATCATTCTTGAATGTACAATCAAAAACATTGTTCACGTTGGAAAGATAGATTGCTGCAGAAAAAAAATAAAATTAACTTACACATTTTTTTTTTTTTTTTTTACATTACAATTATTGGAAGTTTATTTACTATTATTAATCGAGACAATGACTAATTAATTAGGAACGGCGCTAAAAATCTAACTTCATATTCTAAGCGCCCTAAAAATAATCCGTAATACCCCAAAATCTCATGCTTTTTCCAGCACACAAAGTTTAATGATTTTTCGTTGCTGTTTCAATAATTTTTAAAATAGCTTTTTAAAGTTTGGACATAAATATAATTTTCACGTGGATATCAATTTATTATTATTATTTTGAATAAAAAAAAAAATTACTTAGCTAAGTATCCAGAATCTGAAAACAAAATCGATGATTACTTTAGTAACTAAAATAATCTATGCTGCATGAGAAGAGTAAGACTAAAAAAAGTTTAGTCTTACTCTTCTCATGCAGCATAGATTTTTTTTTTTAAGTGTAAATTTACACTTGTTACAAAAAAAAAAAAAAACTTTACCTTAAAAAAACATAGTCGTTGGTTAAGCAAACTTGAAAAAAAAAAAACACTTTTACTATTTACACAACTAAAACCAAAAATTAGCAACCGAGGAAAATAGTTACCGAAAATCAGCAAAAATGTAATAAGTTGGCGGCAGTCCATAGCTGGGTTACCGTTAAGCATACGATGATGGATAAATTTTGGTTTGACGCAGTAGTAAAGGAAACTCGGGCAATAAGGTCAAAATTCCTGCTCGTCCACTATATCTGTTTGTTTGTTTTTTTTGGTTTTGTTTTTTTAAATACTTGCATCCGGTTTCGACTACAGGCAGCAGGAATGGAATTTCCAACTCAACTTTTTATTTATTTAACTTTTATTTCTAAACCAACCAAGCACAGCCCATATTGCACTTTACTTTATGAAATCTTTTTATTAATTTTTTCGTATTGCATACATCTTTTCTCCCCGCCCATTTACAAGAAACTGTGTAGGTTAATTAATTATTAATTAAACCAATTGTATGACGGGTTTTAAATATTTGTCTCGTCAGTCGCGTATAGAATACTTCAGATTTTGATTTTTCTGATTTTTACTTACAACATAAGAGTGACCCTCCCCACTTTGTGATGTAATCTGTTTGCCGATTTGAATGTTGTATGTATATTTTTTAAATTTTTTGAGAAAGTTTTTTTTTTTTTACTTAATGCACTGAATTTCTGAGCAGTTTTAATTTTCAAATCCACATTTTCAACATTATTTTTATTTATTTATTTTTTGCCTAAAACAGAATATTTACAGTTGTTTGGGGTTTTATTCGACCGACACTGATATTTGCTTTCTGACGAGCGTACTAAGGAGAAAGAGAATTTTGTTCCCAGATGAAAACTTATAACTTGTTTTTTCTTTAACCATAAATCATCATTAAATAACTGCACATATATTTTAATTTGATGGAGTGTGTGTAGAATACGAAGACTTGATACAAGAAGCAGAAAATGACATTTTTTAGTTTGTTTTTAATTTTTTTATTTTCATGCGGATTCTTCAAGCCAAGTGGCATATTGCCTGGGGTTAAAAGATAAGGTGAAAATAAACGAAAAAGGTCTAAAAATCAAATATCTGTTGTTCAGTGTTCAATATGTCTTTTTTTTTTTTACAGACTGACGACAAATATTAAAAAAATACATATCGGATAGCCTAGGTATCTTTATTTTTCTTCTCGGGTATCCAGTCTGAATAAAAAAAATACTTAGCAAGTGATGTGTTGACTTTCTAAACATAGCTTAGATGTGGCACAAGGCTAAAAGTGTGGAGCACTCAATGAAGCTCGAACTCAATACCCCATTGTTTAACTGATCTAGCAAGACAAGCTCACAAATCATTCATTACTCATTCATTACACCACTTTGAAGTGCTCACTTTTTTTTTTACCATGGATGTCTTTTTTTACCATGGATGTCTCTAGACTATAATATCCGTTACTTATTATTAAATTAGCAGCCTTCATATTTCAAAGCAAGTGGGTACGTAGATCGGCCTCACGATTCCCATTTTATGACATTTACTTGCCTCGCACAGGGCTCTGCTTCTGGTTGAGAAATTGTTGATGTTGTAGTCAGTGCGAGATGGTTGAAGTTATTACCCGGTATCCCCCACCCCCAAAAATGTGGAAGTGCTGAGGGAACTTCAACATTTTTTCTACAGTATTGACGAAATTCTGTTGTGACAATGGCACACGAACAAATACAAGTAACTTTCTCTAGCTGCCATTCTTCTACGTACTTTTATTCTTTCGCTGAAAAAAAGAGCGTACCATACTGAAAAAAGACTCTAAAACTTGATAACAAAAAAAAAAAAAACAAAGAGTTATTGTCAAAATGTTTATTATTATTAGGAAAGGCCGAAATATTTTTTGATTATTTTATTAGATTGTTTAATAATCCTCTCTAGTACGTTCGAGATTTTGATTAAAATTTTAAAAATCTAGATTCCTTGCGTTTTTTTTTTTTTTTTTTGGTAAAAAACAAAAACACGTTAATTTGGAAATTCTTGCAAAAATCAAATAATTGTCGGATTTTAATGAAGTTTTCAGATTAAATTTCAGCCCCTTCATATTTAATTTACTTTAAAAGCAGGACTCCTTGAAATCATCATTTTTTTTTTTTTTTTTTTTTTGTAAAACAGAAGAAGAAGCACCATTTACTGAAACTGCTCTGAATCGTAAAATAAAAATAAAATGTAATAAAAATAAGACATTATTTGATTATAAAAGCTTTTCTTTTATTAAGGACACTATTGTCTTAAGAAATAAATTCGATGAATAATGAATTTTCACAAGAACTGCTTTTCATTTTTTTTTTTTTTTTAATTTCTAATTTTAATTTACTGAAAAGCTTAAGTATGTGCTGTGTCCTTTCAGGATGTTGACGGCCATGGCTCTCAACAATTTCCTGTCCTTTTTTGAAGCTCATAATAAATTTTATCTTTTTGATATCTCTCCTAAACCTTATTCCGCCATCCATTTTTAATCAAACTCCCCAGGTAGGTTATGTGTTGTTTTCCTCTATCTCTTTTGCTTTCAGTGTTTTCCAAGCCTTCTTTCCTATTTATGTGCCTTAGTAATTTCAACTGTATCTTCGTGATGTTAAGTAAGTGTCCTTTTTATTTTCATTTTCTCTAAAATTTCGTAGATTTTTTCCTAGATTGGCGATGGTATTTGGAGGCCGTATATTGCCCAGACTACAAGTTCCCCACCTCCAACTTGTCTGTACCGACAAGATCCAAAGAAATACAGGGCATTACATTTGAGGACATCTTAGAAATAAACGTGAACGTCTCTCTCTCTCTCTCTCTCTCTCTCTATATATATATATATATATATATATATATATATATATATGAAGAAATATAGTCTTAAGGTGTGCTATATTTATAGGATAAAGTGCTCAATATCAGAGATAGAGAGTGTATAAATAAAAAATTGAACATAGAAGTCAACACTTAGAGGCGACAGTCTGTTTCATGCTAGATGCAATCGTCAGGCCTGACGATTACATCTAGCATGAAACAGACTTCGCCTCTGGAAGGGATATATATATATATATATATATATATATATATATATATATATATATATATATATATACACACATTTCATTTATTCAGTTAGACCACTTTGCGCCATATGTGGTCACCATTGCCCCCTCCACCTCATAATTGTGGTTCATGGTGTCATTGAAGGCAGTGCAATGGCTTGCTGGTTCCTTTTACACCAGGGATGTTGAAGTTATCCCCATTCCTCCTCTTAGAAGTTAAAGAGGCAGGATCTACAAGGCAGCGGCTTGTTTGAATTCAGAATTTTCTTTCTCCTGCACTGGCGATGGTATATGGAGGCCATGTGCTGCCCACAATACATGCCCCCACCACCAACAACAACGCGGCCGAACCGACAAGATCCAAATGAATACAGAGCATTGGGGACGGCTTGGCTACAGAAGTTGCTGGAAAGTTGTCAGTATTGACATCCAACCGTCTTTGGGGCTCCACTCCAGGTTTTCTGTCTGGATTTACTTCCATAACCATTACCGTGTTTTCAAATGACCACAAGGCAGTGGAGGTTTAAAATCAAGGTTTTCCCTTCTCCTAGATGAACTGCTTTTCTGTGCTTTTGCGCTCCATCTATTCGAAGCAGCTGCTTATGAAGCGTCTGTTTTCTGCTTTCGCCCATTCTCCGGTGTTGAACTGGACTTAATTGTCAGAGGCTATTTGAGACGCAGGCTACGGAAGCATTTTATAGACAGTGGGAGCTTGTTCCCACTATCACCCCGGGCTATGACAACATTTGGAACATATATGTACGTCTATAAACATTTGTATTATACATTACGTATTTTAGAAGCCCCTCCCCCCAAAAAAAGTAACGATTTTTAAGTATATAAAACGTTAGGTAAATAAAAATACTAGAAAGGAAGAAAAATTAAGAAATAGTACATAAACAAACACAAATATCTAAAAGTTTGTTCATTTTACAAACAGCAAAAACAAAAAATGAAAAGATATATCGAGATTTCAGCCTAAAATACTCGGGGATTCGTGATAGTAAACACGGTTTCACTCGACTAAGCTGACGTTTGTTTGTTCATGACCATTCACTTCTCTGCGACGTTGTTTCTTTTTTTTATCTAAGAGGGTGAGAAGATCGCTGATGAAGCAAACTGAAGTGAAGGCGGTTCGACAGCTAGAGCTACCCCAGAAAACAGGAATCCTTTGGAATAAAGAATTAACTCGGGTTAAAAATGTAACATCGATTTAGATTATATATGATTTGCTGTATACAGCGGTTTTAACCCTTCCCAATTACTGTGATAATCAGATGACACTGGGATCCCGCTTGGAGTCTGGTCTTCTGGGTCAGCATCAGGTCTTGGTCAGAAGGCTCGGCAAACGATGTGGATTCCAGTAGTAGTTGTGTGGGGAATCTCTGTCTGTCTGCCAGTCTCTCTCTCTCTCTCTCTCTCTCTCTCTCTCTCTCTCACACATACACACACATGTCCGAAATCTCCAGCTCATATGGAGTCTTGCGTCCGGCTAGGGTCTGGGTTCGGTTATCTTCTACCCTAAGCATCACCCTTTTCTACATTTCCATTATAAAAATAAATTTACTCATGTGGTTTTCTAAATTTGGGGTTGTCCAGCCCCCTGTTGAGATGAATCAAGCCGACTCTTTTCAACTTTCTTCCGGCCTCACCTCACACTATAGCTCCACATAGGCGGTGCTAATCTCTATTCCTTATCCCACTTTCTCAGCAGCTAACCGCAGCCCTCTCCTAGGGCTGGTGTGACGAATCCAACTTCCAGATGGCTTAGCGAAAACAAAAGAAATTTTCAGTCATTAATCTCTCTTTATCAGTTTGTCCCATTCTATGATTTCCCGAACAACCAGGCCACTCAAGAATTGGAAAAGGAAAAAAAAAATTATGTCCACTCTCCTTACAACAAAAGTTTATCTTTTCTTTGTCTATGAATTTTTTTTACGACCGACAGACCACGTAGGCTTTTTGTCCGTAGTCATTTCAAAATAGTAATTAATTTTTCCTTATCACTTCTATCCAGAGGAATCCGAATTAATGTTTGGATATAAAAAATTTTCTCTGGGCAAATGTCACAGAAATTATAATGACGAACGTGTCAAGTTGGTCACTATATCTGTGGGGACACTTCTCTTCTGGGTGTCTGATTCAGAACAGATAGTTTTTCCTGCCCTTTTTATCTAGAGGAATCGTAAATGTTATTATGGCGACTAGCCTGGTCACTTTATCGGCAACATATTCGTGGGTACCTTAATGGTTTCTTTCTTATCGGCGGGAAGTGGGGAAGGACGGGTAATCTTGGTTTTGCTCAATCTTACTGAATTCGTCTAGTTAAATTTTTGTTCACTGCTACTTGGAATTATTTCAAAACATGATTTTTCAACGTATTTCGTTTTTAATTTCCTTCATTCAATTCATTTTCCTGTGAATTTCAACAATTACCATTTAATTAATAGTTTTCCCTCTTCCTTCTGTCTTTCTTTATTTTTTTGTTTCATCAACCCCCGGAGATCTCAGTGTCACACAATAAAATCACCATTGGCTTCAACCACGACCTCCAGACGACTTCGGAATCTCTTGCAACTCCCCTGGATGTTCTTCTTGTTTAAGTTGGTGAATGCTACCATAATCCTTGCCTTCAGTTTATCTTTGGTATTACAAGGAGTTTTGTTGATCTCTTGCTCAACTGCGCCCCACACATAATAATCAAGAGGGTGCAGACTGTGGAGTTAAGTGGTCAAATGTAAGGTGTGATGTGGTCGCAGAAATTGTCTGACAGCCACTATTTGGTTCAACTACTTATGTGGCATGATTCAGAGCCCTGTTATCAGACATATGTTTTTCCAGCAGCCACTCTCTTGACCCAGGTCAGCACTACCCCCTCAAGGCTTGACGTAGATCTGTGTTGAGTGAGGCCTTCACCAACAAATTCGGCAGTTCTTTATTTAACAGAACGATCAGAACGAGTTTTCCGATCTGCCGCACCTTTTTAATCACCATTTAGACTCATCCAACTCTTTCCGAATCCCCTACACCGTCCTCAGTTTGACACCTCAAAACTCTGTAATATTCGTATTGAATCTTCCGGCGCGAACGCCAAGCATGCAATTTCCAAATTTCTGTCAGGGTGAATTGCATTATGGGTTTTTTTTTCTTGTAGATGATGCTCAACCGACCTTACTATACTGTGCACTTGACAAAAAAAAAAAGAAAAAAAAAGCGCACGTAAAATTAAAAATATAAAATGGCGATAATTTACCCTTCGCACCCTGTATATAAATTTAAATAAATAGTCATAATATATATATAATAAATTAAATTAGATAAATAATAATTGAAAACTATTAAATTATCTTATTTTTTAAATATACTTTAATGAATAATTTTAAATATTTTAAACATGAGACTGGATTTATAAACTTTTTTCTCGGCTCTATTTTAGTGAATTCATGTGACGTGAACAAACAAAAGAAATTCTTCCTTTTTTCATTTTTTTTTGTTTTTGTAAAATTTATAAATTACAGTTCTCGTGTTTATTTAAATTTTCTTGTTTTCTTGTTCAAAGATATTTTTGTAAATTTATGAATAAAAAAATTTTTTCATAGTTATTTTTATATGGTAAATGATAAATATTGCATTGTAGATGGTAAATTAGTCTTGTAAATAAACAATCCAATAAATAAATAAGAAAAGTATAAATCCAGTTTTAAGTTTTAATTTTATTAGAAGACATTTTGTATAAAATTACGTAACAGTCAGTTAAAGAAGACTTCAATTACACTCACAAATGATTGTGCTTTCACACATTGACTGCTACTTTGGATATTTGAACCCTTGTCAATGTAGCCTTTTATAAGGTTACTATATAAAAAATGTTATATAAGACTATGCTTTTTGGTAAATGATATTCAATAAATTGAATTCTAAACTAGAAAGAAAGACATTACTATGCACTCTGAACACTGGCTTTTTTCGCCATAGTTTTATATTACATGTGTCAGGCGATGCACACTTGAGTCAGATGTAATAATACCAAACGCTACACCAGAAGACACAGATCTGAATCGTATAGCATTTAACCTGTCAAGTAATTGAAATAAATAGTCTATTGTTGTTCCTTAGGGATGATTTCTGATTCAAAACGGTCTTTGTTGGTCACGTTGTCTAGAAAACACGTACAAATTATATCAATAGATTTCTACTGGTTTCTTATGTAGTTTTGGTGAATATAGCCATTGTACAAATGAACAAATGAATCGTATCTTGTGTATCAGTTTGTGTGTGCACATGCGCGGTTTTCCTTAACGTTTAGCAGCGCGAGAATGAGAATCGTCACGCCGAGTTCGAATTCTAGGTGTTCATTTTGCATCAGATTGATTGATTGATTCGTTTCCTACGGATTATCAAACTTTTACGGATTATTTAAACACAGAAAATATTTTTAAATTGTAAGACATTTTTTTTTTTTAGATAATAATGGTTTAGTCTTACTAATTGTAAGACTTACTGTAGTCTTACTGATTAATTCATAGCTGGAGGACAGAAAACGTGGATTCCTACCTTTCCCAAAGGTATTTGCTTGTAACCAACCATATAACAAACCAACGGGAATTGGAACTCGGTTTTCCGATTAACAATTCTGAGCCATTGTCCATTACACCACCCACACATCCAAGCTGGATTCCCAAGCAGTCACCCATCTAGCTATTGGCCAGGCTCAACATTACTTAACTTCAGTGATCGTATGGGAACCAATGTTTCAGCGTGATGTGGCCGTAAGTCCCTTTGCATCAGTGCCTTAAGAAAAAAAGAATCCGCTACTGACGCTGTACCCTTGGTAATCAGCTAACCAAAATGTCTTATAAAGTTACATATCATGATTTTCAATCATTTCACTCCCAAGTAAGGCGATAAAGCCACCTAGGCACAACTAAAACAGCGGTTATAATATTATGTCTTGCTTAGGCCATGATGTCTATTAGAAATTCTCTTGACTTCAACGTACTGGTATTTACCCAATCTCCCCAGTGAGACAAAGTCAAGTTTAGTGTGGGGGACCCGAGCGCGTATACTCAGGCCAATAGTCAAATTTTACCCAGCCTCTGCAACCGCGGGATCGGGCACTTTGTATTGTCTATCCTTTTCAGTCGAGTCTCTGTCCTTAGACATCCCCGACTGAGTCATACTCTGACAAAAGACAGAGCCCCGACTGAGTCGTACTCTGTCCTTAGACAGAGCCCCGACTGCGTAGTACTCTGACCAAAGACAGAGCCCTGACTGAGTCGTACTCTGTCCTTAGATAGAGCCCTGACTTAGTTGTACTCTGCCCAAAGACAGAGAACTTGATGGACTGCCTGACTGCGACGAACTTCACTGACTTACTTGGAGTTCTTTATTTAAGGCGTCTCCCCTAATTCATTTTTGTTGCCGGGGTGTTATTTACTCCACAACATCCCCCTTTTGAGATTTTTTTTATTAGCAAATATTTTATTTTATTTTATTTCTGAGTATTCACTCCCTGCTCTTTCTGATAATTTTGCCACGTACTGAACTTTGTATTTCTTTCGTTTGGGGTCAACCTCTCGTTTTTCCCTACGTTTCCTTTTTCTCGTAATCATACTTGTACGGTCAACGAATTCTTGAAGTGTTGGCACATCAAAAGTATCATACAATACTTGCACAAGGACCGTCATCCAGATACTGTTCACATTAAATAAAAATTTATCTTGGGATATGGGATATCCAAAGCAACAGCCCGAGCTTCACCATTCTTATCTATAGTTTGACTCTGAAAACAATTTCTAGCTGTTTACCTACAGAAGCGAAAGCTATATTGCTTATCCGAAAGAATAGCTTAAACAACTGTGACTAGTTGAAAAATATAAAACAGGTGAGTAGGTTAAATGTTAACATTTTAGCTGTATATAAAACTAGGTGGCCAAACAACGGAGATTTTTTTCAGTGACAACCACACGATTATATAGGGTGTTCCAATAACTTCGGCCGATTTTAAATGTGAATTAAGTTTAAGCGTCTAATGATTTTTTTTTCTTTTTCTTTCAGATTTAACAATTTAAGTCTTTGGCAATTTCAGTCATGGAAAGATTAATAATCAAACAACGTGTTAAAGTATCGAAGCCTATTACGAAAATGGACGTTTAAATAGAAATGCCTTTCGCGCACTTTGCGAGTTTTTTGGTCAACATAATGTACCAACCGAGAATGCATTTTAAAAATTGTTCGTAAATTCAAACAAACTGGTTCGGTGGCAGATGTGAAAACATCATTGCGTGCTCGTTTAAGCCGTTCAGCTGAAAACATTGCTGCAATGCACGAGGATGTGGCAGAAAATGCAATCACCTCTCTTCGTCATCGCGTTTAAATTTAATTCACATTTAAAAACGGTTCTAGTTACTGGAACAACCTATATATGCAGATGAAGAGAAAAATGAAAAAGGAGTTGGATTGATAATAAATGAAAACATCAAGAAATGCCAATCTAGTACTGTACTTAAATTCATAAAGTCTAGGTACCAATGACGAAACCTCACCAGAACAATTACCATGAAAGTATTTGTAGAAAAGGTACAGGAAAGACACATTACAGTGGTGGGAAAGTGACTGAAGCCGAGATGACAGGTTAGTACCAACAACATTGCAGATTCTTTAGATTTTATCGAGGATCTCTGAATATATAACGGGGACACCAGACCATATCTGACAGCAATATTCAAGCATGGACGAATAAATCATGTAAGATAGATTCTGATGAGAAAAATTATCTATCACGACACAGTGAACCAACTTTCCCCGCAGCAGACCTAGCAATTGATTCAATATAATCTTCCCACTTTATGTCAGCGAAAACGTTAGCTTGAGAAGCTACAATGAATCACTCACCTGGAGGCTAGCATCAGCTATGTTCGTGGAAGGAAAAATGGGTTCTCTCAGGCGATTAACGGAGAGCAGTTTCGTTTTGAAGATATTCAAATTAACAAGCCATTCTTTACCACAGTTAGCAACACAATGTATGTTATTTTTTAGTTTGACCTAATCGAACTAATCAGACATAAGTAAGTCTGATCAGTTCGATTAGATTCGACAGGAATAAATAGTGTAATCAGCATGGATATCGAGTTTAAAACTGATGCCACCAGGAAGGTCATTAATAAAAATTAGGTATAACGTGGGGGACGCCTGTCTACATGTAAAAAGATCTAGAAGAGTGGCCGTTCAGGACCACTTTCATTTCACGATGTGATAAGAAAAACTGAATTATTTTCTAGAAAAACCGCCCAGAAATACCATAATCCTTCAATTTGTAAAGAAGACCAGTATGCCAAACTCTGTCAAATGCCTTCGAGATATCCAAAGCAACAGCCCGAGCTTCACCATTCTTATCTATAGTTTGACTCTGAAAACAATTTCTAGCTGTTTACCTACAGAAGCGAAAGCTATATTGCTTATCCGAAAGAATAGCTTAAACATTCTAGCCAAACACCACTATTCTACACAAATAGAGTCATTTATATATGAATAGACTGGGTTCAGAAATTATTTTAATGACAGCGCTTAAGGGAAATATCTCACTAGTTCTTTTTGCACTTCCTGGAGCAATAAAAGAATCTCTGTGGCTGTGTGTTCGCTTCTAATAGCAGTAGTAATAAAGCTTTTTCTTTCGTGGTGATATACACTTCGGCGGAAGGCTTTCAGTTCTTTGTTTCTTGTTTTCATCTTACGACGCGATGAACTTAATAGTTCGTCTGAGAGACACAATTTCGATTTTCCTTTTTATAGATTACACACACTCAGTCGAGACGCATAAGTTTTTCAACTGCATATTCGGGCAGTGTTTTCACCAGCAACTTACAACAGTAACTCTCCGAAGGCAAAAGTTCCATGGTCTATGTGGAAAAAAAAAGAAGAAAAAAAAGATATTATGATGCTGAAATTAAAGGAACCAGAAATATCACGTTGTTCAAACGCCGTTAGGTGGCGTTGTTGTGGACGATAAAAAGGCAAACAGTTCCTCAATCACGCACTTTTTCTTTTTCGCTCTAAGATGTAAATTCACACTGAGGAATGTTAGTTTCCCCGATCCACTGACGATTGAACTCTCTTACTTTCCAACGCATGGCGCTTGCACGTGTCTTTTAAAATCTCAACTTATGAATTAATTCAAACTTTCTCTACGACTTGAGCGCAACGATTGTAACGGTGCTTATACTGACTTGCTCTAACTGAACAAAGAAAAAACGGACATGCTATAACTATGTATCAACTGGCCAGTGATAAAGTACAGATCTTCCTTTGGTTGTTCCAACTCTGCGCAGGGCTGAATTGAGTTGGACCATGAATAAGATGTTTATAATTACCCTAACTTCTGAAACAAGAAAAAGAAAACAGATATACCAAAGAGACATTAAGAACTTTGTCTATATTTCTGAGATGAGGTATTGTAGTTATTTACATTATTTACATTGTTCCGGCTGTTGTCCTCATCTTTATTGTCATGTTGACGACGTTTCGGCCGTTGTACAATCTACCCCGGTAGACGCAATGAAGGGTTCAGTTCGAAATTCCAATCATCTGAAGAAGGCTGGAGCATAGAACGGCTGAAAGATCGTGAATATGACAATAAAGATGAGGACAACAGTCCGAACAATGTAAATAATATAAATAATTACATTACCTCATCTCAGAAATATAGACAATAAGAAATTGTTATCTTTCTATATTTCTGAGATGAGGTATTCTAATTATTTACATTATTTACATTGTTCGGACTGTTGTCCTCATCTTTATTGTCATATTCACGCAGTGGTGAACATAAAAAAACTTGGAGAGTTAAATAGAAATAACTGAGACATTCGGAAGAGGCATAGGACGTGGAACTAGAACAGTATGCCAAACTCTGTCAAATGCCTTCCAGATATCCAAAGCAACAGCCCGAGCTTCACCATTCTTATCTATAGTTTGACTCTGAAAACAATTTCTAGCTGTTTACCTACAGAAGCGAAAGCTATATTGCTTATCCGAAAGAAGAACTTAAACATTCTAGACAAACAGCAGTATTCTACACAAATATAGTCTTTCATATACGAATAGTCTGGGTATCCCCCGGTGGACAAAATAAAGGGTTCAGTTCAAAATTTCAATCACCTGAAGAAGGCCGGAGCATACAACGGCCGAAACGTTGTGAATATGACAATAAACATGAGGACAACGCTCCGAGCAATGTAAATAATATAAATAAGTGAAAATTTTGTTTCATTCTAGTCACTATAAAAAAAAAGAGAATAAATGATCCATGATTGAAAACCAGGTTTTTGTATGCTTCTTTGTTTATCATATGTAAACACGCACCTTCACTGAAAATGCACACAAACACGCAACCTGTTAACATCTATATCTATCAGCTTGACGGATTTGGATAATTAGACCATTGATCAATATCACTCACCAGATTTTCTCTCGATTCAAGATTCTGGTAAACCGTCGCTTAATTCTCACGTAAACAATTTATGATTTTACCAAACTTAACCTGTTCAGTTTCTCTGAACCGTACAGGTTTACGGCCACGTCATGTTGTAACATCGGTTCCTGTGCGATATCGAAGTTATATTTTTTCACTAATTATTTATTTTATCTTATTTTTCTCCTCCCCCAATAGTAATAGATAGGATCACTTCCGTCCAGTTCACACTTCTCCCTGATTCTTTTAACAGGAGTAGAGGTTTATCGTTTGTTTCCTATTTAGGATTGGGTTTCTGGTACCTTCTAATGTCTACTTCAACTCCATATTTCTAACGTCTCCGACTGAGCTCTGAAATTTTATTCACTAATTATTTATTTTTCTTCTCTCCCAATAGGAGTAGATAGATTCTCCTATCGTCCGGTTCACACTTCTCCCCGGTCTTTTGAAAAGAAGTAGCGGTTTAAGATGGGTTTCCGATTCCTTCTAAATTCTACTTTCACACTATACTTCTAAAGTCTCAGAGTGAAATGCTATTCACTAATTAAATCTTGACCCGTTCAAATCTACAATTAACATAGCCCAAGTATTTCACTTTTTGCTCTTTCTTACGGTAATACAACCCCACACAATAACACTCTACCTTGAATGGCTCTCGGGGATTGTGTTGCGTGAACATTAGTAAAAAAAAATATGTCGAGCCTGGTCAGTACTTAGACGGGTGACCGTTTGGGAATACCAGGTGCTGTAAGCTTGGATGAGCGGGTGGTGTGATGGATAATGGCTCGGAATTGTTAATCGGAGAGCCGAGTTCGAATTTCAGTTGAGTTCATTGTATTCACTTATACGAAAATATCCCATGAATCTACCTCTTCTCACCCCAAATATTGGTTAATTAGTAAAATTTGTATCCATTATTATAGCAAACAATTTCTTACAACTTAAACATATTTTCCTGGCTTTAAATAACCTAAAAAGAGTTGATAAATAGTAAAAAACGAATCGACCAAAAAAACCTGAATCTACACACCGCATTTTATGGCTTGAACATCACCTTTTTCATTCAATTCACTTTCATTAATTTTTTTCATTAATGAATATAGTTTCTTTCTTTATGACTCCAAGATACATAAAAGGTATACCATGAAAACTACAGGGGTTGTATCTTTGTAATATAAACTCTAACATTATTTACACTATTTATATTCGTACTATTGTCATCATCTTTGTTGTTGTTTTCACTACGTTTCGACCGTTGTGCTCTTCGACCTTCCTCAGGTGTATATCGACCTAGGTAACCTACAGGGAATTCTGAACTGGACCTTTTATTTAATTTACGGTTATAGACTGTTCTTGTTCCATTGCCCATGCCTCTAAGAATATCTTGTCTAGTTCTTATTTTTAGTACTGCTCGTCCCTTTCCACTGAGTCCAAGTACCTACTGCCCAGCCCAGGGATTGAATTCACAATCACTATATCACTAGGTCCTAGTGGATTAAGGCTTTGGTTCTTGAATTCCCTGTAGGTTACCCAGATCAATATACCCACGAGGAAGCTCGGACGGCACAACGACCGAAACGTAATGATAACAACAACAAAGATGAGGACAATAGTCCGAATATAAATAGTGTAAAAATAATTATAACTCCTCATCCCAGAAATTGGAAAAGAAACTCGGACATTTCCGATAGGGATCCGATGCGTTTGCGCGTGTGTGTGTTTCCTACCCAGAATCGATTTCGCTATTTTCATCATTTTCTTGCCCTTTTTTTTTTTTATTATAGCTGCTTTCTATATTTGGATATCTTTATCCTTCAACCCTGTCACACAAATTGTTCACCTGTCGGAACCAACTGGCTCTGCTAGAGCGACCTGTAGAGCAAAAGTCATTCTGAAAAACGCCCCCGAAACAACGTCCGGATTCCAGTTGATGAATATGGAGAACTAGTTTCGCTCACATGTATATAGTTTTATTTTTATCACAGTTGGTTAAGACCACGTGATTTCGTTTAGGCTTATTTTAAAATTAGTCATCAATACAAAGCCTTTCTCAAATATTGTTCATGTTTTCTTTGGAACTGAGCATTTGCGTTTTCATACTGACGCAGAAAAATATTTTTATAACTCTTTGTGGCTGTTGTTTAAAACGTTAATTGAAATAAATACTTTTCCAGTAATAGTTTATTTACTTTGGCCCGTTCTGTATTTCTAGACATGTTTAGTTGTTGGGTGTTCCTCATGTCAATATACATTTGTCGTATGATGCGTCATCGAATAAAGATAAAAGGAAAAATAACACCTGATACAACACAGTTCATAAACTGTCGACATGTTAAAAAATTTATTCATATGGAGCGTTGAATATTCTCAGACTGATTCATTTCATTTTTTTTATTACATCACAAAACAACACACAAAGTTTAGGCTTGGTTTTAGATCGTGACCACTATATATTTAAATTTTTATTATTGCATTATTCCAAAATTTTATTTAATATTTTCAGCAAATAGCTATTAATGTTAACAACTGAGCACAAATAATTATTAATTAAAAAAAATTAGTAATTAATGCATAATATTATCCATATAAAATAATGGATAGCGGCTAGAATTGAGGAATCGCAGAGCGGAGTTCGAATTCCAGTCGGATCCATTACATTTACTTATTTCCCTTGGGAAGGGTATGAATTCTCTTTTTTCTTCTCCTAGTTCTGGGTAAATTGTAGGACAGACTGGGTTCTATAGCCGTGGGTGGCAACCGGTCTAGGAGAAGGAAAAACTCTGAATTCAAAACCAGCCTTGAGAAGGTTTGGCTCCGTCAGGCTATCTTTCCCAAAAAACAACACTTCTACTGCGGCTGCAATACACAATTACAGGCCACGTGATAAAAAAAAAAATATCCATAACGACATGTACAAGAATGTCATTTTTGATAAAAATTTAAAAAAATAATTATAAATACGTAAAAAATGCATATATTTTCCACAATACAGCTATTTGTGCTTATTACCTAAACAATAATAATACTGAATAATTTTTTTAAAACATTAAAGTATATTTAATCACGTCTCCCTAGTTGTCACGAACTGTAAACTAAGACGAAGTGGTAACGACCATAGAAAATAGTTATCAGATTTTTGTCAATTTTTATTTGTTCCACTTGGCACTTTTACGAATATTTGGTTGATAGAATTTAAATTTTTTATAGCCTTCAGTTTAAGCTTCATGCTCTTTAAATTCCGTCTATACAAGAAAATTGATAATGGGAACAAATAAAATGCACAAAAGTGTGAGGGATATAATATGGATTTTGTTAAATGCAATTTCTCTGAAAGAAAAATGGAAGGGTTGTTTTAAAATGTAAACATACAACACGGTCCTCACCAGTGGTGGATCTATTATGAAACTAATGAAGCATAAAATTTGGGACCCCTAATTTCAGAGGGGCCCTTGAAGCATTTTTTTTAATGGGTGAATTTTTCAACAAAATTAATGAAATTTAAATTTTTTTTTTATTTAAATAAAATCATTTTAGTGATAGAATCTTAAACCAATGTGTTGAAGTAGCTAATGTCGGCCTTTAAATATTATCTTGTAGCGGGTTGAATGGCCTCTATTCAACCTGTACTAATTTTACTTTACAAATGTGCTAACAAGGAATAAGCAAACAAGAACAGTAACATTCAAGAAGAAAAGTTGCGTAAGTTAATGGAATTTATATATGCATAACAACAATTGTACAGACAGTAATTCAGTTGTGTTTGAAATGCTAAAAATTGTCTTTGGAATTTTGAGTGAGGAAAATGTTCCTGTTGATAAACTGTGATGTGTATTAAAAAGTGTGTTAATTTGGAGAACTTTAGAAAGATGTATTGTTACTTGTAAGAGAATTAAACAACTTGTTACTCACAATGTTATGGTAAGTGTTTCTGTCCTTGTGGTTGAAGGAGTGAATGTTCGTAGATGTTCGTACGTACGTGTGTGCGCGTGTGCGTGTCATGACGTTTCATAGCGCTTTCCCCTAAGGGACAAACGCGATCTCTCTACCGCACTACATTGCTGCGGATCTGAGAAGAAGAAATGAGAAAGAATGAAGATGTGTCAAAGTATTTATAATTAATGTGAACCATGTGGTAGGCTCGAGAACACATAACCAGATTTTGATGGTAAATTGACTTTGAACACAAGTACGTAGGCGTTGTAATATTTTTCACATATATTAGCCAGTCAGAAGTCGGAGAATTATTCAAGGCTTCTGTGATCCACTTTGTGTTTAGTTTGCACAAATTTGCCGTAAAAACTATTACATAGAAAATGCATTGAAATCTTTTTCGACCAATAGAATTCGCTGAATCGAAAATAATAATAATACAATCAAATGGAAGCAGAATGCTAAAATCTAACACCCATTTCATATGGCCTCAAAATTCCCCTGTAATTGGTCAAATTTCAAAATTTTATTGAGGGCTTGGAGCGTCTGGACCATCGCCAGTAGACAGTGGTCTGAGAAATCCCTGGTGGAGATTCTTAGCGAACAACTGAAGAACGGACTGTGATTGCTGATGCATCTTATAGGAAAGTTCAGTTCCAATTGGGTAACCCACTTTTATAAATACTGATACTCACTAAGGTAAGCTTTAGTAGGAGACGAGCACAAATCGTGATGAGATGATGTTGCGCTAATCTTCCACACAAGAAGGGTTTGCCTAACTACCGACCTTGAAAATCAGCTTTCGAACTTCTGGTTTCGAACATCGCTGCTAACTCGGGAACCAGACTATATTCATATTTTTTTTTGTTTCTTTTGTTTGTTTCTTTTGTTGTTGTTTTTTTAATCACTGAGCCTACCCTGAATTCTCACCTAACATAATGGGTGGGTCTTCTCTCACGGAGGCTGCCTTTCTTGAATCTCTATTGGGACACAAACTATTGCTAAATACACAGCGAAAATGGTTGGTTCATTGTTCCTGGAAGTATCTGCATGTCTCTGTTATACTCTATCTTTACAAGAGCTAGATCAAACCAAAAATGAACTATTGTCCTCATCTTTATTGCCATATTCACGACGTTTCAGACATTGTACGCTTCGACCATCTTCAGGTGAAATACGCTAGCATTTCGAACCGGACACTTTATTTAGTCCACGAGGGTAGATTGTTTTAGTTCCATGTGCATCTCGGTTTCATTTAAATCATGGCACGTGGGATTAGAACAATCTACCCCCATGGACTAAATAATTCCAACGTATTTCACCTGAAGAAGACCAGAGCGTACAACGGCCGAAACGTCGTGAATATGACAATAAAGACGAGGACAAAAGCCCGAACGATGTAAATGGTGTAAATAGTTTTTTAACTATCATCTCAGAAATATAGACAGACGACCAAAAATGGAGTATTGCTGCGATATCTGGCCTGGAGCTGCCCAGTCCTCAATTGCCTGTTTTGATAGAGATCAAAAGCGTCTACGCGGACTTGTGGGTGATTATTTTTCCATCCTACAACCTCTTTCCCCATAGACGAAACTTCGCAAATTCTCGCTACGCTATCGCCTTTTTCCATGGCGCGTATTCTGACAAGTCACATTCCTTACAGCGCCCCCCCCCCACGACATTTACTGTTGGGATCCGCCATGCCACGCCCCCAAGAGTGAATCGTCCCATTCCCTTCGTATTCCATTAGTAAGGAAGAAGTTTCACTCGGACTGTTGCTTTTCGGTACAGACAGAATGTTTTCACAATCGCTACAATCTTGACCTCTTCAAGTTTAGGGTAAACAGTTATCTTTTCTGCGTAACCTCATGAACTTTGCTTCTTGCCATAACCCTGTAACTTGAGAGGCTCTTGGGCCTTGTATTGAATGAGCATTACTTTAAAATATATAGAAAATATACTGTGTTTTGGTGGTTTGTGTTGTAACCTAGGGAAGGTTATAATCAAACCTAGGGAATGGAATAGTCAAACAAAAGTTGGTAATGAACGATAATACTTAGGACAAGAACAACACATATAAGATTCGCCAGCGGCGCGTAGAAGTAGTCAACTGCTAGAAGTGAGTCAAGTGAATTCCATAATGAATCACCAACTGCAGGATATCTACCAACCGCCTCACGAGCTCAGATGTAGCACAAAGCCGAAATTAATGTCGGGTATCCGAGCCCGTAGGATCGGCCAAAAATTCCCCGTAGACCCCGTATAAAACGGGGTAGGGTAGCTGTTTACCGAGACGAGACTCTGCTCTTCGACATAGCCTCGTCTGGGGATCCCGGAGACAGAGAGTTTGACCAGCACAGTTGGAGACAAATCTTCAAATGCAGAGCACTATACAGTATTTACTACTGTATTTATGTGAATGGGGACATACGCATTATTGTCCATAGGTATCCTGCAACAGTTTGTTAAGTGAAAGAAAAATATCGTAATGAATACAAAAATATTTAAAATATGTACGACAAAGACTAGGACTTGAATATATCTGTTGTTACTAAGGCAACGAAAGTGGTAAGGTTGTCAAAGAAATGGAAAGGAGAAAAAGCAACTTTTCATTTACCTGTCCCGGCATTCCCACCCATCTCAAACCCTATTCAATCGTCAGCTATGTCAAGGTTATTTTTTTATTTCAATAAGTCGACTAACGACTGAATTTACAAAATAAATACTTGCTTTTTTCCCCTTCCTTCTTTTTCAAACTTTTCATAATTATTCCGAAGGCTCATTGGGATAGGCATTCCAAATGCTAAGCAGAATATTAAGAAAACAGAAAACTTTCGTTAGAAACAAAGAAAAGAGTACTAAACTGTTAAGTAATATCAGTCCTCGTATATGACAGTAAATGCTCCTCACAGATGAAGAAGAGACTTGAAGAAACAGAAAAGTCGTTGTACATAAGGATACTGAGGATACCATGAACCGAACGTGTAAGCAACGACGAAATTTTAGAGAAAATGGAAAAAAAAAAACGAAACCTCTTCCTGATGTTAAGTATAACATCAGGAAGAGACAGTTAAAGTTTGTAGAGTACAAAGAGGACATGGAAAATCTGATACTCACAGGACGGGTTCAAAGCAAGAGGGTCAGAGCAAAACAACACATAACCTACTTAGTGAGCTTACGTAAATGGATGGCGGAACAAGGTTTAGGAGAAATAAAACAAAAACAATATTTATTAAGAGCTACAAAGGACAGAAAATTGGGAGAGCCATGATCGCCTACGTCCTGAGGGGACACGGCACATTGAACAAGAAGAATTTGGCTGAAGTCTTTGTTTTCTGTTTTTTAGTCAAATCTCCCGAAGTAAAAATTGCATTGTTTCATGTTTCTCATCAAACTTTTTTTTAATAATTTCTCCCTAAGCAGAAAATAGTGATTGATGTTGCATTTAAATTTTTGAAAATTGTAGTTGTCAGGGAAGCAAGAAATTGGAAGGGAGTTCCACAGATGAAAAGTGCAAGAAAAGAAATTGTTGAAGCAAAAATGGCGGTTACATTTCTCTAGTTTCGCAGTAAAATGTTGAGACTTAGTTGCTAATCGAGTTGTACGTTTAAGTTCATGTAGTCGAGACAACAGGGAAAAACTCATTAGAACAGTTGCCATGAAAATATTTATAGAAAAGATAGAAGGAAGCTACATCACGTCGGTGAGAAAGTGACTGACGTCGAGATATCTGGTCAGGATCAATTACATCAAAGATCCTTCTTTGGATTTTGTCAAGAATCGCGAGATGTACAGCAGCAGCAGCAGCAGACCAGATATGGGAACAATATTCAGTGCACAGATGAATGGTAGATTTATAAATAAATTAATATAGTTGGCGGCACTAGGGGAGAAAAAGGCTGTTTCCATGAAAATATTTACAGAAAAGACAGAAGACGAGCCACGTCCCGTCGTTGAGAAAATGACTGAAAGGACTGAAGTCGAAATGCCAGGTCAGGATCAATAACATTACAGATCCTTCTTTGGATTTTGTCAAGAATCTCAAGATATACAGCAGGAACACCGGACCAGTATTCAATGCATGTCGAATGGTAGATTTATAAATGTGAAAGATGGATTCTGACGAGAAAAATTTTTTACATGAATAAGTTTCAGATGTAAAAATATTATTTATGAGGCTGAGATTTTGTCCACTTTGGGGATAAAAGGCTGAGATTTTGTCCACTTTGGGGATAAAAGGCTGAGATTTTGTCCACTTTGGGGATAAAAGGCTGAGATTTTGTTCACTTGTTTTTTTGTTTTTTTTTCGCTCGTTGGAATTTTGTTCCGTTCCTCTAAGATTAGAACTTTTGTCTTATATTTTGATTTGTCTTTCATCTTTTGAAAAACCTTTCAGTTTCATCAACACTGATCTCTGCTAAGTAGTATTTTTATGAGTTATCTTTCCCTTCCTGTTAGAATGCATTTCAAGACAACCTTCAGTATTCTTTCACTGAACAGCTTCAGGACTTCGCATACATTGCTTAACTTTATATTATTACATCGGGTACAATTCCAATTATCTGGCTGAGAATTTCTTTATTTTCTAATTAAAACCATGTTCTCAAATTTTATGCAATTTAAATTGTTACATAAAAATCTAATTTTTCAACAAACTAGTATTCAGTATTTTAGATCCAATATTTTATATTAGAAGTTTAGCGCACAACATAAAAGAAGATAAAACCACCTAACTAAAAACTAACGATCATGTGCAACTATATCCAGGTCGCCACTTAACGGGCTACACTAATTGAGCCAATGACATATCATTACTAATATAAACTCAGCAAACATTTCCGACCCTATGTCTGGCAACAGGACTATGCACCATATTCACACAAGCAGGAGAACCCAATCATGGCTATCAGACAATTTCTGCAACCACATCACCCCTTACATCTGGCCACCTAAGTCTCGAGATTGTAGCCCCCCCCTCCACACACACACACCTTGATTATTATGTGTGGGGCTCAGTTGAGCGAGAGAACAACAAAACACCTTGTAACACCGAAGATGAACTAAAGGCAAGGATTATGGCAGCATTCACCAACTTAAACAAGGAGACTGTCTAGAAGAGTTGCAGGAGATTTCGAAGTCGTCTGGAGGCTGTGGTTTAAATCAATGGCAATTTTATTGAATAAATTTACTCTTTAATATTTCAAGATATTTTTTGTATAAATTTGGTAAATATATCTGTTAAAATGAGATATCAGTGTTATTTTCATTTTTACGTGATTTAGACGACAATTTATCCATCGCACCCTGTATGTCCACATCATTTTATTGAGCCGTTCTTTAGCTTGTTTACTGAATTCTTCAGGTGTTTGTTTTTATTCTCATCGTTGGCATCGACTTATAAGCAGGGGTATTTTCAATATTTCATTTGCCATTCTTTTGTTAGCGTTTATTTACCATTATTATCTCATTTTTAGTTGTAAACTGTTCTTCCGCGCTGGTTATCAGACGGTAGAGTAATGGATAGCGGCTCGGATTGAGGAATCAGAAGAGCCGAGTTCGAATTCCACTCGGTATCCATTACATTTACCTACGTGCTAATAAGAGAAAAAGTATGAATCCTCTTCTTCTTCCATGGGTAAATAGCAAGACAAACTGGGTTCTAACCGGTCCAGGAGGAAGTGACTCTGAATTCAAAACTGTATGTAACCCCTGGCGTATCACAAACTATACAGCTAAAGTTAAAAGATCGTTCGCATTGGTTCGATGATCATCCCGACTGCGGAAGGATGATAACGATAAACTACAAAGCCTCTGATTGGGAGGTTTTGAAGAGCGTAGAACCGCCTCTTAATTGCTATTATTCCCAGATTCACCAGGAGTGGTAGTACCTATATAGGCAAATACTTAACTCTTATGAACGTATAAAAATGCGTTTTTATAGTAAAAATACCAGTAATACATTTTCATAGTAAAAAAAAAATATTACCAGCAATACATTTTTGAAAGAAAAAATATTACCAGCAATACATTTTTGAAAAAAAATATTACCAGCAATACATTAAAAAATACTAGTAATACATTTTTGCAAATGAAATTACTAAAATTAAAAAAATGGATTGCTCATAATATTTTTTTCAAAGATATATTGCTTGTAATATTTTTTTTACTGTGAAAATATATTGCCCTCAAGAAAATTAAATTTCCCTATTAAATGACCCATAAGGAGTTGATATGCCGCTAAACAAACAAACAAACTGTTCTGTACATTCTGTTAATCCACTCTATATGCTCTTCTTTTTTATTTACGTCTTGCTTTTTATCAGTCTCCAGAGCACTGATTGTAATGACAAAAGCATACAGGTGCAGGTTTTAAGAAAGCTTTATTCAACTGAGAATACAAGATTTGCATATAGTGTCCTTTTATAGTCCCAGTAAACAGAAATATCTCTCTCAAAGAGGAGAGTAACAAAAACACTCTTGATTATTCATAACACTGTCATCAACTTCGCATTCCGACGATCCAATAATATTTCTCTCATGTCTAGTTTAAGAAGGGTTATAAACATACAGGCAAAGTAATGTAATACTCATAACATTACTTTGCCTGTATGTTTATAACTATGACGGCAAACTTTGCTGATTCTCCTGAAATATTGCTTCATACTACCGTTTATTATTTATTAAGCTTAACTTAGTATAGCAGAAAGCATGGATAGAGTGGGAAGATAAGAAGATTATGTTGCGGCAATCTTCCAAGTGGAAGTGTTCACTAAAATCAATATTCAAAATTCTGGCTCCTGATTATAAATATCAGTATCAAACATCAATTACTAGTACCGGGATGAAATAAGTAGAGGGTACTTTATTAAGGATCGAACTCGCTATGATGATACTCTATGATAGTGACTTGCTAACCACCACTCCATGGTGTGATGCTTAGATCTTCATAAATATTATCTCCGTCTCAAGGCTATAGAGAGCATCAAATTCGTTATACGAACAAAGGTTTAACGAGTCTAACCAATGTTATTATTAATATACCCACCTCATCTTTTTTTGTAAATATATAGTAGTTTCGTCTTTAAACACACTGTTACTGGCATGATATATGTTATTGCTAAATGCTTTCCTATTCAGACCGGCGTGTTCGTTTTGGTTGTCATACCATATTGCGGTTGTTTTACCTTTCAGCTTTCTTCAGGTATATGTCTTCGTACCGGATAATCGTCATGCAATTTTGAACCGGACACTATTCAATCCATGGAACAGACTGTTCTTATTCCGATTCTTATGTGTAGGGAAGATAACTCGCATCAATTAATACTCAACAGTCTTAGTTACCTTTGTGTCGCTTGTCCGTTTCTTACACCCAACCAGAGTATGTGATTTTTCAGCACTACCAAACCCAAGGATTGAACGTATAATTGTTAGGAAACCATACTTAGAAGATATTTGATATCCGTTAATACTCATTAGTCTAATTCCCCTTAGCAGTTGCTTCCACTGAACCAGAGTATATGATTTTTCAGCACTACCAGATCCAGGGATTGAACTCACAGATCTCAGACAAATATATATTTTTTAACCAATACTTTAATCAATTAGACTGTATCTCTTCACCGAGTACAAAGAGAGACACCTGAAGAAGGCCGGGAGTATAACGACTGAAATGATTTGAGAAGTAATGGATAGCGGCTCGGATTGAGGAATCAGAGAGCCGAGTTCGAATTCCAGTTGAATCCATTACGTGCTAATACCCTTGGGAAAGGTATGAATCCTCTTCTCCCCCACCTCCCAGCTATGGGTAAATAGCATGACAGACCGGGTTCTATAGCCTTAGATGACAACTGGTCTATCGCAGAAAACAATGGTAACCTACTGCGGGAAAAAATCTGTCTCGTCAGTCATGTATCGAAAGATACATGATTGCCTAAGCGTATATCACGCATGACACATAACGGAACTGATATCAATCAAGATGAGCATTTTTTTTTTATTTGTTATTAATTGATCACCCAATGCAGAGCCTATAATCCACACTAGTTAGGAATGACATGGTAATTGAGAAAACTCTTCCAGAGATTCCGTATTTGGTGAACATTTTAACAAACCCCCATTCCAAAGTCTTTTGATTTATCAAAGACCATTGCCTTCGTGATGCATTTATTGTCTGCTGCTCCGAAATGTAAAGCATATAAGTAGGATAATTCCTCATCTCAAAAAATTAATCTAAAAATGTTTGCTCTGTTTACGCTTAGCACTCAGTGAGGATCGAAATCACTATTAATAGCCTGCAAGTTAAGCTTGCTGACCATTACACCAAGATGAGATGCTCATACAAATTATTAAGCTTAGTTTAGCGCAAGGATTAACCCCACTATTCAGTAATAGTGGTCAAGCAGACTAGCTTGTTAACCATTACCTCCCCACCCCGAGGTATCAAACGCATGTTACTGTTAGTTCAGTATTTAAATCTCCTGAAATGATAGGCACAAGCTGCTCAGATACGTCGTCAAAAATAGTTTGATAAGTACTGCATTGCTATTCCTCTATATAACACGAATGGCGGAAGTAGTGGTGTATGCTTTGCTTCGGTTTTGGCCGAGAAAAAGAAAAGGCGACAATACAATACGATAGCAAACACCAGCAGAGCATGGAGACGAGGATTTACCTGGAAAGGTAGCAGAGACCTCTTTTTGAATGAGGTAAGCAGACGATAAAACGTAAGACAAATGACAATGTCCTTTCCCACAGCAACAACAGCGCTACAACTTGTCAAACCACCAGGAGAAAAGAAACAATAACTTTAGTTACTTTCATCTTAGCAGCACACCCATTTAAACAGTGACTTATTTTCTCACTCCCTTTTTTTTCTATGTGCTTCGTAAACAAACAGTTTTCTTGTATCCTAAGTGATTTGATTTCTAGTTCTAAATAAATAGTCTATGTCGGCCATTTTTATTCTTGCTAAAAAAATAATACCTTTACCACAGCGTGAAAGAATCCGTTTGACTGTATATGTTAGAGCACAATCCTTATCAACATAGGCTGATTTTCTAAACGTAACCTGGATGTGGCACATGGCCAAAAGCATGGAGCACACGGTGAGGATCGAACTCTTGTAGTCTTTGGGAACACAAACTTCAGAAATCTGTATAAATTAAGATTTCGCAAAAATGAATACATTCAAATTATAGCGCATACATTATTACAGCATATTGTGTTAATTAATTATTAGAAATCTTATGCCCTTCAAATAACACATTAAAAAAGGATGGAGCATTTTCTGTTGAATGTTCACACGTATTCATACGCATTATTGTGTTCACTACTACGTTCGCGTACCAGGCATAAGTAAAAGGATAATGTATCGAGTAGTCAGTCTCATAGCATTTGGCGCAACCGTCAGAGTTGAAGTCGTAATCGGATTAAGAAATCTCCCTACGTCTAATCTATTTGTTGCCATACGAAAACTGTATTGATAAGAAGAAACTGGACTATTTTAATTTTGTAAATCACCTTAACAATTTCTGGAATATAAAACATTTGTATTTACACTTTATCTGCTTTCTTTCCTTTTTTTCTTTGACGACAAATGTTCGCCCTCTCAACATTTTACAGTTTATTATGGCTCAGATATCTAGCTGATTCAGTTTGGTTTGGCACAGGGACATAAATCTATCAAACACATTACATAGTAATAAACTGTTTGCTTTTAAGTAGTCTTCTTTTTTCTCTCATATTCTCTTACACTCAGTAGTTCCTTCTGTCTTTATTGGCTTTATTGACTTGCTTAGTGTGAAATGATTAAAAAATATAGTATGTTACTGTTTAAAGCAAAACAAGGATAAAACTATTTAAAACAAAACAGGAATACAACTGTTTAAATTTAATTTATTTTATTAAGACTTTTAAGTTAATCATTGCAAATTATTTTTTATGTTTCTCACACATTATTTCCTAATCTTTAGGAAAAAATCCTAATTTCTAACTTCTGTTCAAATCTTTTTGCTCAGACTCTGTTCAAGAAAAGTTTCATGTTTTTATTTTAAATTCCTTTGAGTTTACTGATACCTCCTGCTTATTATCATGTTGTCTAAATCAATTCGTGCCTTTGAACTAAAAAACTAAAAATGAATAAATAAAAATAAAAAAAGGAGCCATTTTTGTGTATATTACCTCAACAGTTTCTGAAATATAAAAATTTTACAATTTATCTGCTTTCTTCTTTTCCTTTCCTTTTTCTTTGTGGATGAATTGAGTTTTTATGCAAGGCTAATTTTTTATGCCATCAGCCCTTCGACAGTCTTATAAATAAAAAGTTTTTCAATATTATCTGAATAAAATAAACTTTCAACAAACATAAAAAAAAACATCATGTTCGCACGAATGAAATCTACTTCAACATTTGACATAATAAGAAGTATTTATAAGAATGTCAATATTTGACATAATAATATAAGAAGTGTCTATAAGAATGTCAATATTTGACATAATAATATAAGAAGTGTCTATAAAAACTTCCTAGTAAAAACATAGAGACAATAGAAACATAGGGATGTTCGCTTACAGATAAGAATCTAATATATGGACGCAAACGACTATTTTCCAATTAGGGGATTGATGATTGAGTTATTTTCACGGTTTGTCAGCCGTTTTCAGGTTATTTTTTCATTTCATCCCAAGCAAAGCTTATTTCAAGCATGACGCGACGCTCATGAAAGTGTGGAGGATTAAATTATATTGATAAAATTTTTTGGAGTAAATTAGGCTGCGTGATGAAATTAACAATTTCCTCTCACATTAAATTTCAGTATTCAACAAACATAAAATAAGGACAACATGAGAAACAACAGTTTTTGCACAACAATGAATAAAATATTTATATAACAAAGTGGTACAAACAACTGGAGTGAAAAGGTGGTTTTAAAAAGTTCAATCGTCCTTTTATGTTTAGATGAAAGGTTATCATCAAAGTTCTGGTTTGATAGCTTATAATTTGTTGAATGGTCTGTACAATAACGAGAAAGTGTGTTTTGGTGTTATAGCAATTTAAGAAAAAAAATAAACAGTTCAAGTTTGTATTTGAAATAGAAAAATATTGTTTACAACTTACGACGGAATTGTCGCTCTTTCATTTGTTTTCACTTGTTCGAGGAGAATATTCTAGTGGGGTAAGTGGTTCTTAACAAGCTGTGTTTATGTTAATTGCAATAATTGAGCTTGAAAGCGTATGAAAAGGATTCGTGTATTAAGTTGAATATGGAAAACTTGAGTTGATTGTTCGTCATAAAATATTGCTGTGTGAATGAGTGTTCTCTCAAGCTGGAATCATGTTAAGAAACTTTAACCTAAAGCCTGGAACTGTGTGACGAGTTCAAAGGATTCTGATCGGCGCACTGTCGACGATGAAAGACGTTTCAAATTTTATTGTTAACTTTGGTCACGTGATAGGCTCACAGAAGCTTGATAGATTTTGGCGGAATTATCTTTTTGGTCAGGTCAAGAACTAGATCGATGTCATTAAATATTAAGTGACCAATTAGAAGTTGAGATTTTCTGAAAATATTTACTAAGATGAATAAGCTCTGTGATCCACTTTTTGTACGAAAACTGATATTAATAAAAAGGGTGGTAGCAGGATGCTAAAAAAGAAAACAAGAAAAAGGAAAACATTATTACGGAACAAGAACAACAAAAGAATAAGAATTACGAAGACAAAAGGACCAGGATTTAAGAAAAGAAAAAGAAAAGACAGTGTTTAATCATTTTTTTAATCTCCCCACCCCCAAAACAAAGCAATAACGCCACTAAGACGCAAGGGGTTACTGAGTATGAGAGAATGAGAAAAAGAAAACATTTATTAAGGGAAAAGAGAGAACAATAAAAGAACAGGAATTAAGAAGAGAGAAGAGCAGGATTTTAAAAAAGAAAAAGAAAAGACAGAGTGCTTAATCATGTCTTTTTAATGTTTTCCTCACCAAGCAAAGCAATAAAGCCTCGATGACACATGGGGTTACTGAGTGTGAGGGAATGAGAAAAAGAAAATTTTTATAAGGAAAAAGAGAGAAGGATGAACCAATAGGAATTAAGAAGAGAAAAGAACAGGATTTAAGAAAAGAAAAAGAAAAAAAAACAGTGAATAATCATGTCTTTTTAATCATTTCACCCCCAGCAAAGCAGTAAACACACTAAGACGCAAGGATTTACAGAGTGTGAGAGAATGAGAAAAAGAAAACTTTTATTAAGGAAAAAGAGAGAACAATAAAAGAACAGGAATTAAGAAGAGAGAAGAGTAGGATTTAGGAAAAGAAAAAGAAAAGACTCAGTGCTTAATCATGTCTTTTTAATGTTTTCCCCACTAAGCAAGGCAATAAAGCCACTACGACGCAAATGGTTACTGAGTGTGAGAGAATGATAAAAAGAAAACATTTATTAAGGAAAAAGTGACAACAATGAAAGAACAGTAATTAAAAAGACATAAAATAACGCTTGACATTGTATTTAAATTTTTAAAGATTAAACTTGACTGGAAAGCAAGAGGCCAGAAGAGATTTCCACTGGCGATAAGTGCGAAAAACTAAACTGTTAGCATAGAATTTATGGTTAGACGTAGCCATTTCAACTGTAAAATGGTGAGACCTTTCCGCCATCCTAGTCAATCATTTAGTGGTATACGTGACACACGATTGAGCGATCATGTCTCTTTCGATCCATGACTGACTAGGTAAAAGATTTTCCCCGCAGTAGGTTATTTTTTTTCTGCGGTATACTGGTGGACAACCAAGGCTATAGAACCCAGTCTGTCCTGCTATTCATCCCATGGATTGAGGGAGAAGAGATGGAGTCATGCCCTTCTCAAGGGTTTTTGCGCGTATGTGCATGTAATGAACTCGACTGGAATTCGAACTCGTCTCTCCATTTTCTCATCTGAGCCGATTAGTACTCTGCTTAAATTCATAAAGTCTATGTACCATAGAGGAAGGATCATAAGAACAATTGCTATGAAGGTATTTACAGAAAAGATACATTGAAGCACAATTACGGCAGTGGGAAATTTACTGAAGCCGAGATGCCACTTCGGGACCAGTGATATTGCATATTCTTGGATTTTATCAAGAATCTCTAAACATATAGCAGCATCTGCAGACTATATGTGGCAGAAATATTAAATAGTTGGACGAATGGTAGATTTATAAATATCTAAAATAGATTCGTGTGAGAAAATTTGTCTAGCACGACACAATGAACAATCTTTCCTATCAGCAAACCTAGCAACCGATTCAATAT
This sequence comes from Acanthosepion pharaonis, assembly GCA_903632075.3. Classification (NCBI taxonomy): domain Eukaryota; kingdom Metazoa; phylum Mollusca; class Cephalopoda; order Sepiida; family Sepiidae; genus Acanthosepion; species Acanthosepion pharaonis. The sequence goes on along the minus strand of CAHIKZ030002474.1, from coordinate 80,526 downwards.
AATCTTTCCACTTCATGTCAGCGGAAAAACGTTAGCCCAATAACGCTTATGAAAATCTGAGCCTAGCTTCGTTTGATATATGCTTAATTATTTTTTAATATGAGCCTTGTTATATCTAGAATCCTCATGTAAAAACAGTGTATGATAGGAAAACATTTTAAATTAATAATAACTGCCACATGACTGGGAAAAATAAGGAAAATATTTGTTTTTACGTCAATAAAATTACGCTATATTCAATTTTAGGTCTCAATAAATATGTCCAAACCGAAAAGTGTTTATATTGCAAAATGATAAATAATTCTGGGATTAATCTGAAGCTTGGCATTCTTATATTTGCTTCATGCTTATAAAAAAATATGACCGTCGCTTCATGCTTAAAATAAGCTTAATTTTGGGACGAATCTGAGTCTTGTCATGCTTATAACAGTAGTAGTAGTAGTAGTAGTAGTAGTAATAATAATAATAATAAACTTTGACTGTCTGTCTCTGTAGTGCAATACCGTTTCAACATCTTTCATTGGACCATAGCTGACAGTAAGCGAATGGATGTCAAAAAGAGAAATCTTCTAACTTGTCACCACATGCATCATCCTAAGGCTGATGTTGATCGTCTGTATGTGTCCAGATCCGAAGGGGGAAGATGATTAGTTCAGCTAAAAAACGTCTTATAAAACTACAACAATCGGTTACAAAGTATCTATTTTGTCTATCATCTGACTGTAAAGGTCAGCCACAGAAGGTCTGAACCGAATACACTGCTACTAAAAAATAATAGAATTATTATTTAACAATGCTTGCAAACTAGAAATTACCAAGCACATATATTGAAAAATTATGTTAATCTGAAATGCTGATTTTGTGATAAATATCCAGAAACAATTGACCACCTTGTATCTGATTGCACAGTGTTAGCACCCACTGAATATGAAACTCTGCATGATAGAGTTGGCTAAGTCTACACTGGAAAATATGCAACTTTTACGGGAAGGAAATTGCAAGAAACTGGTATGAACATCATCCAGACCCGGTTACGGAGATAGGATCTGTAACAATTTTATGAGAACAGAATGTGCTTTCTTACTGACATAGCAGCCCCTGCAAATTGCAATGTATCTTTGAAGGTCTTCCAAAAACTATACACGGATCTTAAAGTGGAAATCTAAAAAATGAGGCACATAACGACATCAGGAATTCCACTTGTAGTTGGAGCCCTCAGATTGATTGGAAAAGGTTCCGATAGACTCATTGAAAGGGTTTCCTGGTAGCCCATGCCTTGAAGAAATACAAAAAAACTGTACTCTCAAGTACAGCTCAACATTACGAAGAGTTTTATCTATATAAAATGTGTGTGATCTTAGGGTTGATCAGTGGAAGATGTCATGAAGACATGAATCGTACGATAAGTGAGGTGCTCGATAACCGAGGTTTCATTGTAAAATATATCTCTAACTAATATTAACATGCCCCTTATCATGGCGTACACGGTTGAAAACTGATTTTCGTTAGAAACATTTGCACAAACCTAATACAAGCCTCGTAAATATTTCTAAAATCCACCGATAAAGTAATATATTGGGAACTGCTTAATTATATACCCAGACAGATTTTATTATGTAAGTCAAAGTTTTCGCAATAAAATTGTTGGTAAAATTTTTACGATAGACTTATATGAGAAATATACTAATTAATTTCAACCTATAATATTTGTTTTTATTGAAAATATTTACAATCACTTATTTGGTAGTGTAACATTTTATTATGCAACTTTTGAATTTATATATACACTATGGCAGATATTAATATGAAAGTCAATGTTTTCACAATAGAATTAGTATTAACCAAATGATATTGGTAAAATTTTCAGGATATACATATATAAGAAATATACTATATTAATTTCAGTGTATAATATCTGTTTTTATTGGAAACTTATTTGGTGGTGTGAGATTTTATTATGCAGAAATATCTTCATTATATTGTAAATAAATACATATATTAGTATATTTATTAATTGAATAATTGATCCATTTTCTACGGTTTATCAACCCTTTGCAGGTTATTTAAAGCTAGAAAATGTTTTTAGATTGTTAAGATTTTTTTAGATGATATTGATTTAGCGATATTGTACAAATCGCTGATAGTCACCATTCTCCTATATGGATGTGAAACGTGAACACTGTTGGCAGATACCGAAAGAAGAATCTAAGCGTTTGAAAACAAATGCATGAGAAAACTCCTTGGTATTTTCTATTGGGAACAAAAGAACCAATGATTTTGTGTAGAAAAAGGTTGAAAGTTTTTCGGGTCATCAGGAACCACTTCTCGCCATTTTCAAACGGAGAAAAATGGCGTGGTTTGGACACGTTACAAGGCAAGATAGTCTGTGCAAGACCACCATGCAAGGCACCGTTGAAGGTGGACGTAGGAGAGGACGCCAACGCAAAAACTGGTTGGACAATGTCAAACAATGGACGAGTATGACTATACCAGAATATACCGTTGATAGACCGTTGTGGAAGAGATTCAGTGTGGCTTCTGCATTCGGATCCCCAACTACGATTACAAAAGTCAAAGGGATGATGATGATGATAATACAAGTCTTACACATTAATCCATAGCTGGGGGGAGAAGAGGTGAATTCAAACCTTTCCCAATAATATTTGCAAGTAAGTCAATATAACGAACCCAACTGGAATTGGAACTCAGCTCTCTGATTAACAATTCCGTAGAATTATCCATTACACCATCCGCACATCCTAGCTTACGGGACCTGGTATTCACTTCGGCGATCGTACGGGATATATATATATATATATATATATATATATATTAATTTCATCCATATAGACATTGGTATGGGTTGTAAAATGTTAGGCGTTTGATCACAAATAAAAAAAAAAAGGAAAGACAATGCCTGAAGTTTGAATATTGATTTCCAAAGTAGGCGAGCCCTCTCACTCTGGCGAAACTTAATCTTCTTATCACCGTATTCCTTCTATGATTTATGCCGTTCTATAACATTATACGCCCCCAGTCTATAATATGCCTCCCCCGAATCTATGATAGAGGGGGCACTCTATTGCGTCTCAATTTTCATAAGGTCGTATTCATATAAAATATCAATTTTATTGTAACCTAATTATGTACAATAATGGATCCTATGCAATATAAATGAACAATTCAACTAGAAAAATTGAAAATAAATACAATGTATCTGAATACAAATTAGAGACACGTCATAATAGATCTTTCCATATTAAATAAATCAATGTTTTGTGCCAATTTTTGACATTAACTTGAAATTTTGTTAAAAAGTTGAATAATTTAACACATTAGGGATAAAACATAGTGAATTTTATATAATGTTTTTATAAGACTTAGCATGAGCAAAAACAAATTCACGGATTTGCACGAAAAAATGACCTCAGAATTACATTAAAATAGTCAGTTGTACTTCGTTTAATTTGTAACATATAAATGTAGGTAGAAAAAAGCAAATGTTTATAAGTTAGCGGGGATCACAAAGCATTACCCGGGATTGGCAGACCCGGTTATTGCTGTTTGCATATGACGGTTTCTTTTTGATAGGAGGTATTTTATGTCATATGATATGTTCATAATGTAAAGTCAAAACAGTGACTACTGATTGGTTGAAAAATAAGATTTTCTGTGCCAAGTTCTGATTGGCCAGAATGGCGGATCATTTCATTTTAGTTTTTTTGCATAAAAAGTAATAGTAAATAAGACACTTTTGTGACGAGTGTGAAGGAATCAAAAAATATTAGTGAAGAATTCTACATGACTAAACCTACTTGAAAATAAAATCTGTCAAATGACAGAATCGTTCTAACCTCAATTTTTCAACACCAGAAAGCTTGCCTGAAAGCTGCAAAAATCGTAGCATATAAAAGTGATGATTGTGCTCATAATCATTTCAAAGAGATCGAAAGATTTATAAATTGGAGAAAAAATTTTAAATTAACTTGAAACTATAAAAACCATGAACGAATATTCGACCCCCCCCCATTTTGATTTATTACAAGAAAAAAGTGTACTATCCTTCTGGCCAATCCGAAACTTGAATAAAAATAAATTAAAAATATTTTCGACCAATCCTTTTCTCGGTTAGCGAAACGGTTCTGGGATCTTAAAACTATTTATTATTCTTCATTTCACGAAAGCCCTGCTCGAGATCTATTTCTTTCAAGTTTGTCGTAAAGTGTTTTTGGGACTAGAGTTAATTCCGTAGTCGCACCTCCGCACCACGAATGTGGATGTTCCAATAGGGGCACAAGGCTGAGTGGACACAATCGTTAAGGTTATGACGATACGTCAAAGGAACATATCCACTTACCAATGGAACTTCAAACAATTGAAGGATAAAGGAGAATGGGAAGACCAAGGATGACATGGCGAAGGACTATGCAGAAGGAGAGGAAAGTAATAAGCTAGCGATCCTGAGACGTATGTGACAGCTGCGGACGAGGCAAAGTAGAAACATCGTGTGAAGACCACGAGGCACACAATTGTCTGATCACTCCTTACTCAGAGTTCAAGCACAGTCAACTCCTATGAGCTTAAAATCATCTACTCTTTTGATCTCTACGTGCTTACATCCAGATTTGCTAACACTGACTCGTGACGTCACCTAAAATGAATAAATTAACAACTGGATTCATCGTTTGGAATGTTACCCATGAATTACGTCTGAGTCATGAAAATTGTAAGCTTTATCTCGACACAACGGCCGCAATATGTGCATGGGAATCATCTAGTCAAATTGACTCTGGTGAAGCAATATGAAAGTGAAATCCAATATTGTAAACTAGTTGTTCAAAAAATATCTTTGAACAATTACTATGCATTCGTGATCTTGTGCTTCGTAGCAAAAATGGATAAATAGGTTCATCTTATCTTTAGGATACTTGAACTACTTTCTTACTGAATATATTCGTAAACATGTCAACAGCGTATTAGTCTTCAAAATTTAAATGAAATCTCAATCGTTATGTTCTGTTTTCTTAATTCTCGTTCTTTTATTATCCTCTCTCCTTAATAGCAGTATTCCTTGTATTCTCTAACACTCACTAACCCCTTGCGTCTTATTGCCTTGTTTTGGGGTAAAATGATTTAAAAAAAAAAAAAAACGTTTGAAGAGCTAATTGAGCTTTTTGATCAAAACATCATGCCTGTGATTATGTAAACATACAGCTTTCTGCCCACCGGTCCCACGTTGTATTTCAATTCTCGATCTTGTCGGTGTTCACCGAAAGCTGGGGAAGGGCGCGCCGCATGCTCACAAGATAAAATGGTGGAAGACAGACGCCAAGTCGAGAAATACGAATGCGAACTCTTTTTCCCATATTACATGTAGGTGTTTTATTCGGGGTTTCCCCTACTCATCCAGATGGGTATGTAGGTGATACTTGAGACAACTTTTGCTATGTCAGCTCTTCCGTCCGTCTCCCAACAAGAGCGGACCAGAGCTGCCCGCGATCCCAAACAAGACTTAATATAGACCTGTACCTGGATATAGCCTATTTCCGGTTTCGGAAGACCGAACTTCAAAAGGAATCATCTATTGGTCCATCAAACAGAAACAAGAGAGCCCTATATAAAACCACCCCTTCTTTTTCTATATCGGTGTTCACACAGGGTTCGATGGATAAATTGTTGTCTATATTAAGCAAAAATGAAAATAATACTGACATCTCATTTTAACAGAGATATCTATCAAAATTACGTAAATATATCTTGAAATACTAAAGAGTAAATTTATTCAATAAAATCGCCATTGGCTTTAAACACGGCCTCCAGATGACTTCAGGATCCCCTGTAACTCTTCTGGACAGTCTCCTTGTTTAATTTGATGAATGCTTCCATAATCTTTAATTTCCAGTAGCCATCTTCTTGACCCAGGGCAGCACTACTTCTTCAAGGTACTTGATGAAGGTGTCCGATCAACAAATTCGGGAGCATTTTATTCTTATCAGAATGATCAGAGTGATTTTTCCGAGCTGCCGTACCTTCGTAATCATCGTCAGACTTTCTTTCCGAAACCTCAGCACTGTCCTCAGATTGACACCCAAACACTCTGAAATGTTCGTATTGGAGCTTCCCGTGTGAATACCAAGCAATACAGCATGCTGTTTCCAAATTTCTGTTGGAATGAATTGCATCATGGTATTCTTTTTCTCCCAGACGGTGCGAATTGAACCTATTGTGCAATCGAAAAATCAAAAACAAACAACGCGCATGCGCAAAATTAAAAATATAACATGGCGACAATTTACCTATCGCACTCTGTAGTGCCACAATCATTGATGAAATCAAATCGATTAAGTATTTCTTGATTCTACAACAGATATAGATGTGAATTAGCTGTGATAGGCCAACAGATCCGGGATCGAATCTCACCATTGCTAATTTGTGAGGAAGGTGACTTCTTGATGTTATCGGCCTGGGGAGGCGATCCCAACACGTGACAAAGTTGGAAAGTGTCTGAAAGTTCTATCACGGATTGACCCAAGCCTTCTCCGTAAAACTGGGTAGATAGAGCTGTTCAGTGGTCGTCAGTATTTGTGTTAGTCACAAGTCATCGTGTCATAGGTTTTGAGGGTACTGACCTTGTCCAAACGTAACTAAGATCCGCTCAGCACATTTGCAGTATAAAACCACAGGTGTGCTCTATGGGTGCTCTATGGGTGCCGATCAAACGCAAATATGTCTGAGCAGATGTCTGCAGCAGGGATTAGGTAGCCACTCCAGCAAACGGGTGTACTCAGAAACGATTAACCGGCTATTATTATTTATTTAACTATAATTATCCGCCATGTTTTACAGTCTGAGACTGCTGGATGATGAATAAATATCAGAACAATGTTTTCTCACACTGTATCAGAAATCGCCCAAATTATTCTTCGTAGAAGAATTCTTAGAATAAAATATTATAAACCCCACCAAGATTATGTTACATTAAAATATTGTCATGATTTATGACCCTTTACCTCATGGCTTACAACATTACAGTTTGTTGATGGTAATATAAGGTCGCCAACTGACTGCTGTACGGATGTAACACAGAACTAGATGACACGACAAAGAGGAAAAATAATGAACCAGTTGAACGATTCTATTTTGTTAAAAAGTCTGGAGTCTCTCTAAACAGAAACAAAATGGAACTTCGGGTCACAGACGCCTCTCATCACGAACACTTCTCATCTCGAAGAAATAGGTTCACGGCAAAGCGATCCATATATGGATCACTTTGGTTCACGGACAAATTTTCAGAAAAAAAAAGTCTTTGGTGTCGAAGAGGCAGGCCGTCGAAATTTGTTCAAATGGAGTGAGCTGCAAAGATTCGTGGAACGATGTCACCCTGATAAAGCACTATGAAACCCCAGCATAAACATTTTCATTGTTTCAACAATGCCATGTCTCAGTTTAGAAATATTTTAAAACGTAGACAAAACAAATCTCATTGGCTAAGTTTTGTAGTGAGACAGATGTCCAGTGAATCTCAAGCAGAGACGAGACATAAAAGAGAAAGAAAAAGAAAGAGAAGAAAAGAGAAGACATAAAAGAGAAAGAAAAGAAGAAAAGAAAGAAAAAAGAAAAAGAAAAAAGAAAAAGAGAAACAAAAAAAAGAAAAGAAAAGAAAGAAAGAAAAGAGAAAGAAAAGAGAAAAAAATATAAAAAGAAAAAAGAAAAGAAAAAAAAGAAAAAAGAGAAAACATAAAAGAGAAAGAAAAAGAAAGAGAAGAAAAGAGAAGACATAAAAGAGAAAGAAAAAGAAAGAGAAGAAAAGAGAAGACATAAAAGAGAAAGAAAAAGAGAAGACATAAAAGAGAAAGAAAAAGAAAGAGAAAGAAAAAGAAAGAGAAGAAAAGAGACATAAAAGAGAAAGAAAAAGAAAGAGAAAAGAGAAGACATAAAAGCGAAAGAAAAAGAAAACGAAGAAAAGAGAAGACATAAAAGAGAAAGAAAAAGAAAGAGAAAAAAGAGACATAAAAGATAAAGAAAAAGAAAGAGAAGAAAAGAGAAGACATAAAAGAAAAGAAAAAGAAAGAGAAGAAAAGAGACATAAAATAGAAAGAAAAAGAGAAAGAAAAAGAAAGAGAAGAAAAGAGACATAAAAGAGAAAGAAAAAGAAAGAGAAAAGAGAAGACATAAAAGAGAAAGAAAAAGAAAGAGAAGAAAAGAGAAGACATAAAAGAGAAAGAAAAAGAAAGAGAAGAAAAGAGACATAAAATAGAAAGAAAAAGAGAAAGAAAAAGAAAGAGAAAAATAGAGACATAAAAGAGAAAGAGAAGAAAACCCAAAACGACAATTGCTTGATGTTTTTATGTGGATAGGAACTCGCCTTCTAAACAATAACATCTTTTCCCTTCTTCACCACCTTCTACTTACCTCTACGGTAAAATTGAATAAAGTTTTCGTATATTTTATCTGTCGGTAAACCGCTTGCGTTTTAATATTGGCTTTACTGCCTTGCAAGGATGAATGATAACATACACCGTCCTGGGTAAGACGATAAACTACGTCCAACAGCAAGGCCTCTGATCAGGTTTTGAGGAGCATGGAACCACCTCTTAATTGCTGGTGTTCCCAGGTCTAACCTGACCCGGAGTGGTAGCACCTGTTAGGGTCCCAACTATGGTCAAATAGTTAACACTATGAAAGTATAAAAATAGGTTTTAATACCAGTAATACTGTTTGTGAAAAATTTTAACCAGCAATACATTTTTGAAAAAAGAATATTAACAGCAATACATTTTTGGAAAAAAATATTACCAGCAATAAAAATCTTGTCGGCATTAAATAACCTATTGAGGGTGAAATGCCGTAAAACAAAGCAGACCAAATCAAACCATGATACCATACATATAAATATATACATATATGTGTGTGTGTGTAAGCGCGAGAATAAGGAACTAAGCATAAACTACAAGAGGACAGAATGCATAGTCATCAATAAAAGGATGAACCCGAAATACGATTTACAGGTCGATGACACTAAAATCAATCAGGTGCGGAAATTTAAATATCTGGGAAGTGTTCTGACAGAGGACAGTAAGTGCGACGCTGAGATCCGAAGACGCATTGGGATAGCCAAAGACACATTCCAAAAGTTAGCCAGAGTATTACGAGACAGAAGGATTTCGTTGGTAACAAAGAAAAGAGTATTGAACTGCTACGTGATATCTGCAGCGAAATGTTGGACGGTCTCCTTAAAGATGAAAAAGAGACTCGAGGAAAACGAGGTATGGTTCTACAGAAGGATGCTAAGGATATCGTGGACCTAGCTTATGAGCAACGATAAGGTTTTGGAGAAGATGCAAAGAAGCAACTTATACTTAATATCAGGAAGAGGCAGCTGAAATTTCTGGGACGCATAATGAACGCTTGGAGAATCTGATTCTCACAAGGCGAATAGAGGGAAAAACAGACAAGGGAAAGCAACACGTGACATACTTATCGGGTTTAAGCAAGTGGATGACGGAACAGGGTCTGGGAGAAATAGGAAAGGGACAAAACATGTTGAGATCTACAAGAGATAGGGAGAAGTGGAGAGCCATGATTGTCTACGTCCTGAAGGGACATGGCGCATAAAGGTCGAATAGAGGGAAAGAGAGGCAAGGGAAAGCAACACGTGACATACCTAGCGGGCTTAAGCAAGCGGATGACAGAACAGGCTCTGGGAGAAGTAGGAAAGTGACAAAACTTATTGAGAGCTACAAGGGATAGGAGAAAGTGGAGAGCCATGATCACCTACGTCCTGAAGGGACACGGCACATAAAAGAAGAAGATTTGGGCAACATTATTCTATTTATACACTTGATATTGAATAATCTTTGAAACTGGGCTAAATTTAAAATCAACCTGACGTTAATGGCCTCAGTATGAGAAGTAGTGATACGTTACCCTTCGTATAAATTCTAAACTTTATTAACCGAATGTCAACTATTTCTTTTTCCATTAAATTCTGTTGACAATTTCGTTAAAAGAACTAGTTATGGTAGCAATAACAATAATATTTTTTAATTAATTAACAACTAATCTGATTAATAGGAGTAGTAGCAACAACAGTAAAAACATAAATAAATAAAAATAACCATCTTTTTTTTCATAATTATAAATATATAACGTGTTATTTAAACATAATACTCTAGTATAATAATGTTTTGTTTCGTTGAATAGTTTCTTTTTCCAAAGTCTCTTTCGAACGTCTTTTTTTTCTTTTTTTTTTTTTTTTTTTGAATTTCAGTCGCGTCACTGTCGCTTGGCAACCCATCTAGGAGAGGGAAAACTCCGAACAACAATCCACAACTCAAGGTGTTAATCGTGCCGGGGAGTAAATGGCTACTACGTTATGAGGTCACGAGCGATCCACTACAGGCTTCGGAAACCTGCCTGTAAAAAACAGTTACTCAATGTACCAGGCAACTTTTGGTGGACTTCTAGACCAGTGTCCCACTCGTAGAAACAATATGAGAACTAAAAGTGATACCAAAGAGTCCAGTAAGGCTCTTCCAGTGGATAAACAGGGAGACCGTCTCTCAGGTGGGGGAACCTATCCGAGGTCCAAAAATGTGCCACAGGAACAAACACCTGTTTTCAGCTATAATGAATCTTCAGGTCCCTACAACCGAGATAATCCCAATGATGGCCATGCGAATTCTTTAATTAGACCCACAACTATTTATTTAAAGAAAGAAAAGATAAAATGGTCTCGTGAGAAGAACAAACTCGTTATGACTGCATTCTATGAAGCGTTGTACAAACCTCAGAAAAACATCAGTCGCCAAACATATGACATTTGGCGAGAAAATGTTGGACAGGCAATTAAAAGGGACATTGACGAAAATAAACAAGCCAATGCAAGAAGGTACATCATGAGAAATAACCGATTAACAGATGCTAAAATTAAAGAAATAAAAATGGAAAGATACTCGCTTGAATTATATCTGAAAACAGAATAGGTGACTCAACAGAACATGAAAGGGAACCAGAAATTGACATAAAAAATTATTAACATCACACAAACCACAGATCATAATGAAGAAACAGAGATACACATCAATCAATATGGAGTTTAGAAGAGTTGGAATGGCGTGATCACAAGCCTGCAATAAAACGAGTTCAAAACACATTGAACCGAATTATTTTTTATAAATATCTTTTATAGTATACAAGAAGGCAAGGAAGAAATCATGAGACATATAAGTCAGGCACAAATATTAAAATGGACGAACAAGAACAACTCTCAAAATTACAACCAACAAAGCGTAACCTGAAAAATATAAAATTATCTACAATGCAGCATTCAAATTAATTCTGGATGAAGTAGCCTCACGTATAAGTCTCAGCGAAGCAATATACGCATCAGCAATGGTAGCAACTAAAAAATTAAGCATCAAAGTTAAAAAAGGAAGTTTCACAAACATGAAGATCGACCTTGGAAAAGAAAAATAGAGAAAGAAATTGAACAACTTAGAAGTGAATTATCTGTACTTGATGAACTGGCAAGAGAAACAAATGTAAGGACTAGAAAAGGCAGAAGAGTCAAAAGAAAATACAAAATTAGGAAAGAAAATTAAGTCCTATCAGCTAAAGAAAAAATAAAACAAACAATACAACTGAAGGCTACGAAAAAAATGAGGTGCTAAAGACAGAACAAGATCTTTCATACCGATGTGAAGAGGTTTTACAGAGAAATAGAAAAACAAAAAAATAGCCAAAGAACTTCAAGAAATGGTAAATGATCCTACTAAAATTCAGGCATGGATTTACCTTCCTTCTACCAAAGAATGGTGACACAAGTATCCAAAAAAACTATAGACCAATTACATGTCTTTCCACAATTTACAAACTGTTGATATATATTATGATAAAACAGGATATATATATATATATATATATATATATATATATATATAACAGACAGAAAAAAATGACATACTTCCTCTTGAACAAAAAGGGTGCAAACTTGGCTCTTAGGATGTAAAGACTAATCACTTATTAATGATCTTGGAAAACTGCTTCAATACAAAGAAAAATCTCAGTGCCTGGATAGATTACCATAAGGCATTCGTATGTGTACCCCATTCCTGGATCTTCAAGTAATATATAGTCATCAATTATATCAAAGTATGTCGATATGGAAAACAACACTTCACCATAATTATATAAATGGAATCTATAAGTCTGGTGACATAAACATCAACAGAGGAATATTTCAAGGTGACTCTTTGTCTACCTTATTATTTTGCATATCCCTAATAGCATTAACCAGCGAACTTAACATGGCTATAAGATATTTCAAAAGAAAATAAGCCATTTTACATGGATGACTTAAAGTTGTATGCTAGGAATGACAGTGAGCTGGAAGGTCTCCTGAAAACAGTAAAATGTTTCAGTGATGACATTGGAATGGAATTCGATTTGGATAAATGTGCTAAAGCCACAATTTTACGAAAATCACTACAACAAACCTCCTCTATTAGCTTAGACCCTAAGATTAAGAATCAAAGATTTAGTGAAAGAAGAAACATAAGTAACTCGGTGTAAAAGAAAAATATAGAATTCACCATAAAAATATATAAAAAGAGAAAAGAGTACGAGAGAAGGAGGGTGCGACTGATATTAAGAACTGAATTGAATTCTTAGAACAGATATGTGTCCATTAATAGCTTTGCCGTCTCAATGGTTCAATAGAGTTTTAACATTTTGTACTGGACTCAAAATGTTAGCAAACGAATGGGTTCTATGACAAGAGAGCTTCTTTCTAAGCATAATATGCATCATCCAAGGGCTAATGTAGACTGTCTATACATACTCCGTAAAGAGGGCACCTCGAGGCGGTGTAATGGTTATAAAATTCTCGCTAGAATAATTACGACTCAGTAAAGTTCGATCCTCACTTATTTATCCCCCCTACTTTCTGTCCTTGTGCCATTCTAAAAAACGCTTGGAAAATTCAATACATAAATCCATTAAAGGAGGTGAATGATTTTCTTATTCATTAGAATTGTCATAAAAGCCAATAACTATTAGCTTACTACATGGAAACAACAAAGTACTGGATGATACAATTAGTCAAACAACACTGAAACAGAAAGAAAAAATATACAATTATGAAAAAAGGGTATAAATACAAACGAGATTTACATTTATAGATTCTGTAGACAAACAAAACAGAACCCAAGAATCAACATTGCAATAAAAATATGAAAAAAGAAAGTCAAGTATAAAGCTCTTGAACATATAAACAACGCTGGCAAGACAAACTTCTAGTATGGTCAATATCCAGAACGAATGCAATATTTTTATTGATAAAGTTAACATTCATTGATGGTTATTTATCTGGATTAAATGCTGAAACGGAAGGCTTTATTCTTGCAGCTCAAGACCAGAGTCTTTTCACTTTTTTAAAAAATGTTAATAAACAATGGTTTGATCATCATTCCCAGCACCGGTTACAGGAATAGAAACCATCACAATTTGTGACGACGATTCAACTACACCCGGCAATATTTACGCCTCTGATCGGGAGAATGGAACTTTGATTTTGAAATAGCGTGCCCAGGCCCCACCCTGACTCCAGGGCGGTAGCATTAATGTTAAAAAAACAGGGAACCTCAAACAAACACAAAACCTATGAAAGTATAAAAATTTTTTTTATACTTCAATTACCAACAATACATATTTATATTTTAATGACTATTTCATATATAGAATTACCAAGAATACATTTTACCTGTAGTTGAATGCATGCAATTGCGTTCAAAATATATATTTTATTTGAAGCTATAAAATTGTGTTCAAAATATTTTCAATTTTATAATTTAAATAAGCCATAGTGTTGATATGCCGTTAAACAAAATCAGCATTCACATGAAATAACTCTTTCAAATACATTAATCCATATAATGTCCGACAATTTCTTAAAAAATCAAATTATATTCTAAAATATAATTTCAAATAAACCACAATATAGAACTCATATATCACTGCCTTTAAAACAATTAAATTTTTATAAACATGTCTATGCAAAAAGCTGAGTATCGTCTACCATGTATTCAATTTAAAATAAGCAGAATAACGTATATCATATTTTTTATTATAAAAATCACATTTGGTAATTTAAATTAAATGTTTCACATTAAATGACCCATATATAGTTGATATGCCGTTAAACAAACAATATATATATATACATGAAGAAAAATATACGGAAAAACAAACAAAAATCCTAATATGCAATTGTTTTAATGTTAATATAATGTCAACGTCGGACGTTTCGGTCTAATAGACCATCTTCAGGACATATTCATAAAACATAATTAATGCTTGACAAACGTACATATAAGTTTTAGATCAAAATAAAATTCTTTTCGTTTTTCATTCAAAATACTCAAATTTTAGGAATACGTTTTCACAACATCGCCCACGTGACGACGACGTGATCATATTTAAACGGAACGCTGATCTTATAAAAGATTTCAGTTATCTGTTTGGATTGGTCTTGCTTTTATGTCCATCGTCTTTTCATGTTGAATTGAATATAGTCTATGTTAATTATGTTTTATGAATATGTCCTGAAGATGGTCTATTAGACCGAAACGTCCGACGTTGACATTATATTAACATTAAAACAGCATAATTGCATATTAGGATTTTTGTTTGTTTTTTCCGTATATTTTCTTCATACTGTCGGATCTATATCCATATATTTGCTTACATGATTTATTTGATTCTTATGAGCGGTGTTTAACACGAAACTTAAAGTCGGTAAAAACATTTTAACTTTCTTCATCTGTTAACTATTGTTGTTGTAGGTTTTTATTGAGAACTTGCTTTGCGAAATCTGCCCACCTTTGAACGTTAATAATTGTACATGTTTTGTTAAGCGTGTGGGGTGTCAAGTTTTGCTAGTGATAACACGAGGTACTAAAATTGCAAGAATTGAATACTGTATTTAAGAAAAAAATGGCCTCTGGTCTTTCTTCAAACAATATAGATTTGTTCAAAGAGGTTCGGAATGAGATCATTTCAGTATTCTTCGTGTCCATTATACGATATGAATATTATACCATTCCGGGTTTAAAGTGGAATTCACATGCGTCTACCAAGTGTTTACATATACATATACCCATTATCCATTTTATCATAAAGTAAAAATATTTTAGGTTTTGGTTAATGAAAGTTTATAGGTTGATTGTTATATTCATTGTCACTATTTTACATATATTTGCAATTCAAAATGACCACACTTTGTTTTCACCATAGCCTTTAATCTATTCTCAACTGAAGTGCATAACTTCTTCATCACCTCTTCGCTCAAACTGTACCACGACATCATAAGAGCTTCTTTCTTGGGTATGAAATACAAGACACATCGCTCTCCAATATGGACCATATCGTAATGTCCATAAGATTACTGCCAGGACTTGAGAGAGGCCAAATTGATTTGTCACAAAATCCACGGAAATATCTCTTGCACCAGTTCTGCGTTAAATTGGCCGTGTGTACGAGAGCTCCGTCTTGTGACATAGCAACTTCCAAATCTGTCTGGCAACCAGAGTAACACACCTTTCTCTCCAACATTTGCAGCTAAACTCTGTTATTTATTTTCACTCCACTTTCAGTGAACCAAGAGCGATTTCGAACCACCAAAAACAGTTCAAACCATGACACTAGTTGGTTTCTGTCGCTAGAAATGTGTTCTGACAACTTCGGGAATATTTCCTAATGAAGTGGTGTAATGTGAATGTAGCCTTACTGTTTCTGGGTGTTGACCAAGACTTCTCATCCGACAGAACGAAGATTTTGTCTGCTGTACGCTGTATCTCCTGCGAAATTTTCTTCCCTCTGCCAAGCCGTTTTTGCTGGAAGCACTTGAGAACAGCTGTTGTCGAATATTGTTTTAATCCTAAATTCTCTTTCAAAATTCTCCTTAGCAGCCTACCCGATATATACAGCTGTCTTGTTATATTCTTCGTGCTTCTTCATGGATTTCTATTCACTTTCTTCTTGGTGGCTTTGTCCCCAAGAAGAAGGGATTCAGATAAAAACCAAGAAAAAGTGACGAAACAAGTTGCAACAAGTAGGATGAATCAATTATGTTTAAGCATAAATACAAATGGACTTGCAAATCAATTACGACTTATTTTGGTTTATCTTGAAATGTGAGACCTCTTAACTGGTTTGGTTTCATTGTCATAAAAATATCGGACTGCGCAGTGTTGGGTTCATGTTGACTGAACGAATTAAAGTAGATGTCTTTCAGTCACCAACTGAGGTACGAATGTTTGAAAGAGTTCAAATATCGTTGACTTCGCGCTAACTTGATGGAGGCTTTTGATTAATTTATGTCTAAACCAATCGTAATGTTCGTTTTATAACGGTGTATTAAGATGTATTTTTCTTATAGATTTAATGGTACGAACTGAACGGTTTCTTTCTGAAATTGTATTTAGTAGTGTTGTTTGGTCCTCTTGAAACTTTTACAGACATTAAAAACAGTTTTTCTGCAAACATTTAGCTATTACAGTTGCGGCTCGTACTGAGGAATCAGAGAGCCGAGTTCGAATTCCAGTCCAGTTAATTACATTCACTTACGTGCTAATACCATTAAGAAAGGTATGAATCCATCTTTTCCCCTCCTCCAGCTATGGGTAAATAGAAGGACGGACTGGGTTCTATAACCTTGGATGGAAGCCGGTCAAGAAGAAGGCAAACTCTAGATTCAAACTAGGCTGGAGAGGGTTGGGCTCTGTCAGATTATCTTGCCTAAGATACGCCACTTGTACTGCGACTGCGCAGCACATGTAGTGCACATACGTCTCTAATGTGGGACTCGTGACTGTGAACGTGAATTTTTATGCTTGCGATGCCATATTTAATTAAACTACAAACAATAAAACAAAAGAATGTTAGGAAGCTTTGTGCAAAACTTGAAGCTATTTTAATTTATGTTTTAATAATTAGTAAATTTTTATGTTTAAATAATAGATTTTCATGTTAAATATCGGTTGAATATTTATGTCACATCCGGTATATATATATATATATATATATATATATATATATATATATATATATATAGTGGAATTTAATTCATTCTTGAAAATTGTTCGTATGCCATTCAATATTCGTAAATGTATTAATCCGTTCCTGGTCCCAAGATGATTGCTTATTTAAACTTTAACAACAGTACTTTGTGCACAAAACTAATGAAAATCATTAAATCTAAGACAAGAAAAAAAACAATAAACAGATAAAATATAGACGAACATTTTAATATTACCGTACGTGTAAGTAGGAGGGGTGATTGTGTCAGAGGAAGTGGTGTGGAAGGGGAAAGAAAGAGATGTTATTGTTTGGACAGGAGAAGTCTCTTTATTTATAAGAATAGTATGGATCGTTGATTTTGCTATATGAAGCTGAGTTGGAAGAGACAATATCATCAATAATAGTTTTTCTCTTAACTTTTGTTTTTCCTTTACTAGTATCAATGCTAGCTTTCTTTGGATCCATGACTGAGGACTAATAAAGAGGAAAAAAGGCACAGTACAATAAAAAAAAGCACAGCACAACACACGAATGTACACAACATGGCGGTCGACTCAAAAATGATTTCGTTCCTGTTAACTCGGTCGGTAATGTTGTTCGAGAACCGAAATTTTGTTCGATAACCGAGACATTTTCATCTCGAATTTTCTATTCGAAAACCGATTTATTCGACATGTAAGACGTTCGAAAAGAACCGAAACTTTTTGTATTTATATATATATATATATATATATATATATATATATATATATATATATTAATTAAACATAAACGAGGTTTTCTCTATATATATATATATATATATATATATATATATATATATATATAAAATATATAATTATTTACATTGCCCTTTAGCAAGATGTGGCACAAGGCCGAGTTTAAAGTAGGGTATCTTTTTTCCGTAATTTCAGGCCATTTCCCTATAGAGCACGTAAAAAAAGAGTCAGTTTCCCGAGACGAGAATCTGCCCTTCGGGCAAATATTTCGTCTTGGGAATCTCTTTCTTTTTTAAGCCAGGTAAGTATATATATATATATATATATATATATTCTTCCGTCACCATGATGAGAAAAGAAATATGCGTCATAGACACTACTGCTTCTACGAATAAATAAACAAGAAATAAGGGTAAATCTAAGCGGTTACTGTTTCATTTATTTTTTCGATAAAATTCTACCCTTCTAATATTGTTAACATTTCAAATACAATAAAATTCTATCGTTGTGTTGTGCCATATCATTATGGTGGAAGGACAACAGGGAAAATAGTGGATAAAGCGAAACATAAAGAACGGGATCAAGTGATGGCAGCCAGTATGACGACATAGACCGCACGACGTCACTGCATAACCTGTGTTGACATTCGGCTGTCTTTGTATATACACCCGACTCGCGATGTTCACATGTTTGCCTCCTTGGCCGTGATCGTATTCAACAAAAAATAACGACAAATGCTTTTCAAGACGCTGGTTGATAATAGCAGCAATACGATTTCTCACTTAACCCTAGTATTTTTCCTTCAACTGCTTGAGGTAGTGAATTGCTATCTTACTAACTTCCGGCCACGGAATGATGATCCTTACATTCACTTAGTTTCAATTCTATAGTTTACTAGGATCGTCCGGGTTCGTGTAAACTTCGATAAGCCTAAGATTAAAATGGTGGCTACTGGAAATTGAACGCATCTTTATTTGGTGAGCGAGATTTCCAGGACAAACTGCTACTAATGCTACAGCAGGAATTGACAGGGGTTGTGGTGGGATTTATTGAAATCTAAAGTTAGATCGTTTGATGATGATTATAATCGTCGACTAAGTCTAATTAGGTAAGCAGCACAAACGGCATGCGAAACAAAAGTTGATCAGGCAATTAAATCCCTTGATAGTGGGAAAGTAGCCTTAGTTAGGGTGGAGCTGGCCTCCTTGCTTATCAAGAAGGATCAAGCTCTTCTAGTTAGGGCTTGATTAAAAAGAATGTCTCCTGAAGCAACGAATATGACTGCTGAACTGCATGCAGAGAAAGAAATGCATCCAATAGGCATATCGCGTGCGTCACATTGTCGAATAAGCGAACTGTGACTACAAAAGCCGGCATATGCCATGCTTTTAGTAACTACTTTCAGGATCTGTTCACCGGGGAGCTCTGCTCACTTCGACGCCTATTTGGCAAACTTACCCCGCCTCGAGGCGGATGAAGCAGCTGAGTGCGAGGGCCCCGATACAGAGTCTGAGATCTGAGGGAAGCGCTGAAGCTGGTGGGCCGGGACAAAACTACGGGATTAGATGGCCTTTCCTACGAACTGTACTTGAGGCAGTCTCCCGTTCTTGTTCTCATGCTGGAAATGATTTACAACAACTGGATGAAGCTGAGGTTTATACCTCAAAAAAATCATCAGATCAAGTTTCTACGCAACAAAACAAGAACGGTGGGGATGGGATAGGTGATTATCGGCTTTAGACTATGTTAAATACAGAGTTGAAGATTTTAGCCAAAATCTTAGCCAGCCGTTTTCAGGTTGTCCTGTCTAGTCTTATTGGCTCTGAGCAGACATGTGCTGTGAAGGGTAGGACTATTTAGGACACCCTTCATTTGGTACGTTGATCATCGAACAAGTCGATAGTGAAACCGCCCTGATCAATTTAGATCAGTCCAAGGCATTTCGATACGTTTGACCATCGTTTTCTGGAGGCTGTCCTTTCGGCCACCGGTTTCGTTCCGTACTTTCACTCTTGGATCCGTCTTCTGTACGCACCCTCCACCTGGTGCGCTGGTGGAAGTGAATGGAAAAGTATCGGAAACAGAAAATTTCGCTCCATTTTTCAATGTTGAGTCGCCCTTTTTTCTGTAAGTTCTTGCGATGGAAGGCAAATGCAGTCCAACGCGGGATCTCCTTGCCTGGTGCTACCACTTCGGCTAGGTACTCCGCCTATGCAGATGACTTTTCGGTTCTTGTGTCGAGTAGGGCCGAAATTGACAAAGAAAAGAGTAAAGAGATCAGAGGGTACGAGACGGTGGCAGGGGCCAAGATCAAACGCGATAAGTCTGTTGGCTTGCGGTTGGGCACGTGTAAGGCAGCTTCTCTTCCTGGTCCTTCCTCCGGTCAGTCATGATACTCGGCGTCTGTTAAAATTCTACATCAGTGTTGTCCATCAGTATTTATAATCGTCTGGGTATATTCTTGAATATTTCCTGTACCTTTTGCACATTTTCTTTCCATCTGGATGTTGAAGGACGACCGCCACCATCTCTGCACACACGCTCATACGATCTCAAGTGTCTGGGCTACACTTGTCAATATATCTTGTTTCATAAAAATTGTGGTGATATTAACAAAAGTTATAAGTAATTTTCAATAGGGAGTTTATTTTCACTCACCCTGTAGTACCGTACAATATGGCCTGTTTTGTGACGTATCTTTATTATACTGCATGCCGGTGGAGTCGTTTCGTTTAATCTGTCCTTCAGAGTATCCGATCGAAAACAAAATGGCGGCATCCATTTGAAATCGCTTTAGTCATTTATTTTCAGTAAATTGCAATTTTAATTTGATTTGATTTGTTCAACGTCATATCAACACCTTATGGGTCATTTACTTTTCTTGGGAGCTTTGAAGTAATAAAAATATGATATACGTTATTCTGCTTTCGCAATTGAATACATGGTAGATGATACTCAGCTTTTGTGCATATACATGCTTGTGTGCACATGATTACTATAGGTGTGATGATTTACCACGGAACTTTCATAAAACGTATGCGAACGTGTCTTGGTTGCAACAAATCCAAAAGGAAACATGGCTGCTGTCTAGGACGCGATTCGTTCACGCCATCCTCGTCAAAACGAGATTGTATAAGCACATTTAAAAATTTGAGCATAAAATAGTATAAAATATATATATAGCGGCATATATAAAATATATCATTTCGGCGAACTTCGTGAAACAATTCGGACGTTTAATAAAACTGGCAGACCATAGATAGCGGTTGAAGTAGGCGCGTTTGATTTGGGTGTCCGTTTCACGACTGCCCAAGTAACGGCCGAGAAAAGGAGTCTCGCAATTCATTTCTTTGAGGCGACCGACGGCGAAGAAGAACAGCTGGTTTGCTGGCGAACCCTCTAGTCACTTTTTTGTTTCTCTCTCTTCTTTTTGCTACAATAGGCGGTGATGTGATGCGTTTTATGTCATACTTCTATTGAAGTTATATTTTGCAACACATGATTTTTAAGAAATTATAGGATATTATATATGAAAGAGTTATTTCATTTTGGTTGTTTGGTTGGTTGATTTTGTTTAGCGGCATATCAACCTCTAGAAGTTATTTAATTCCGAAATCTAAATATTTTGTACGTAATTTTATGCTTTCAACTACATATTTTGCACATTATTTTATATCAGGTCATCCCATAAGTTCTGTCCAAATTTTGAATAAAGAAAACAAGTGACCAAATGTTACATTTAATTACAGATTCAATCAACAATGCATTTTCCCTGATTATCTATGACTTCCTTCCATCTATTAACAAGCTTACTAATTCCATTACTGTAAAATTCTTTTGGTTTTGATTCGAAGAACTCACAAATGTCAGTTTTAACCTCTTCCTGTGTTACAAAAGCTGTTTCTTCCAAATGATTCTGTAAGCTACGAAGCAAATGGTAGTCTGAAGGAGCAAGATCGGGAGAATAAGGTGGATGAGGAATTTTCTCCCAACCAAGTTCTTCGATATTTTGTGACGTGATTCTTGCTGTGTGGGGTCGCGCATTGTCCTGATGAAACATCACCCTTTTCGATTCACTAGAGCAGGTCTTTTTTTTTCCTCAAAGCTTGGTTCAAACGCTCTAATTGCTGACAGTATATTTGAGCATTAATTGTTGCATTAGGTGGTAAGAATTCAAAGTGGATTATTCCTTTGGCGATCCCACCAGATTGAAAGAAGAACCTTTTTGCCAATGAAGTTCCCTTCTCGGCTGTGGCTGGGGTCCTTCCCCTTTACCAAGCCACTGTCTACGACGCTTAACATTTCGATAAAAAATTCCATTTTTCGTCGCCAGTCACAAGTCTATCCAAAAAAGGTGAAACAAGTTGGCGAGAATGGAGAGAAGAGCAGATGTCAACTCGGGATTTGAGGTTGTTTTCAGACAATTCATGAG
This sequence comes from Acanthosepion pharaonis, assembly GCA_903632075.3. Classification (NCBI taxonomy): domain Eukaryota; kingdom Metazoa; phylum Mollusca; class Cephalopoda; order Sepiida; family Sepiidae; genus Acanthosepion; species Acanthosepion pharaonis. The sequence goes on along the minus strand of CAHIKZ030002474.1, from coordinate 58,296 downwards.
GCACCCATTTTCCAAGTTTAGGAACTTTTCCAAGTTGTTGAAGATGACGATGAACAGTTGTATGGTTTGAACTGAGAACCACTGCCAATTCCTCAACTGATAAAGCAGGATTTTCTTCAAGGTCTGCTTCAAGAAGCTTTTCATCAAACTCAACTGGACGTCCGGTTCGATCTTCATCTTCAAGGGTGAAATCTCCACCTCTGAATTTTGCAAACCATCTTCTGCAAGTTCTTTCATTCACACATTCCTCTCCATAAACTGAGTGAATATTTCTAGCCACTTCGGCTGCTGAGTTTCCTTTCTTGAACTCATAAAGCATTATGTACCTCAAATGATTCTTGGGTACTTCCATGTTAGCAGGGTTTTAATAAAAAAAAATTTAGTTTTATTGTTCTCTGAAATAAAATTTGATCAGTTTAAATGCATCTAAACATAAAATAATGTTCAGCTCCATTAGACATTATAAAATACTCTTTAAATTTCGTTCATTTTAGCAAAAAGTTAAAATTCGGACAGAACTTATGGGATGACCTGATACTTTCAGCATAAAGGTATGTTTTTTTTGTATACATTTTGTAGATCGTAAAATGTATTGTTGTGATTTTATTATAAAATTTCTTATATTTTTTCGTGTTGCATTGATTGTCATTTTGCTATAAAAATGTACTGCTTATTTTTGTCTGGGGTTCACTATTTGCCCATATCTGGTACCCTAAACGGTGCTACCACCCCGGTTCAAGGTGGATCTGGGAACATCAGCAATTAAGTGATGGTCCCACGTTCCTCAAAACCTCCCGATCAGAGGCCTTGCTGCCGGATGTAGCTTATCTTCACACGTAGGACCTGGTAATTTTATGTTTTCCCAAAACGTGACAGAACACCTCGTCAACAAAACTATAACAATGTAGCAGTGAAAATGTTAACAGTATTGCTGACATTAAGTAGTTTAAAATGGAAGGCAATTTTTGCATATTTTCAGCAACTGTTAACGGCTGTAATTACAGCATCCGATATCTATGAAACTAAATATGAAATGAAGCTATTGTTGTATGAATTTCTAGGTCACCACAACGCGAAGCATTTTAAACTGATCATTCCTTAATTCATCTATTAAGTTTTGGATCTCTGACCAAATTCAATTTTCGAATACTTGAGGACGTAGATTTTTAGTTGCAGAAGACACGCTGAATAAACGGTACACAGAAAAAAGAGGAGGTGACAGAAAAAACGGAAAATATATACCATTATGTAACATTTTTGTAATGTAAACTGGAGTACAAGTCACTTAATTGTTGCGCTGATTCGGTAATAGATAAATAGATATTTCAGAGATGTAAATTATACTTATATAAATATTTGTGCTGGTCACTGTGTCTCTAGATTTGTCAACTTGTAAATATATAATGTTGTTGTTATTGGCTGAGCCTTGTGTGTATATAGTAAATATGATTTAATTTCTGTCTGAATTTCTGGGATGAAGAATTATTATTATATACTGTCCTTTTAACATCCATTCCATTTTCAATCATTTCAAAGTTGGAATCCCCAAACAAGACGATCACCAAAATTTCAGCATTTAGTGGAGGAGAAAATTTCAACAAAAATTTTTAATTTTCATTTGAAGACAAAAGATGGTGATTGGTATTTCGCATTTAAAGTTGAGAAGATCGTAGCTGACAGTGAAACAAGAAACCAAAAGATATTTCCACATAGACATTTGAAAATAAAGTTACTCTCTTAGATTCAGCTATTTAAACAGTAAACTGTTAAAATCTAGTTGTCCAGGGCCATTAGTGTTACCCCGAAACTCTCAATCTGGGTAAAGGGAGAGTTGGGTGTTGTGTTGGATGTGTGTTCACCTAAGTGTTTCATTATTTCTGCCATTTTTTATTAAATTTTTTATGAAGTTAATTTCAGACAGTCATCAACTAATAATATACACCGTGACATGGCTAGTGCAGTGCATACTTCACAGGAAACCCCGACGAGGTTGGAGCCCCCAAAGGGGCCAGTTTCAGCAACGTTTTACTTTTTTTCTACCAAAGTTATATTGTCAATCATTAGCTATAATAATCGACAGGGCCGGTGCTTAATACCCCGAACATCTCAACCATGCGGGGGCCCTATACCTACTGGGGGTGGGATCAAAAGTGCTATTTTCAGTAGCGCTTACTTTTTTAAATTGTAATTTTATTTCTCAACAGTTCTTTTAGATAAATTAAGAGGGAAATATATTTCGGTAAAATCATTTTTTTTTTTACTCTGAGATATCCACTAAGAAGGATCTCTGATTTTTTTATTACTAGTAATACTAACCAGAAGATTAATAATGTTAATAATGATAATATGAGTTATAATAACAGTATCATTGAGAATATTGGTCCGATTATGTTAATAATGATAAACTAAGCTAATCAATAAATTTAGGAATCATCTTAAAAATATTTTACAAAAATGTATTTGTCATACGTATCATTGTTTGAGTTACTGATACAATGTGTATGTAATCATCATATCCAATGAATATAGGCTCAAAATGGCCGGGAAATTTACAATACCGCAAAAAATTCTCACGAAATGTGAAAAATATGTCCTTCTAAAACTCAGTCTCCCGGAGCTTAGCATTCGCCAAGTTCTTAAAACTGTAGACCTCAGCAAAGATTATGCTACCAAATAAGAATCAAAGAAAGATAATGGCACTGGGGAACATTTTCGAAAATAGTTTTACTTGTCTTGCTTTTTACTATTGCTCCTGCCTCATTTAGTTTCTGTCACGTCACAGAGATGCAGATAGTTGCGTGTCCTGCATCCCTGACGCTTGCAAATCTTAAAGGATGAAATGACTTTTCAATCTATGCGTCGCAATTTCCTATGATACATCATACTTATAAAACCCAGGTTGCGTGGTGTGTGTGTGTGTGTGTGTGTGTGTGTGTGTGTTTATTTATATTTATATTGGATTTCCCTATATTTTTTCAACCGATTTCAAATAAAACTTCACAGGACTACGTAAAATTACCTTGCGGTGGTTCTGACAGCGCCAAAAAGTGGAAAAAACACAATTGTTTTTGCACGAAATCAATTTGAAAACACGATTAAGAGGCATCGCGAGAATGAAAGGGGACAACTCATATCGAGTTATACTTATTATAAAAACCCAGGTTGTTTGTGTGTGTGTGTGTGTGTGTGTGTGTGTGTGTGTGTGTGTGTGTGTTTCGTTTATATATGGGATCGGATTTCCTACATTTTTTCAACCGATTTCAACAAAACTTCACTTTTTTGGCAGGTAGTGTTTCTTATTGTCTTGCACTTTTTTCTTTATTTTTACATTCAGAATGCTTTAAAATTCCATTTACAAGACAATTGTTTTATAATAAAATTCTATTCAATCGGTAGACTCATAACGATTGAAAACATTTCAAGCATTCTGAATGTAAAAATAAAGAAACCGCGCGAAAAGTTGATTTTGCACTAAAATATGTGATTGGTTAAAAATTGGCCAATTCCTAAATTTGTACTAACGAAGCAAGTAAGCAAGTTCAAAACCGAACAATTCAAAGCAACGACCGCGATGACTAAATTGTCCTATAGAAAGGCAGTATTGATTTATTAGCCAATCGCAGACGAATAAAATGTGGGCGTGGAAAATCATAGCAGTCGCTACAATGTCATATTTTATTATTTTTCTCTCAATTAGAAATGTAAAGTACAATTAAAAAAACCCATTTTCCTATAGTTTAAGGTGTTATAGAGGCGTGGGACTTCGGGGTTAAAATGAAAAGACCAAAGAAGATTAATGACGGATGGTAATGACGAAGAAACACATGGGTTATTTTTAAGAGAACAAGATAAGGAATTTATTGATGAATTTACACGCTTGAAGACGCGTTAGTAACTTGTTTCAGGAAAATAAATCACAATTTTTCAAAGTCCGTAGTTTCAGCAAATCATCATGAAGAGGAAATGTCCATTCAACAACAAATCATCTGACACAAAATAATATTCAAGCAAGAATGTTTAAAACAAATTAAGTGTCCGTTTTTTACAGAAGGGTTATACGATTGCATACGTTCAAAAGTAGATGAAGAAAGACAGTTTGAAATACTTAGATTTCTAGGACAGCTGAAATAAAGTTCTTTGAAATGTCAAACGCTTCGTTAAGGTCGATAATATAATTAGTGAGTAATTTGACACTGGAGAAAATCTGAACGATGGTCACGTGAACAGAAATGTAACTTTTCATATGACCTGGGACGCTCTTCTCTTGTTGATTTAATTTTTCTCCCTATATATATATATATATATATATATATATATATATAAATATTTTATATATATAAAATTTAGATCGTTCTTTTATTTTATTTCTTTTTCAAGGTTCAGCGGTTTCTAATTCCTGTAAAATTTAAAAACAACATTTTCATTGGTCCAAAGAAAATGACACTAATGGGAAGGGGTAAAATAAGTTATTATTTCGTACTCAGTAGAATTTTCCTTTTTTTATTATAAAATAAGTGAATGAAATGGATTCGACTGAATTGAATCCATTTCATTCACTTACGTGCTAATTAATTGGGAAAGAAATGAATCTTCTTCTTCCCCCCCAGCTAGCTGGGGGTAAATATAAGGACAGATCGAGTTCTGTTAGCCTTGGCTTTACTGGTTAACCGCAGAAAGAAATGGCAACCTACTGCGAGAAAAATCTGCCCGTCGGTCATGTATCGAAAGATACATCATCGCTTAAACCGAAGCGTGTATCACACATGGCACGTAAATGACTCATCACAAGGTCATCTCATTTAAAAGATTTTGTTTTTCTAATAATTGTATTGTCATCGTTTCATAAAAGAATGTGTTCATATCATTATATTATCGAAATTTAAATTTCCTTCAAATAAAATATAACAAATAAAAGTTGTTCAAGTGCGATATTACTTCCCCAACAAAAAAGAAATAAAAATACGTTGTGTGGATAAGGCCGCTCTAAACTTGTATCAGAAAACTGGTGGATGCTTTTTAACTCCATGAAATGAAAGCAAAAAATTGCTACCCCTCTTTTGAAATATTTGCCAAAAATCTGGAACTTATCCGATTCAAACGAAATTTTCAGTACTTATTCATTAGTAGAAAGACATATCTTTGAAGATATTATTTCAGTAAAAAAAAATATGCGATATTAAATGTGAACATCTTACTTCAATAAAATTTTAAAAAATAATCTTTTTGAGAATTCATGCTTGCATAATTTAATAAAACGCATTACCTTCCTTCCGATTGAACAGAAATAAAAAAAGAAAATCTACACATTTTATATTTATTTTTTTAAAATGACTTGTAATTTTTCATTGCGATTTTGAAATTCCTCCAGTTGCAGTTCGTCACAAGCGTTATAAATAAAGATGTTTGAAGATTAATAAAAATAATTGTCATTTTTGAGGGTAAACCGGTTTTAAAAGAAATTTATTTTATTTTTTCCCTTTAGCAACTGTGAGATTTTGCTATGGATGTAAAAAAAAATGAAATAATTCTGATATTACGCTTTGATTGACTACTATTCAATTTGTGTTTTGAAAACACTGTTTTCCAATCCAACAGTACAGGTGTTTTGGGGTTGTTTTTCATTTATTTATTTATGTTTTTTTTTTTTTTTTTGTGGTTGTTGATAAATTTTTCGCGTGTTTGTGTTTTCTTGCATTTATTACAAATTCTTATATGAAAGAATAACCAATATACTTACTTTAGTAATTAAACGTGAATTTTTGGTATTTTAAAAACAAATGTCTGACTTATTTACTAAACTTAATAAAAACAAAGTTTTATCGCGAAAAAGTTTATTTTATTAATAAGAGGAAAGACTAAAGTGTTTTTTAATTATTTTCAATTTTTTTTATTGCTTCCCAGCACATTTGAAATTTAGGTTGAATAACTTTTTTTTAGGTCAGCTGTCACGTAATATTTAGCATTAGTTTTTTAGCGCTTTTTTCAGTTGAAAAACACATTAAGTTAGAAATTCTTGCAAAAATCAAATAATTGTCGGACTTTAATGAAACCTTCAGGACTTATTCACAAATGAATGACATTATTTTAGAAATGCTTGCCTTTTTCGAAAGTCATAGTAAAATATTTTTTATATCTGTTACACCCCTGACTTAATTTTATGAAAACTTTTAGCTGTGACTCTACCTTTTTAAAAATTAAATGCACAAGACTTTGAAGAATATAAAACATCGATTTACTTGGTAAAAATGTTCAGTATTATCCAAACTTTTAGCTCAAGTGTAAAAATACAAAACCCAATAAAACTAAGACAATATGTAGCGGACCGTTTTTTTTACTGTGACTCAATGGAAATGCTGTTATTATTTTATCTACTTTTTACAGATCATAAATTTGAAAGCTTATTAAAATCTCTAATATTTTTAAAATATTTTTTAATATTCCAAAATTGTATTAAAAATCGTCTCCAACAAAAATATGGATGCAAAACTTTGAAATAATACTCTTTTCTGTTTTATGAAATTTGTTATTATAAATGTATTTTTTCGTAGTTTAAATGTTATTTTTATTCCAGAATTCTCCCTCAAACCTAAGGTAAAAAAAATTTTGTAAGTGTATTTATTTTATTTAAATCTACTTACGAAAGACATCCAGAGAAAAAAAAAACAATGTCGTCTGCTAAGTGTTTTTGTCATCACCTGGGTCACGAGGCGTTTGCTCTTATCTTAAGTGATGGGGTTTATCACCAGTTGATGACAGCTTCTTTTAATTAGAATCGTATTTCCCTTATCGGTACTATTTTTTGAAAAAAAAAAAAACTAAAGAAAATCATTTTTTTTTTGACCCCTTTTTTTCATTTTTTTTAGAGAAAATAGGCTTTGTGACAAAAATGAATTTTGCTATTTTTTTTGGTTTTTTATTTGGGATTAGAAAATTTTTTACCATAACAGATCGGAATTGACTTTTATTTAAATTTATATAGGGCTATAGGAACCCTCAAACAGCTATGAACCAGGTTCAAATTCATTAGCATTAATTATATGTCACTTTTGTGACGATCTACACCACATTTTTATTTAAATATTTTTAAATACAAATCATAAAACGTATTAGCATTCCAAAATTGGATATAAAAAAATCAATAATTGTAATTTGGCAAATTGCTTATTACAAATTAGTGTTGATTTATTATCCAATGAATGCTTATCCTGTGGTGGTACTGAGCAAGCGAAGGACCGGATGTTAACCCTCAGAGGTCTAGATAGCAAATGACCAATACTGGTCTTTGCGCACCAGGCTCGACGCATAAGTTCCGGTGGAAAATCAAAAAGAAATAAAAAGAATATAATAAGCAATTTCCACCAATTAAACGGCCCCGCGCCATATCCAACAGTTTGTTTCAGCATACTCAGATCCGATGGACAATCATAAATAGAACGATGAATTCACTTCTGGTCAGAAAGCCTTAAGTTACCTTCATAGAATGTCGCTACGCTTTTCTCACCCATCAACCCGACGCCTCCAGTTTTCCTTCACCAACGGAGATATCAAATGACACCTACCAAACCCATTGACCTCACCTTTCATCTCCTGGGACCTGCACGCCTAAACTTAAGTATTCACAAAATGACACTTTAATTCCTTTCATAATCTGATTTCTTTTCTTTGAATGAACATTTTAATAACGGACTTTGTGCGTGTTAATCAAGAAACATTATACTTATCATTGACGTGTATTTAAATATAAAAATGTTTCTGATATACCTTCTTTTCATATTTTATTTGTTTATGTTATGGTGACCTCAATTTGATTGCTTGTTGAACCTTTAGGCCAAACTAGCAGCTGTCCATAAGTGACTGCTACTGCTTACCTACCTTCTTATACAAGCAACAATTACCAACGAATATACACTTCCCACAACACCACAATCCAAAGCGCAGCAATGCGACAATTTTATAATCGCTCTATTTTCATGTAGTCGATTTTGGGCACTTTTGGGAGAAACGAATCCCAGAAGCTTTCTTGAGTCTCTCCAAAACTCGCTCGCAGATTGGTCAATCAGATTGTCTGCGCGTGAAGAACAATTCTTCCCGCGCAGCGATTCAGAGCCGATGATCACCTATATAAGCAAGAAATATTCTTAGATAATCAGTGAGATTTCAGCTGCCAAACGAATCCACGACAGTTGAAACCTTGCGCCAATCTTCTCACTCACACCACCACTCACATGCTGAATATTCCTTACACACACATAATATTTTCCTTACACAGCAAAACTGTTGAAAACATTTATTACCAGAAACTATCACAAACATTCTTTCTTTCAGTGAACTTTGGAATACAAATAATAGTTAAAGAGAGACAAATCTTGTTTTACTCAATGCATGCCTTCTTTCACATCCTTGTTTGTACATCTTGTTAAATACATGTTTTATGTATTATGATGTCTTTGGCTTATCCTTTTTTCACCTCAGTTTGGTTTCCTAATGTTATAGGCAAGCGTATGGTTGCAAGAAAGAAACAGCAGAAATAGATTTACGTGATTTATTTCAATAGGAACTTATGGGTTTGGGACAGCTACCTTGTGGTATAGTTCATAAGCCGGCTCCCGTTCTGGGTTGATCTCTCATATTAGTTCTCACTGGTTGGCGTGGCGCTCCTCCTGCTGACTGCCCAGACTGACCGTGACAGATCTCTTCCCTGGCCTCCTGTTGAGGGCCAGTACTTCCCGGTGTGACCACTTTTATGGCGTTTTTTTTATGGCTTAACAGGCCCGAAAAACTACGCGAGTATAATTAGGAGGGAAGCATTTTTATTGGTCGAAAAATAGAAACACTTTAAATATTATTTTATTTTTCGACCGGAACCCGTGCGTCGGGCCTATGCGCAAACGACGATAATGGTCATTTTGTGACGGGGCCTTGTCCCGTTCACATCCGGCTCTCGCTCTTGAGTATGTTAGTTTATTTGCCTGCAAATCAGCCGAGATATGTCTTTTTATAACACTAATCTAAATTAAATTAATGTTGTGGAGTTCGCCACAACTTCTGTCCTACCATCCGATAAATTCCCCTGACGTAAGTTTGTCGCATGATTGATGTACAATTAGGCCCAAAACCAAGGACCAGTGGTGGAAATGTCACTTTTAAAAAAATTTCTGGTAAAAAAGTAAGTAACGTTTCTTTCAAATTACATTAAGTACACTTTAAATTTTCTAATTTTCCTAATATAACTTTAGAAAAAGGTGTAACTGAATTTTAATTGTTTTTTAAATTGATAATTTTGATTTTGTTTACAAAATCAGAAAAAAAATGGCCGATACGATCGATTTTACGTAAATTTTATTCACTAAAAAAAAAAAAGATTTTTAAATAAAATTTTTTAACGTTATAGGAAGAATTAAAAAATCTGAAAAAATATTCAGAAAATGCTTTGGTATTTTATCTTAATAGTAACATAAACATTAAGACGTTAAAAAAAATTTTTAACAAGTTTGGGGCCTTTTTTCTTCATGCTAAACTGTTTGTTTTTGTGAAGTTTGTTCCCCTTGCCACCAAGAACATTTCCAGAATTACGACGTAACTATAAATTCGTATTAAAAATAAATGTTTTAGTTTACTGTAAAAAATTTTTTAAATTAATCTTATAATAAATGTTTTCCTTTTGTTGCGGAGTCTATGCTGAGTAAGATGCATCAGAAGGTGATTTTTTTATGAAGGCCAAGAATGTGTGTGATCGTAATGCATTTATCCACAACAAATAAATCAAACAAAAATGAATAGACAATTCAACTTCAAGAAATTACTGAAAACACGTGAATTTATATATATATATATATATATATATATATATATATTTGACATACACTAAGTGATAATAAGTTGCTTGTTAAATGTGGCAAGCGAGATAAGGTACAAAGATTGTCCATGCAGAAATTTAGTGAGTAAAGGTTGATAGTTTAAGTTTGTGGAATTAAAATAGTTTGATATTTGCAAAGAAAATTGTCAATTGTATAAGTTCAAGTGATAGTGTGTATGTGTGTGACAACTGTTAGTGTTGATTTAAGTTATGAAGAGTTGTTCGCCTTTAACTGATAGGCTAAATTGATTGAATGTACATTTACTGTTTTGTAGCGATAATGTCACTTTTTAGTAAATTGTAAGTTAAGTTTCTTCACGCAGCAATAGTTGTGCGAGTTGTGTTGAGTTGTTGAAAGGTCAGTAGTGGTTATTCAGTCAGTGTGTTGGCACGCGTAGGGTCTGCTGATATCTCTCGAAACTCAGTGTCTGACTGACGGATTAGGTCGAGCGATTCTTTTTATAGATTTTTGAGTTTCCAAAAAGGCTCCAGAGACCCGCGCGGGAAAAAGGTTTGTCTCAACTTTACTACATTTTAGTATCATTTTAACCAATGGAGGATTGAGTAAAGTGATGATTGGTTAAAGGTTTATTTGGGGAAGAGTGCATCTTACCGTAGGGGGTGACAGGCAAATGTGGAGGATTCCATACTTTCACATTAATTTAGCACAAATTACATTTACGCTATATTTTTGTTTAGGCTACCTAAACAAAAATATAGCGTAAACGTAATTAATGCTCTTCAAATTAATTCATTTTACTAATTTTAATAAAAGTGTATAGAATAAAAATGTATATTCTTTTTAAGGTATTCGTTATATAAGGTTAAAGAAAACTTATTTTTAAAGATAAATACAGATTATTAAAAAAAAAATCAGAATCAAAAAAAAAACATTATATTACTGCTGGTCTTCCATGTTTCTTTAGATTTTTCATTTTTACTTTTTCCCGCGTGTAAATAAAACGTTATTTTCATTCTGCTTTAATGAAAATATAAGCATTACTTTTAGAAAATCCCGTTAATTAATCCTTAAATTTACTCACAGACTTCGAAACATATCTCCAGAACAAATACTGCATTTTAAAGAGAATTTTAAATTTGTTGTTTCCATTTTTCGGATACAATGACGACTCAATGGGTCGATGAATGACGAAAATGTATCAACTAATGATTTTTGTAAATTCCTAAAAAACTTTCTTTAAATACAAAAATTAATTTTTCTTTTAATTAGGATTAGGTTTGTTAAGCTATTATCCTTCAGATAGAACCGAGATTTTGGGTCAAAGAAGGCATTCAAATTATTTCAAATGCGTTTTTCCGTTTTTTAGAAAGTCCGTAGTGTTACCTAGATCTTAGCGAAAACCTGACTACACTCGGGTTATTAAAAAAAAAAAAATAATAAAGTAAACACTCTTTTTTAGACGCGGCCTTGACAGAGTTACGATCATTGTCGGATCCAGAGAAAGATACGCTTCTCCACCAGAGATATTCTCCTAATTGATATAAATGATTCGCCAAGTGAAATGCGATATTACTTCGCCAACCAAAAAGAAACAAAAATACATTGTGCGGATAAAACCCCTCTAAACTTGTGGCCTTGTATCAGATGTTATGCGTAACGTTTGGTAGAAAAGTGAGAGCGTCTATGTCAATTGTTTATTAGATACTGGTAGCTAGCGGACTTATCTGTGAGTGAGGTCTTGAAGCCCCTCGGCAGCTTAGAGTCCATTGGGGTTGATTGCGATTTAAGTTTATTTACACTCCTTGGACGCTTCAAGGAGAGTCTTGAAACTCTTGTTGGGTTTGAGTGTCCTCTTTCACCCCCAGTACTGGTGGATAAAAACATAGATTTTTCGGTACGCCTCAAGGGACTGAACTTTGTTGGACGAGTTCCAGCGCATTAAATGACCTCTGGAATACTAAAGATTTGTGTTCCTCCTTTGCAATTTAAGGAGTATATTTGGATTTCGCATGGGCCCGTTCTGAAGTCAGATCCTACCTCCACAACTAAAATTTGACTGATATTCAACTATAGCCTCAAGACTAGTGACTCCCCTTCCCTTAACGAGGCTGCCTACAAGGAAATGAACCTTACAAGTGACATGTTAGATTTACTGCTCTCACTTCGAGTAAATAACGACGTCTTGTTGGAAGATATCAGAAAGGCCTTCCTAGTGATCCGTCTGGAACTGGAAGCCGACAAGAACAGTTTCTGCTTCTTCCTAAAGAACAGGGGTTGTCTGCGTTGTTTCAGGTACACTACATTTTTAGCTTCACCTTTAGTCCCTTCATATTAAATTGTATTCTTCGGTACCATGCGGCTCCGTTGCCCCCCTCACGGATCCTTGCAGACACATGATGGAGAATCGGTTTTATGTAGACAATCTAATTATGACCGGTGATCGTTCAGATGAGCTGGGCAATTTGTATGCCCTCTCCAGGAAACGACTGTGACATGGCCGAGGGGTCGAGCTGCAGTCTTGCAACTCTGTGTAGAGATTTCGGGGAGGATGATACCCTGAGCAATCATGGAACTGATTGGGGGAAGGTGCTGGGACATCGGTACAGTCCTTTCTCTGACGCGCAACGAATCGCTTCCATTGAATGCGACACTGATGCTTCTACAATGAGACAAATTCTTGTTGAAGCAGCAAGACTATTTGGCTCCTTGTCTCTATACTTGCTGTTACGGAGTCCACCCCTTTTTCATACAAGTGGACTCGACCAGTGTGTACTTGTACTGCTGCCGGTGAATACCTAGAAAAGAGTGAGTAAGAGAGATACATTGATACAGTGAACAGTGAGAGAGTAAGAGTGTGAGGTAACCGCTTTGTAGGAGTCACAGTTGCAAGCACGTAGACTCAGAAGGAAGTCCTACTTCGATACTGAATTTCCCAGACTATATATATTATTATTGCTACTAACCGCATTTCTGGATCTACTAACCGTATTACTAATTGTATTATTGCGTCAATACATTTATTTGCTATATTTCATTCCTGCATTTGAGGCCAGATTTCATTTCGGAATCCACAACACTTGCCTATCTCATTGCTAGGTTGGATCCTGTTAGTGAGCTATGGGAGAAAGGTTTAGGATGGGATGAGCAGGTTCCACGGTAGTTTTCATCCCAGTGGAAGAGCCTTCCATTTGACCTCTCTGGATTGGGGACTATTTTCTTTTCCCGAAAGGCTTTCAGTGAGGACAAGGCTGACAACCTGTTCCTTTTCTGTGATGCATCGCCGGAAGCATGTGGATTCGCTGCCTTTTTGGTGCAGAACCTCCAATCTTGCCTGATTTTTGTCAATGCTAAGGTGGCATCATTGAAAAGAAAAACTCTTTCAACCTTAGGCCTTTTGGCAGTGTACTTGGCTCTGAAATGCTTGCCCACTGTCTTGGAGGGTTGTAGGGTTTCATATATACATAATACATGTGACTACAGATTCTCAGGTGGTCCTCTCTTGGATTCTCTCTTGGCCCATTGTCAATAAAAACCTCTTTGCGAGAAATGAAGGATTCTTGCAGATGAGCGTTGAATTAGAATCCTTGTTTGGCCTCGGACCACAGAGAACGCTGCTGACTTTATCACCAGGGGCATGACGTTGAAAAAGTTCAGGGCCTGCATTCAGTTCTGGTGCTATGGTACTGATCATTCCTTGGGTCACTCTGTCTCAATCAACGCAGCCAACGAGTTGCCTTTTCTTCATTGAACGTGGTGGTTATTCAGGGAATGGAATTCTAAATGGTCTTGCTTCACGAGAGGTTTTCTTCATTAAAACTATTGAGGGCATCTTCCTTACTCCTTGAATTCGTCAATAGGTTGACAGGCAGTAAAAACTGTCGTGGGTTCTTGTGCATTGTGCAAGATGTAAAATACCAGACAAGACCTGCCTATCAACGCAGTCAGTTTACATATGGAACTGGATGTTCCCTTCAACCGGACGCATTTAGAATAGAGAAGGTAGTAGGGAGGTGTTGTACTTCAATTCAATTATATCTCTTTCTGATTCATTCTGCATGTCGGACGGATGTGAACGCCACGAAGGCAGAGAACAAAATAAAAATGTCGTTCTCTGTGCATAGGCGCCGACTATCACATCCGGTCCTCGAAGCAGGTCCCGACAATGAAAGCGACACTGGCCAATCACGAACGTTCCCACCAGAAAAGGAGATGCCTCTAAGGACTACCAGATCTGCTTAAAAGCAGGTCTCCGATAACAGCCAAGGCAGTTGCAGGGCGAGAGGACACCGACCGACACGCAGTGCGCTGCTGCTGTTGCTGCCGCCGCCACAGCCTCTCAACATGGCCGCTCTTCTCAACAACCGTTACCACTCTCGGGACTGACAAATCACCCGACTCTCCACACAAGGAATCCAGAACAGCATCTCAATTTCGACACCACCCAGCTACAAGCCTTCATCGTCGCCAACGCTGTCACCTCGGCATACTCCCGGTGCTTCCCTTACACCCAATAGCCATCCTAACAATCAGCCACAAAAAAGATTTTCCACCGATTTCGGCATCTCTGTGCGACACCCTATATATTAAATAAATACACGTTGTTCAAAAATCTAATCCTCGTTATTCCTTTCCTTCCCAACCAAACACTTACTATAACAACTGGTGTTAGAAGCGTGCAAAGGATTAGCGTACTAACTAAATGAACCATCCAACAACGCCTAAATGAACTAAATACCTCATCGGACATCTTGGGTGGGTGCGACAACTACTCGATACCCGTCTATACGAACGAATCTGAACAGACTGGTTCTTCACCCTCATGGCCACTAACGAACTCAACAGGGCCAGCAAACCATTCTTCTCTATCCCAACAATAATCTCATTCCCAACTTCGCTGATCCCGCCACTCGCTGCCTATGAATCAGACTGAGATCTGGGAGAGCTGTTATACTCCGTTGCAATTAGATCTCTTTCTGATTCATTCTGCATGCCCGCCGGGTGTAAACGCCACAAAAGCAGAGAACAAAATAAAAATGTCGTTCTCTGAGCATGTTCTCCGAGCATCACATCCGATCCTCGATCTGCTTAAAACAGGTCTCCGATAACGAACAAGGCAGTTGCGGGCCGGGAGGCCACCGACCGATACACAGGGTTCTGCTGCCGCTGCTATCACCGTCTCTCAACATGAACGCGCCTCTCAACGACCGTTACTACTCTCGAGCTTGACAAATCACCCGACTTTCCACACACGGAATCCAGAGCAGCATCTCAACTTCGACACTGCCCAGCTACAAGCCTTCTTTGTCGCCGTCACCTCGGCAAATCCGACCCACTACAGCGTTTGATTATCCAGCTTCGACACCACCTCGTCGCGTCTGCATAACCGACTCGCTACAGGCATCCCTTTTGCAGTCGTCACCGCGGACCCGCTCCATAGAACAGGCCTACCAACCATGCGAATTGACCCACCATCGTGACCTCGATCAACAAACGTGCACTGACCATATCCTGTGACTTCGGTTAGGCCAGCACAAGAAATAGGTCAATATCTCCGCTCCCCTTACACCCAATCGCCATCCTGACAGTTAGCAACAAAAATTGACTTTCCTCCGATTTCGACATCTCTGTATGACACCCCATATATTAAATAAATACACGTTGTCCAAAAACCTTATCCTCGGTCGTTATTGCTTTTCTTCGCAATCAAACACTTATATCAGAAGTAAAGATGTATTTGCTCTACTTCACTTGTCTTAGTGTCAGAGCAGTACATATTGAGGTGGTGACGGACATGGGTGCGCTATCTTTTTTCAGACCGTGGTACGTTTAACCAACCTGTATGGCAGGCATTCCGGCTGCCATCTACAGTGACAATGCAAAGACCTTCCTGGGAGGTGGCCGGCTGTTCAAGAGGTTGATGTTGTGCCTCGATTTTCAACAGAAAATGGCTCATGTTGAATCAAATTCTACCCTATTCCACTTTTCCTCTACTGGGTTGGAGGTGGCTGGGAAAGAATTATCCAAACTATCAAAACCTGCCCCTACAAGGTAGTTGGCCGAGGTGAAATAGAGTATTTCACCCTACTAACTAACAACCGCCCCCTCACTTATCGGGAATCTGTGGAAAGGGATATATATATATATATATATATATATATATATATATATATATATATATGGAGCCGGTAATATCTAAAATGTTTTTGTCCCCAGAACTGTTATAAAATAAAATAAGACATATCTCGGCTGATTTACAGGCAAATACTCAAGAGCGAGAACCGGATGTGAACGGGACAAAGCCCCGTCACAAAATGACCATTATCTTTCTTCACAAATGTTTCCGACACACGTGTTCCGGTCGAAAAATAAAATAATATTTAAAGTGCTCTATTTTTCGTCCAATAAAAATGCTTCCCTCCTAATTATACTCGCTTCGTTTCTCGAGCCTGTTAAGCCATAAAAAACGCTATAAAAGGGGTCACAGGGAAGTTCAACAGTCAGTCAACAGTTGGCCACGAGTCTGTTCTTCCTTTCACACTCGTGGCAGTTCTTGGCTGGTTTCTGGTTATTTTTTGGACTTTTGCGGACAACTTGACCTTTTTTGTGTGATTTTACCTGTTACCCTTTGGAACTGCATTTTGTTTAAAGTTTGTTTATTTTATTTGTATTTTTACGACCTTATTGTAAAAGTTTTTTTTTTTTTTTTCTTTCTATTCTCCATTTTTTTTCACCCTCCCCTTTAATTTTTTTTACTCTTTATTCTGTTTATTCTAGTTTTCCTATTTTAATTTTTTACTCCCTTTAATTTTTACTCGTTTTCCTTTTTAATCTAATTTGCTTTTTTGAATTTCGTTTTTTTTTTCTCCTGTAATTTCCGCAGTTTTTTCTTCTCATTTCTACCCCTTTTAATTTTTTTTTTTCATTCTAGTTTTTCGTGTTAATTGTCATTTTTTTTTTTTCGTCCTGTTCGTTATTCTGTGTTTTGCTGTAATTTCTTATTAATTTATTTATTTAATTTTTTCATCCTTTTAATTTTTTTACGTGTTTTTTTTTGCTTGTAATCGTTTTAATCTATTTTTTTTTTCTTTTTATTATTGGTTCGACTCGCTTAGGGTCGGCCATTTTTTTTTTTGTGTCTAGCTTCGTCTGTCTTCGTTACGTATTTTTTTTGTTTATTGACGTCGGCCATTTTTTTTGTAACTAGCTTTGTGTTATTGTTTCGTAATTTTTTGTTGACGTCGGCCATTTTGATTTTATTTTAGCTTCGGCTTTTGTCGAAGTTTTTTCTTTTTTTTTTTGTCTAACGTTTTTATTTTTATTGTTTGTCTTTTATTGTTTCGCCTTTAGGCGATATTTGTATACGTTTAAGTGAACCGTGTTTATTCCCTTAATGTAATTGTTTTTCTGGTGTGCATAATTATTTTGTTGAGTTTGTTTAGTTAATTTATTTCTTTTCCTCTCGCCCATAAATTTATTTCCCACCCTCCCCCCTCCCCCCCCTTCGCTGCTTAAAAAAAATGGATAAGAAGGATAAAAAAGTGCCTTCATTCTTAATTGTTAAAAAGAAGCCTAAAATTGCTTCTTTCAAAAGAAATATGAGGAAACACCTCTTTAACCCCAAGAAAGACCCACCGGATAAGAATAATAAGGAGGAATACCCGGACCTGCCCAGAGTTCCTACAAATGAGGAAATTGTAGACACTTTAAGAAAAGCCTCCGAAAATATGGAGGCTGAAAAGAGCAATAACCAAGAAAAGGACAACGCATCTACGAATGCAGAGGCCGGGGAATCGCCCTCTTGTTGGTCGTCCCCACCGAAATGTATCATCAATCTTGCGGAGTTCTTGGAGCGTGCTAAGAGTTACGCTCACCTTGTCGTAGAAGGTGGACTCTTAGAAGACCCCCAGGAATTGAAGAAGATTGAGAAAAAGAATAGTGTCAGTTTTCGTCGTCGACAAGCGTACGCGCAAAATTTGTCGCTCGACGAAAAACATAGTGTTAAAATCACTAGAGTCCTTGGGGTTTAAGCCCCTAAGAATAGTTAAGGGCGCAAAGTTTTTCATGTGGGACGTACTGTTACCCACAGCAGAAGATTGCGTAGCTGCGGCGAGCCGGGAGCTAATCAACAAAAGACCTTATCCTGCGCACGGAGTACGAAGGCCGCAGAAGGACCAGGGTAACAGTATATGAGGTCCCTCCTCAGGTTATCGGTGAGCATCTCGCGGCTTTCTTTACCCAGTACGGCGAAATTCTGGGCGCCTCATGTGATAGCCTGAGCGGGGGTGGAGCTTTGACATCATGTTGGATGAGAAAGCCTTCCGCTCCATCCCCAACTGTCTGGATGTTGGAGGCTTGAAATTGCCGGTCATAGTAACAGGCCGAAGACCGGTATGCTGGAGGTGTGGAGGACTGGTCATCTCTCCTCCTCCTGCCCAGAGAAGAAGGCCTCTGGTGGTCAAGCTCCAGTTAACCAAGATCCCCCTCTGACCGCGTCTGTAACTTCCGCCTCGCCTGTAATGGGCGTACCAGCTTCCGGGACCGGGTCGGTTAAACCACCGGTTGAGATTACATCAAAGACCCCATTCCCCAAAGAGCCTTCGCCCGCTGCTAGTGCAGTTGTGGAGAAGGGGAGGGGAATGGCTGGTGGCTGGTAAGGCCAGAGGGAAGATCCGGACAGCGGGCCCTCAGTCCCCTGATGCCCCGAGGGCCAAAGACACGGACAGCCCCACCCATCTGGCAACGTCAAGGGCGATGCCCCGGCCTCTCTACAAGAGAAAAACAAAAAATTCGACCCGGGATTCGAAAAATTTGAAAAAAATTAAAGAGCTGAAAAAAAAGTTGGACAGCAAAGCTAAAACCAACTCAAATCCCACTCCTTCCTCGTCCTCTGCCCCGTCCACATCTTCATCCAAAAGTAAGCCTTCCCCTCAATCTTCACCAACAAAAGCCCGTCCTCTCAGTAGAGATCCCAGCCCATATCAACATAGATCGTTTCACACCCCCGCTTCACACTCCCAGCCCTTCTCCTGTTAAAACCCCTCGCCACACTCCTAGCCCTTCCCCCACAAAAAAAAAAATCTGAAATGCCTCCTCCCCCCAAAAGCGGAAACGAAGCCCCTCTCAAACAGGAGAAAAAAAAAAAAAAAAAAAATTCTTCTTCAACTCAGGCGAGGACCTCTGTAGAATTTCTTCTGAGCAAGCAGAGAGAGCCCGAGATTACGGAAACCGAATTAAGGAGCTAAAGTACCTGCTTTCAATTAGGCAGTATGCCGATAAAGATGTGGAAGTGCCCTATCATTTCCCACAAGCCCAAAGGGTTTTAACAGTGGTGCGGACTGGAAGTGGGGCCAAACCAATTTGGGCAATGATCGAGGAGGCGATTGCTTCTTTTAAAATGGCCTTGCCCATTGCCATCACTCATAATGAACAGTTGAATCAGCTATCTAAACTTTGTGCAGGGAGGGTCCCCGTTTTAGTTCACCCATCCCTGTATAGAGCTTTGAAATTAACTTTCCCCTGGGATATCGGTGGTATCTCCCAAGACGGTACCATCAAAACTGAAATGGGCCATGGGTCTATGGGAGAGGCTGTCGGTATCCTTACCCCCGGCCATGTTTAAAGCAGGTAAACAACCCTAATCGGACTTCTCAATGGCTCTCTGGTTAGCTACGTTAAATGTGCGGGGCCTGAGGTCCGAGTCTCGCAGGGCGAGGCTCTCTCGTGACCTTCAGCGCCTCGGGGTGAATGTTTGTTGTGTGCAAGAGACCCGGTTTTCTTCTCATGACCGTGAGGATATACTGTCTAGAGGGTTCGCCCTTTATTCAGCATGTTTGGATGGTCGTTCGAGGGGTGTCTCTTGGCTAGTGAGCAGGTCTTTGAAGGCTGCATGTTCCCTTGTCTTCGCAGATCTGGCGGGCAGGCTTTGTGTGCTGGATGTTACTATAAAGGATAAGGCTTTGCGTCTCATTGGGGTTTATGCGCCCAATAGTCATACTGAGCGGCCTGCTTTGTTTCGGCAGATCGAGCCGTTTTTGACGACTTCTCGTCGGGTAGTCTTAGCGGGGATTGGAATGCCGTCCTTGACCCTGATATAGATCGTATAGGTAAAAAAACCGGGTACTAACAATCCTGATGTGAAGGCATTTCGGGGCTTTATCGGCAAGTTTGATCTTGTCGATAAGTACCGGAATGAGCACCCTCAGGAGGTAGCATGGACTTGGACAACTAGTGGCGACTCGGATCCTGGCTCGCTTGCGAGCTACCTGGACCGAGTGTTAGTTAGAGAGTCGATGTAGGGCTCTTAGAGTGTCCAAGTTTCCACTATATAGTTTATACGGATCATAGGCTTGTCCGGGTCCGTGTAAACTTAGATAAGCCTAAGGTTAGATGGCTGGTTACTGGAAATTTAACTGTTCATTATTTGGTGAGCAGGATTTCCGGGACCAGCTGCTACTAATGATTCAGAGGGAATTGACGGGGGCGGTTGTGGGAAACGCCTGGTGGGGAAAATTAAAATCTAAAATTAGAACGTTTGCTGCCGATTTTAGTCGTCGACTCAATCTAGATAGATTAGCGGCGCAAACGGCGTTAGAAGATAAAGTTGATCGGGCCGTTAAATCCCGTGTTAGTGGGGACATAGTCTTAGCTAAGGCAGAGTTGGCCTCCTTGCTTATCAAGAAGGATCAAGCTCTGGTAGTTAGGGCTAGGCTAAAAGAATGTCTTCTGAGGCGACGAATATGGCCGCTGAATTGCGTGCAGAGGAGAATAGGAACGCGGCTAAGCGACATATAGCGTGCGTCACATTGCCGGATAAGCGGACCGTGACTACAAGCGCGGGCATATGCGAGGCCTTTCGGCTTTATTTTCAGGATCTTTTCACCAGGGAGCCCGGTCTGAGCTCTGCTCAGTTCGATGCCTATTTGGCTGACTTTCCCTGCCTTGAGGCAGCTGAAGCGGCTAGGTGCGAGGGTCCCATAACAGAGTCGGAAATCTGGGATGCGCTGAAGCAGGTTGGCCTGGATAAGTCTCCGGGACTAGATGGACTTCCCTACGAAGTGTACTTGAGGCTGTCGCCCGTTTTTGTTCCTTTGCTGCAGCTGATTTACAACCACTGGATGAGGCAGGGTCTTTACCTCGACGCTTCACCAGGGGTGTGATCAAGTTGTTGCGTAAGGACAAGAACGGTGGGGATGGGTTAGGGAACTTTCGCCCTTTGACGATGTTAAATACTGACTTAAAGATTTTGGCGAAGATCTTAGCCAACCGTTTGCAGCTTGTCCTGTCTCGTCTGATTGGCCCCGAACAGACTTGTGCTGTGAAGGGCAGGACGATTCAGGATAACCTTCATATGGTACGCTTGATCTTAGAACAAGTCGACAGTGAAGCCGCGCTGATCAATTTAGATCAGTCCAAGGCCTTCGATAGGGTTGACCATCGGTTTCTGGAGGCTGTCCTGTCGGCGGCCGGTTTCGGAGCCGACTTTCGCTCCTGGATCCGACTCTTGTATGCGACCCCCGGTGCGCTGGTGGAAGTGAATGGGGTAAGGTCGGAGCCTTTCGTATTGTCTCGCTCCATTCGTCAAGGTTGTCCGCTATCGCCCTTGCTTTACGTTCTTGCGTTGGAACCATTCCTTCGCAAGTTAAAGGCGAATCCGGTCCTGCGCGGAATTTCCCTGCCTGGCGCTACCACCTCGGCCAGGTATTCTGCCTATGCTGACGACGTTTCGGCTCTTGTGTCGAGCAGAGCCGAGATTGACGAAGTCAGCAAAGAAATAAGTGGGTATGAGATGGTGACAGGGGCCAAGATCAACCGTGATAAGTCTGTGGGCTTGCGGTTGGGTGCGTGGAAGGGAGTTTCTCTTCCCGGACCTTTCCTCTGGACGGATGGGCCGATCAAGATACTCGGCGTCTGGTTCGGTCCTGATCTCCAGTTGGAAATGAACTGGTCGGAGGTACAAGGGAAGGCCGAGATCGCGGTTAATCTGTGGTCTCGGAGGAGACTTTCCCTGAAGGGAAGGGCGGAAGTATGTGTTTCACACATCTATCCGATCCTCCTCTACCGACTCTCTGTGCTTCCACTCCCGTATGCCCGACTAATGTCATTAGTCAGGACCTTGTTCTCTTTCTTGTGGAGAGGCAAGGCCCCTTTGGTATCTCGCGAGGTCTGTTGCCTCCATCCCTCTGAGGGCGGTCTGGGGATGCCTAGCATTGAGATCCGTCAATATATGCTTCGCATTACCTTTTTAGACCGAATGTGTCGTGGGTCGAATGAGGAGGGTGCCTTTTGGAAAGAAGACGTCCAGAAACATTTTCCAACCCTGAAAAGTGTGCACTCGTGCGAACAAGAGGCCGGCCGTTTACCACGTGCCGAGTGCTCTTTTTATCGTGAATGTCGTCGCGCTCTGAAGCTCCTCTTACGGGCTTCGGATGGTCTCTCCAACGCCCAGGCGTTGTCTCGCAAGGCATTATATCAAGTTTTAGTTAGGGGTCCGTACAAGATGATCTGATTGGCGAGCTCGGTCTTACGAAGCAGGAGGCTCGCTCGATATGGCCTTGGGCGCCCGGGTTGAAATGTCTCAATAACGATGAGGCATCACTCACCTGGCTGGTGATTCGTGAAGCCCTCTGGGTCGGCAAGAGACTTTGTTCAGCAGGCTTGGAGAAATATCCAAACTGTCGTCGCTGTACGGGGGAAGTCGAGACTATTGGTCACGCCTTCTTTCAGTGCAGGGCGGTAGTGCCGTTGTGCAGGTTTGTTGAAGGCCTCATGGTTCGCATGCTGCACGGAAAGTTTTTTGTCCTGGAAGCCAGTTCTGTTTGTAGCAATGTGGTGCCGCAGATGACGAAGGCTGAACACTATGTGTTCTGTTGCTTACTAGGGGTTATGAGAGTCGTGATTTGGACGACGCGTCAGAAGGGATTTCATGAGGGCGAGAAGTTCACTTCTTCCCAACTGATCTTGTTCTTTAAGCATCAGCTTAAAGTCAAGATCAGGACGGAAAGGCGGCGGCTCACCTCATCGGAATTCAGCAAAAGGTGGGTGATTCTTGCGCGAATGTGCCGAGTAAAAGGGGCTGACCTTGAGTGGCATTTGGATGCCGGTTAGGCATTAAGGATATTGTTTTCCTGGGTTGAACATAGGCAACCCATCCCGGAGTTAGATTAGATTAGGTTTTTTGTATTTTTTTCTTTTAGTTTTTTTTTTTCTATTCTGGTAAACTTAGCTAGGGTGTATTTGCTCATTGGTCCCTTTTTATTTCTGTCCCCATTTTTTTTTCCTTTTTAGTTTAACTCCCCATCCCTCCCTTTTTTTAGGTGGTCAGTGATGTCAGTTCTCTGGTAGATGCGGGGCGCTTTTCGTTTTCGTGCGTGTGTTTTTCGTATTTGTTGTTGTGTATGAATGAGTGTGTGCCTGTGTGAATGCTTGGGATGAATGAGTGTGGCTTTATTTTTTCATAAGTCCCGCATCGATTTCGTCCGGTTAACTGATATTTCTGCCACATTCAATAGTTTGTGGGGGTTTTATTACTAACACTAATTTTATTTGGTTTCTTGTAAATATTATTTTGTCATTTTGTATATATTTCATTGGGGATCTTTTTTAAAAGTTGTTGTTTTTTATGCCCCCCCCACAGACAATATTTGTACATAAGGGGATTATTTAGGTTTTTTTCATGGAGTCAAAGAGGCATTTTGGTGTATGTAGTAAGAAAGGTATGGATAAATGTGTTGTTTTGGTGAAAGGAATATTGTTCAGTATGATAGGGTCAGTGGATGTGGCTAGCTAAGTTTTAATCTAAGACAAGTGATGACCGTCCTTTACCCCAACCCCCTTTTCGGCCTTGTGCCACATTTGTACCTTAGTACAATAAATAATGTCAACAGTTGACCACGAGTCTGTTCTTCCTTTCACACTCGTAGCAGTTTTTGGCTGGTTTCTGGTTATTTTTTGGACTTTTGCGGACAACTCGACCTTTTTTTTGTGTGATTTTACCTGTTACCCTTTTTGAACTGCATTTTGTTTAAAGTTTGTTTATTTTATTTGTATTTTTACGACCTTATTGTAAAAGTTTTTTTGATTTTTTTTTCTATTCCCATTTTTTTTTTTTTTACCCTCCCCTTTAATTTTTTACTCTTTATTCTGTTTATTCTAGTTTTCCTATTTTAATTTTTTTTTTCCCTTTAATTTTTACTTTTTCCTTTTTAATCTAATTTGCTTTTTTTTTGAATTTCGTTTTTTTTTTTCCTGTAATTTCCGCAGTTTTTTTTTTCTTCTCATTTCTACCCTTTTAATTTTTTTTTTTTTTTCTAGTTTTTTTCCGTGTTAATTGTCATTTTCTTTTTTTTTCGTCCTGTTCGTTATTCTGTGTTTTGCTGTAATTTCTTATTAATTTATTTATTTAATTGTTTTCATCCTTTTAATTTTTACGTGTTTTTTTTTGCTTGTAATCGTTTTAATCTATTTTCTTTTTTTTTTTTATTGGTTCGACTCGCTTAGGGTCGGCCATTTTTTTTTTTTTTTTTGTGTGTCTAGCTTCGTCTGTCTTCGTTACGTATTTTTTTTTTGTTTATTGACGTCGGCCATTTTTGTTTTGTAACTAGCTTTGTGTTATTGTTTCGTAATTTTTTTGACGTCGGCCATTTTGATTTTATTTTAGCTTCGGCTTTTGTCGAAGTTTTTTTTTTTTTTTTTGTTATTGTCTAACGTTTTTATTTTTTTATTGTTTGTCTTTTATTGTTTCGCCTTTTTAGGCGATATTTGTATACGTTTAAGTGAACCGTGTTTATTCCCTTAATGTAATTGTTTTTTTTGTGTGCATAATTATTTTGTTGAGTTTGTTTAGTTAATTTATTTCTTTTCCTCTCGCCCATAAATTTATTTCCCACCCTCCCCTTTCCCCCCCTTCCCTGTTTTAAAAAATGGATAAGAAGGATAAAAAAGTGCCTTCATTCTTAATTGTTAAAAAGAAGCCTTTAAAATGCTTCTTTCAAAAGAAATATGAGGAAAACACCTTATTTAATCCCAAAAAAGACCCCCCGGATAAAAATAATAAGGAGGAATACCCTGACCTGCCCAGAGTTCCTACAAATGAGGAAATTGTAGACACTTTAAGAAAAGCCTCCGAAAATATGGAGGCTGAAAAAGAGCAATGACAAGAAAAAAGGACAACGCATCTACGAATGCAGAGGCCGGGGAATCGCCCTCTTGTTGGTCGTCCCCACCGAAATGTATCATCAATCTTGCGGAGTTCTTGGAGCGTGCTAAGAGTTACGCTCACCTTGTCGTAGAAGGTGGACTCTTAGAAGACCCCAGGAATTGAAGAAGATTGAGAAAAGAATAGTGTCAGTTTTCGTCGTCGACAAGCGTACGCGCAAAATTTGTCGCTCGACGAAAAACATAGTGTTAAAATCACTAGAGTCCTTGGGGTTTAAGCCCCCTAAGAATAGTTAAGGGCGCAAAGTTTTTCATGTGGGACGTACTGTTACCCACAGCAGAAGATTGCGTAGCTGCGGCGAGCCGGGAGCTAATCAACAAAAAGACCTTATCCTGCGCACGGAGTACGAAGGCCGCAGAAGGACCCGGGTAACAGTATATGAGGTCCCTCCTCAGGTTATCGGTGAGCATCTCGCGGCTTTCTTTACCCAGTACGGCGAAATTCTGGGCGCCTCATGTGATAGCCTGAGCGGGGGGTGGAGCTTTGACATCATGTTGGATGAGAAAGCCTTCCGCTCCATCCCCAACTGTCTGGATGTTGGAGGCTTGAAATTGCCGGTCATAGTAACAGGCCGAAGACCGGTATGCTGGAGGTGTGGAGGACTGGTCATCTCTCCTCCTCCTGCCCAGAGAAGAAGGCCTCTGGTGGTCAAGCTCCAGTTAACCAAGATCCCCTCTGACCGCGTCTGTAACTTCCGCCTCGCCTGTAATGGGCGTACCAGCTTCCGGGACCGGGTCGGTTAAACCACCGGTTGAGATTACATCAAAGACCTCATTCCCCAAAGAGCCTTCGCCCGCTGCTAGTGCAGTTGTGGAGAAGGGGAGGGGAATGGCTGGTGGCTGGTAAGGCCAGAGGGAAGATCCGGACAGCGGGCCCTCAGTCCCCTGATGCCCCAAGGGCCAAAGACACGGACAGCCCCACTCCATCTGGCAACGTCAAGGGCGATGCTCCGGCCTCTCTACAAGAGAAATGCAAAAAAAAATTCGACCCAGGATTCGAAAAATTTGAAAAAAATTAAAGAGCTGAAAAGAAAGTTGGACAGCAAAGCTAAAACCAACTCAAATGCCACTCCTTCCTCGTCCTCTGCCCCGTCCACATCTTCATCCAAAAGTAAGCCTTCCCCTCAATCTTCACCAACAAAAGCCCGTCCTCTCAGTAGAGATCCCAGCCCATATCAACATAGATCGTTTCACACCCCTTTCACACTCCCAGCCCTTCTCCTGTTAAAACCCCTTGCCACACTCCTAGCCCTTCCCCCGTCAAAAAAAAAATCTGAAATGCCTCCTCCCCCCTCCAAGCGGGAACGAAGCCCCTCTCAAACAGGAAAAGAAAAAAAAAAGAAAAAATTCTTCTTCAACTCAGGCGAGGACCTCTGAAATTTCTTCTGAGCAAGCAGAGAGAGCCTGAGATTACGGAAACCGGATTAAGGAGCTAAAGTACCTGCTTTCAATTAGGCAGTATGCCGATAAAGATGTGGAAGTGCCCTATCATTTTCCACAAGCCCAAAGGGTTTTAACAGTGGTGCGGACTGGAAGTGGGGCCAAACCAATTTGGGCAATGATCGAGGAGGCGATTGCTTCTTTTAAAATGGCCTTACCCATTGCCATCACTCATAATGAACAGTTGAATCAGCTATCTAAACTTTGTGCAGGGAGGGTCCCCGTTTTAGTTCACCCATCCCTGTATAGAGCTTTGAAATTAACTTTCCCCTGGGATATCGGTGGAATCTCCCAAGACGGTACCATCAAAACTGAAATGGGCCATGGGTCTATGGGAGAGGCTGTCGGTATCCTTACCCCGGCCATGTTTAAAGCAGGTAAACAACCCTAATCGGACTTCTCAATGGCTCTCTGGTTAGCTACGTTAAATGTGCGGGGCCTGAGGTCCGAGTCTCGCAGGGCGAGGCTCTCTCGTGACCTTCAGCGCCTCGGGGTGAATGTTTGTTGTGTGCAAGAGACCCGGTTTTCTTCTCATGACCGTGAGGATATACTGTCTAGAGGGTTCGCCCTTTATTCAGCATGTTTTGATGGTCGTTCGAGGGGTGTCTCTTGGCTAGTGAGCAGGTCTTTGAAGGCTGCATGTACCCTTGTCTTCGCAGATCCGGCGGGCAGGCTTTGTGTGCTGGATGTTACTATAAAGGATAAGGCTTTACGTCTCATTGGGGTTTATGCGCCCAATAGTCATACTGAGCGGCCTGCTTTGTTTCGGCAGATCGAGCCGTTTTTGACGACTTCTCGTCGGGTAGTCTTAGCGGGGGATTGGAATGCCGTCCTTGACCCCGATATAGATCGTATAGGTAAAAAACCGGGTACTAACAATCCTGATGTGAAGGCATTTCGGGGCTTTATCGGCAAGTTTGATCTTGTCGATAAGTACCGGAATGAGCACCCTCAGGAGGTAGCATGGACTTGGACAACTAGTGGCGACTCGGATCCTGGCTCGCTTGCGAGCTACCTGGACCGAGTGTTAGTTAGGAGAGTCGATGTAGGGCTCTTAGAGTGTCCAAGTTTCCACTATATAGTTTATACGGATCATAGGCTTGTCCGGGTCCGTGTAAACTTAGATAAGCCTAAGGTTAGGATGGCTGGTTACTGGAAATTTAACTGTTCATTATTTGGTGAGCAGGATTTCCGGGACCAGCTGCTACTAATGATTCAGAGGGAATTGACGGGGGCGGTTGTGGGAAACGCCTGGTGGGGAAAAATTAAAATCTAAGATTAGAACGTTTGCTGCCGATTTTAGTCGTCGACTCAATCTAGATAGATTAGCGGCGCAAACGGCGTTAGAAGATAAAGTTGATCGGGCCGTGAAATCCCGTGTTAGTGGGGACATAGTCGTAGCTAAGGCAGAGTTGGCCTCCTTGCTTATCAAGAAGGATCAAGCTCTGGTAGTTAGGGCTAGGCTAAAAGAATGTCTTCTGAGGCGACGAATATGGCCGCTGAATTGCGTGCAGAGGAGAATAGGAACGCGGCTAAGCGACATATAGCGTGCGTCACATTGCCGGATAAGCGGACCGTGACTACAAGCGCGGGCATATGCGAGGCCTTTCGGCTTTATTTTCAGGATCTTTTCACCAGGGAGCCCGGTCTGAGCTCTGCTCAGTTCGATGCCTATTTGGCTGACTTTCCCTGCCTTGAGGCAGCTGAAGCGGCTAGGTGCGAGGGTCCCATAACAGAGTCGGAAATCTGGGATGCGCTGAAGCAGGTTGGCCTGGATAAGTCTCCGGGACTAGATGGACTTCCCTACGAAGTGTACTTGAGGCTGTCGCCCGTTTTTGTTCCTTTGCTGCAGCTGATTTACAACCACTGGATGAGGCAGGGTCTTTACCTCGACGCTTCACCAGGGGTGTGATCAAGTTGTTGCGTAAGGACAAGAACGGTGGGGATGGGTTAGGGAACTTTCGCCCTTTGACGATGTTAAATACTGACTTAAAGATTTTGGCGAAGATCTTAGCCAACCGTTTGCAGCTTGTCCTGTCTCGTCTGATTGGCCCCGAACAGACTTGTGCTGTGAAGGGCAGGACGATTCAGGATAACCTTCATATGGTACGCTTGATCTTAGAACAAGTCGACAGTGAAGCCGCGCTGATCAATTTAGATCAGTCCAAGGCCTTCGATAGGGTTGACCATCGGTTTCTGGAGGCTGTCCTGTCGGCGGCCGGTTTCGGAGCCGACTTTCGCTCCTGGATCCGACTCTTGTATGCGACCCCGGTGCGCTGGTGGAAGTGAATGGGGTAAGGTCGGAGCCTTTCGTATTGTCTCGCTCCATTCGTCAAGGTTGTCCGCTATCGCCCTTGCTTTACGTTCTTGCGTTGGAACCATTCCTTCGCAAGTTAAAGGCGAATCCGGTCCTGCGCGGAATTACCCTGCCTGGCGCTACCACCTCGGCCAGGTATTCTGCCTATGCTGACGACGTTTCGGCTCTTGTGTCGAGCAGAGCCGAGATTGACGAAGTCAGCAAAGAAATAAGTGGGTATGAGATGGTGACAGGGGCCAAGATCAACCGTGATAAGTCTGTGGGCTTGCGGTTGGGTGCGTGGAAGGGAGTTTCTCTTCCCGGACCTTTCCTCTGGACGGATGGGCCGATCAAGATACTCGGCGTCTGGTTCGGTCCTGATCTCCAGTTGGAAATGAACTGGTCGGAGGTACAAGGGAAGGCCGAGATCGCGGTTAATCTGTGGTCTCGGAGGAGACTTTCCCTGAAGGGAAGGGCGGAAGTATGTGTTTCACACATCTATCCGATCCTCCTCTACCGACTCTCTGTGCTTCCACTCCCGTATGCCCGACTAATGTCATTAGTCAGGACCTTGTTCTCTTTCTTGTGGAGAGGCAAGGCCCCTATGGTATCTCGCGAGGTCTGTTGCCTCCATCCCTCTGAGGGCGGTCTGGGGATGCCTAGCATTGAGATCCGTCAATATATGCTTCGCATTACCTTTTTAGACCGAATGTGTCGTGGGTCGAATGAGGAGGGTGCCTTTTGGAAAGAAGACGTCCAGAAACATTTTCCGTCCCTGAAAAGTGTGCACTCGTGCGAACAAGAGGCCGGCCGTTTACCACGTGCCGAGTGCTCTTTTTATCGTGAATGTCGTCGCGCTCTGAAGCTCCTCTTACGGGCTTCGGATGGTCTCTCCAACGCCCAGGCGTTGTCTCGCAAGGCATTATATCAAGTTTTAGTTAGGGGGTCCGTACAAGATGATCTGATTGGCGAGCTCGGTCTTACGAAGCAGGAGGCTCGCTCGATATGGCCTTTGGGCGCCCGGGTTGAAATGTCTCAATAACGATGAGGCATCACTCACCTGGCTGGTGATTCGTGAAGCCCTCTGGGTCGGCAAGAGACTTTGTTCAGCAGGCTTGGAGAAATATCCAAACTGTCGTCGCTGTACGGGGGAAGTCGAGACTATTGGTCACGCCTTCTTTTCAGTGCAGGGCGGTAGTGCCGTTGTGCAAGTTTGTTGAAGGCCTCATGGTTCGCATGCTGCATAGAAAGTTTTTTGTCCTGGAAGCCAGTTCTGTTTGTAGCAATGTGGTGCCGCAGATGACGAAGGCTGAACACTATGTGTTCTGTTGCTTACTAGGGGTTATGAGAGTCGTGATTTGGACGACGCGTCAGAAGGGATTCCATGAGGGCGAGAAGTTCACTTCTTCCCAACTGATCTTGTTCTTTAAGCATCAGCTTAAAGTCAAGATCAGGACGGAAAGGCGGCGGCTCACCTCATCGGAATTCAGCAAAAGGTGGGTGATTCTTGCGCGAATGTGCCGAGTAAAAGGGGCTGACCTTGAGTGGCATCTGGATGCCGGTTAGGCATTAAGGATATTGTTTTCCTGGGTTGAACATAGGCAACCCATCCCGGAGTTAGGTTAGATTATTTTTTTTGTATTTTTCTTTTTAGTTTTTCTATTCTGGTAAACTTAGCTAGGGTGTATTTGCTCATTGGTCCCTTTTTTTTTCTGTCCCCATTTTTTCTTTTCCTTTAGTTTAACTCCCCATCCCCTCCCTCGTTTTAGGTGGTCAGTGATGTCAGTTCTCTGGTAGATGCGGGGCGCTTTTCGTTTTCGTGCGTGTGTTTTTCGTATTTGTTGTTGTGTATGAATGAGTGTGTGCCTGTGTGAATGCTTGGGATGAATGAGTGTGGCTTTATTTTTTCATAAGTCCCGCATCGATTTCGTCCGGTTAACTGATATTTCTGCCACATTCAATAGTTTGTGGGGGTTTTATTACTAACACTAATTTTATTTGGTTTCTTGTAAATATTATTTTGTCATTTTGTATATATTTCATTGGGGATCTTTTTTAGAAGTTGTTGTTTTTTATGCCCCTCCCCCACAGACAATATTTGTACATAAGGGGATTATTTAGGTTTTTCATGGAGTCAAAGAGGCATTTTGGTGTATGTAGTAAGAAAGGTATGGATAAATGTGTTGTTTTGGTGAAAGGAATATTGTTCAGTATGATAGGGTCAGTGGATGTGGCTAGCTAAGTTTTAATCTAAGACAAGTGATGACCGTCCTTTTTACCCCAACCCCTTTTTTCGGCCTTGTGCCACATTTGTACCTTTTAGTACAATAAATAATGTCAACAGGTGGCCACAAAGGAGACCGGTCACGTTCAGCAGCTGTCAGCAGGAGAGCGCAACCACCACAACATGTGAACTATGTGTGATCGACCAGATCCGAAAACCGGCTTATGAACTTTACCACAAGGTAGCTGTCCCAAACCCTCACGTTCCTGTTGAAATAAACCACGTAAATCTATTTCTGCTGTTGTCGTATTTCTTTCTTGCAACCATGAGGGTTGGGGACATGGTCCTAGTCAAGAGCCCTCTTGAGATTGTGTGGCAAAATTGAATGTCGGTCAGACGGGAAAGAAGCGGTGTACTTACCTTGTATTGTTGAAGTCCTTTACTAAACAAAAAGCTTGTTATTTTCTGTATTAACCCTTTTTTAGTTACAGTTGTCATGTGACAGGATTACCATCTGACCCCTCCTGAAGTTGCATAAAAGGAAAGGAAATCTGTCCCTTTTTATTAAAATCACAATCCATGTTATTTAAAAACGGTTAAACGGACGTTGCGGAAAAGTGGCAATATATTTCGCAACTTAAGGTCGGTACTTTTTTTTTTTCCTCGACCAGGCCAGTCTGTTCGTTTTTTCGGGTATCGGATACATTTTCTCATTCATTCTCTTTATGCAAAAAAAAAAAAACTCAAACTAAAAATAAAGAATGGTATTTAAAATACTTCTTTTTAATTTACTTAACTCTCCACTACGAAAAAATATATATTTCTTCGATTACGAATACGAAACTACACACGCGGAATAGGTAGCTAGTTAGTTGCTAACTAACCAAACACAAAGAGTTCAGATTTGAACAACAAAAACATGAATTTGTCTTTACGGTTAGTATGACTATATTTTAAATTTTTATTTATAAAAAAGAAACAAATAAATCCTGTTTATATATGTACTGCGTAGATTGTAGAGTTTTCAAACTTTGTATTATTCGTAATAACTATATTTCACTTGTTAGTTGAACGACATTTTATCTCGTAATTCGAAGAAAATCACAAATTTTCTTCAATGAAAAAAGGAAAATAAATCAACTTCATTGAACTATAGATAATATTGTATGAACTGATTCGTTACGTTGTGAAAGAGAAGCTTCAATAAAAAAAAATTATCATATTTTTACAAAAAAAATAAAAATAAAACATAGTGAAGCTTCTATTCGACAGATAACTTCGCACATTTTTTTTAAGCCAAAATCAAACTTGCAACAGCTTGCATCTTCTTTTTAGTTGGGGAAACCGAAAAAAATATTTTAGCTTCAAATATTTTGTTTTAAAAGAAATTAGGTAAAAAAAATTGTTTACAAGACGTTTTTTTTAAACTAAAATCACAAACTACAACTTAGTGTTAATTCAACCTACTTGGATTTCAGTTTTTATTAAAAAAAAAAATTAAAGCCTTAAAATTAAAAATCGTGAGCTCGATTCAAATTGAATCCCTCATCACCCAAAGTCAAAACACGTACGTACAGGCAATACATTTTTGTGGCTAATGCCGTATTATTAAGTTTTTTTCCTAAAAATTGGTGTACCTGTCCTATATCGACACAGGTGTCACTCTTTTTTTTCAAGCTCTAGAAAAGCAGTGATGATTTCGATTTATTTTTATATCAAGCAGACTCTTCATAAGCTTAGTAAATAATAATGATTATCATTTTATTAATTGCAGTTAAAACAGTCATTAGAACAACAGGAAAGAATAACTAAAGTTCATATTACGATGAAGTGGTACTATCAATAAAACAAATAAATTAACAAAAATAAAAGGTTTATTGTTCCTCTTTCATCAGAGCTCAGATGAAGGATGAGTAGTTTACGCAGCATCTAATATTGGAAACACCATAGACTGAATATAATAAATATATTATAAACATCAAATCCTAAAACCACTACTACTTACAGAGGGATGAATGTGTAACCATAAAACAGAGCTAATTCTCATCAACAAGACAATGAAACCTCACATTATGTCTCTATTGTGTGTGTTGGTGTACACCAAAAACTGTGAAAGGCCTGTTGCATGTTCACAAGAAAACGAAAAATGGAAACCACAGTGAGAAATGAACACTTGATTCCTGTCTCCATTATATTTCAATTTTTATTCAGAGATTCTCTTGTAGATAGGTAGATGACACTTGGGGGAAAAAACTTCTGCTACCTCAGAATAACATATCAGCTTTTCCCTACAACCAGCAAAAGATCTGCTTCTCTTACCACTCTTCTTCACATTATGATTGGCAACTCTAAAGACTGACATCAGAACTACTTCAATAGTCTATCTTCATCCAATAATGAGCAGACTGACATTACTTTGATGGGCAGTATGTCCCCTCCAAGGATGATCCAGAACTCTTCTCAATCCTAATTGCAATCATTTATATGATTTCTATATTTATATTTCAAATGGAAATCTTCAGTGTCTTGTTTGTTGTCACTTGTTTGCAAAAGTTTTTATTTATTTATTATTTTATTCTCTTTTGGTCAAGTGGATGGCCATGTAGAAAACCCCATTTCACAGACTTTATTGCTGGTCATTTTTGTGGGTTGTCCCAATCATAGTCTCACAGCTGAAGGATTTAATATAAAATGAAAACCAGAATGAGCCTTCCTCAGTACCGAGAACATGTCTTGGGCTCATTGATAATTATTTAATAAATGCTCAGTTATTGTCAATCCTGATGAATTAACACACCTATGCAAATTATCTTTCTGAATATTGGCTGGGGATACAGATTAATCTTTGTTTCTGACGTCCAGGGCTCTGGAGTTGGAGCACAAAACCTTTGACCCCCAACTCCTCTATTTTTGACACCTCCAACTCCGACTCCTCTTTAAATGTAATTAAGTGATTATGGCCTACAAATCTCATAAAGCCTATGCATATGCTCCTAACTTGAGTCAGCCTATTTCATTATAACTGGTTTATATCAAAGAATAAAGATATTATGGTTTTTATATCATACCTATTAATATATTCAATATATTCTAACAGAATCAGAGACAAAATCTTTGAAAGGATATAGAAGAAATAACAATAAAATAAAAATGCTATAATGTAAGACTTTTTACATATATATATATATATATATATATATATATATATATCTTTGCAAATAAGAAATACAGACAGAACAAAACTACTTTATAACAGAAGTTTAAATATAATCTTTTACAGGATGTAAAAGACATAACAAAAATAAAAATTCCATGATGTAAGATTTTGTTACATATACAGTTTTGCAAATACAAAATAACTACAACAAAATAAAATGACTTTAAAAAAAGAAGTTGAGATGAATTTAAAGGAAATTGTAAACATACAGTAGAAGAAATAAAAATAAAAATTCTATAATGTAAAACTTTTTACATTAAGTGTAACGTCCTGGGTAAGACTGTAAACTACATCCGACAGCACAGCTTTTGATCAGGTTTTGAGGAGTGTGGAACCACCTCTTAATTGCTGGTGTTCCCAGGTCCACCTTGACCTGGGATGGTAGCACCTGTCAGGGTCCCAGCTATGGGCAAACAGTTACTCCCCCCCCAAAAAAGTGGTCAAAACACTATCAAAGTATAAAAATAGGTTTTAATACCAGCAATACTGTTTTGGAAAAATTATTACCAGCAATATATTTTTGAAGAAAAAATTATTACCAGCAATACATTCTTGAAAAAAAAAATATTACCAACAATACATTTTTGGAAAAAAAATATTAGCAGCAATAAAAATCTTGTCGGCATTAAATAAACCATTGCGATTGATATGCTGTAAAAAAACAAACTAAACCATATAGTGTGAATTCAATTGGAGTCGGAGTCAATATAGTTTTATTGACTCCAGTGACCCCTTAATTGCTTCCAACTCCACAGCCCTGCCAACCTCTGACCTCTTCTACCTGTGTAGTGAACATTACATTGACATCTATATCTATAATTCTCAAATTGTGTGTGTGTGATCAGATGTTGTTTATGCATTTCCACAGTTTTCATCTGATTTTGATGAATTTTTTTTTGTTTGATAGATAATTCTTCAGTGCCAGTTTTAAGTTCAAATTACACATTCCTCTTCTCTTAGCCAAGCATTCAATCTCTATCAAGTGAGATTACTTTTTCTGTTACATAAAGCCTACTACTACAGTTTTAAGGCGTTGCTTTCATTGTCATTTATAGCCATTCCCAATTTAAATCTTTTTATTGTCATGCCAGTTTTTGCATTGCATTCACCATAAGTAATAAGTAATCTTACTTTTTTTATTAATCAACATTTATTTTTCCAAAATTTCCTAAAGTTATTCGAGCTTAATGATCCCTGTAGCTTTATGGCATTCTCTTCTGGTATTTGCCCGTGCATTCTATTTGACAATTCATACTTGCCCAAGACATGCCACTAAAGAAAAGAACTTGCCTAGGTCACAAAACAGCTGCCATCATGTCTGCTATATGAATAAGAGATAACGAATCATCTTTAGAGCATTCAGTTTGCCTGTTGCAAAATTCCTCTCAGAATGCTTCAATCAGAGCCACTGAGTCCGAATATCAACATAGCCATCAGCTTTCCAGAAAAGCATACCTGAATGCTTCTGCATGCAAAACTGAAAATGATGATCAAAGGACTTGGAGAAACACCTCTTCAACTGCTGCTGTGCATGAGGCTGAAACAAGATTGAGAATGCAAAAACTGCCCTTTTAAGTGCCATCCCACATTGAAATTGTTAACCCTCCATTTGGGGATGTGCTAAAGTTGCACCCAATTGTTGTTACTAATATTGATTTTTGGGTGGGCTGACTTTTAAAACTGCTCCAATTGAACGGTAAAAATTCTCAGTAATGAAAGACCCAGTCGAAGACAGGTTATACTGCTAGTAAAATGATAAATTTCAGAACTAATATAGCAGGGAGTTAAAACATCTTATCAGATTGATTAAAATATTGGTTGCCCAGTAAAGATAATGCATGGATTGGCAGACAGATAACAGCAGAAATTTATCTAGAAAAGCCTGATACTCATATCACGAATCCACAGTATATGCAAATAGTCATGACATTTCTGGGGGACAAAATTCTGGGGTTTTCTAAAATGCAACATTTTTTTTTCACATATGCTACTCTCTACAATACCAGTAATACAAAGGGCAAGAGAAAACCAACAGTAACAAATGAAGTAAAAGAAAATTGTAAAAAATGGTTTATAAGTCGCAAAAATTAATTCACCAGTGTCCACACAGCCCAGTAGATAAAAGCATTGGTTCATTGACTTGAGTGATCCTAAAAGGGTTGTGAGGTCAATCCCTGACTTCAGTGGAGAGAACAAAAATTTATCAACTGAAAGTGAGACACTCAAAGGCATGGTACATGGAATTAGAACAATCTACCCCTGTGAACTAAATAAAGTGTTTGGTTCAAAATTCCAACAAATATCACCCGGAGAAGACTGGAGCATACAACAGCCAAAACATTGTGAATATAACAATAAAGATGAGGACAACAGTCTAAACAATGTAAATAGTGTAAATATGAGTGTTCATGCTATCATTTGAATTTGGAATAATCAACAGGTATATGTGTCGGCCTTGACTTCATTGCATTGAACTTATTTAAAGATTGATGTTAGAGTTTTGATATTTGAGCAAAATATACTTGAAATCCCTCAAAAACATTATCCCTTTTAATAGATAGACAAAGTTGGAATACAGAATATCCATCCATGCAATGATAAATATAGAACAGTAGTAGACAACAGATGTTTAGGAAAGTTAAGAACATGCTTATTGCTAATAGATGAGTTGCCATACTTTTTACATATTAAAAATTGCAACTTGGATTCCCTTCCAATTTCTTGCGTCTCTGCCACTTACAATCTTCAAAAATTTAAATGCAACATCAATCACCATCTTCCTCTTCTTTTATTGTCCTTCCTCCTCACTAAAGTCCTCCCATTCTCTTTTACTCCCAGTAACTCCTTATATCCTAGTTGCATTACTGTCTTGCTTGGGGTGAAATGAAAAAAAAACATCTTTTGGTGGTTAGCTTGCAAATAGGTATAATCATGCTTGTCGATAATAGTAAGTTAACATGCAGAATATTGTTGAAGTAAGACAAAAAAAAACAGAACAGAGTTTCTAACAAAACTGAACCTGCCTCTTTAACTTATCAATAATATTGGACAATTTTACAATCTCCTCACTGACAAAAACATGTTCAGTGGTATAACTGTTATTTAGCTTTGAGTGATCCAGTAACTAATATAAGTTGGGTGAATTTGATTCTCTAAACATGCTTTTAGAAAAACTTTGTTAGTACAAACAGTCCGGATCTTACCACAAAGTTTGGCAATAACATTTAACTTGCAAATTAAATCAACAGTGAACCTGGTCCACAAATATTTGAATATAATAAAAAGAGGTACAGAGTTTAAAAATGCAATTTATTTGCTTTTTGATATTACCACTTTATGTTCATGTAAAGTCCAATTGTTTTTAATACATCTGTTATTTATATCACCCCTTTTAGAATATTCAAATATTTTATTATGGTTTTGCTCTATCTTATTGTTCTTGTTTTTTTATCCCAACAATAATATGAAGTAATACTAGTGATGATTATAGTGAAAATGCTTGATCAAAAATAATGTCTAAAATAGCTTAAGATTCTTGCTGTGTAGTAAAACAACCTAAATTTTATGTTTGCCAATTCAAAAGTAGGCTAGAGACAGTTATCCTGAAAACTCTGGTAATTGAATTGACTTAAAAGGAAAATGAATCCATCCATTTATCTCTTAAAGATGTGTGAGAAATCATATTGTTACTCACCCATAAAGTTCTAGGTTAAATATCATCTGATCATAAAAGCAAGCAGTATGATTTGGAAAAGACATGAAACATTAAGCTATTAATGCCTACCATAAAATTTGATATTAATAATAAAAATGAAATTAGAAAACTTGTCATAATAAAAGTTTATAAAAAATCTAGTATTTATTATAGATTTCACCTCTCCTTAGTTATTAGCCTCTGTAGTGTTGTAGAAAATTTAAGAAAATCTTTTAGGATATAGAAATGGGTAAGGGTATTTTGGCCTGGAATGTTGCAATAAAAAATAAAAAAAAAACATGCACACACAAGAAACCCAAAACTAATAAAAAATTTAATAAATTTAAAATTGTTTAAGATAGCATTGATTTTGAGCTTAACCTAAATAGTTGCATGTGTGTGTGTGGGGGACATATATCAATATGAATATTTAAAGCAGTCATTGCAGCAATAATAAGAATATTTTTTCTTTATTAATTTTAACATATCTTTTAACAGCATCTGTTTTCATCAGAGGTTTTGAGGTGTCACAAAAGCACTCGAGTGTTTATAAAAATATCAATGGGTAAGAATATGAATGTTGTTGCTGTAAACCTAATTTTTTGGCTTTTATTTTTTTTTTTAAGTTCATGTTTTTTTTCACTTTTTCTTTATTTTCACATAAGGTTTTATTTGCTTTCACAGAACAGACTTTTCCTTAGAAAAAAACAAGAAAAAGAAAAAACGGGAATTAGCAGATGAGCAAAAACAGGAAATCAGAGAAGCCTTTGAGTTATTTGATACAGACAAAGATGGATTCATTGATTATTATGAATTGAAAGTAAGTCAGTTTTCATTAAAATCCATGAATTTATTTTCTTATTGTTTGAAACAAAACTTAATATAATTTATCACTTTGGCTATCAGCAGGCATGTTTTTAAGCAAACATTTTGTCATATCGATTGATTCGTTTTCTATGGGTTATCAACTCTTTAAAGCCAGAAAATATTTTTGCATTGTAAGAATTTTTTTGAGATAATGGTTTAGTGATACAAGTCTTACTAATTAACCCCTACCTGAGGAGAGAAAAGGTAGATTCATACCTTTCTCAAGAGTATTTTGCATTAAGTGAATATGACAAACCCAACAGAAATTGGAACTCAGCTCTCTGATTAACAATTCCAAGCCATTCTCCATTATCCCGCCCACACATCCAAGCTTACAGCACCAGGTCATTCACAAGCAGCCATCCATCTAGGTCCTGACCAGACTCCATGTTGCTTAACTTTGGTGATCATACAAGAACCAGTGTTTTTAACATGATGTGGCTATAAGCCAAACATTTTGTCATAGTTGGTGTATTGATTCTAACATTTAAGGATTGAAAAAAAGCAACATTTTTTCTTAATATTTTGCTTATTCATTTTAAGAAAGTTAAAAATACCATTAAAGCACAATTGAAGATTTACAAAGTTTCATATTAGAGATTTCCACTAGGATGTTACTCTGTGATTGCTTTGATGTTACTCTGTGATTGCTTTGAGCAAGCAATTAAATTAAGACATTGAGAATAATTGTAGTTATACGAGACAACCAGCATTTTTAAAATCTCCAAGTCAAGTGTTGAAAATCATTTACATCTGCTTGGTTATGTTAGTTGCTTTGATGTTTGACTTTGATGTTTGACTTGCTTCTAGGCCATATTTCTATATACAATTTGCTACTTAATGGAAATGTTCACAAAACAAAATATGATGAAAAGTGG
This sequence comes from Acanthosepion pharaonis, assembly GCA_903632075.3. Lineage (NCBI taxonomy): Eukaryota > Metazoa > Mollusca > Cephalopoda > Sepiida > Sepiidae > Acanthosepion > Acanthosepion pharaonis. The sequence continues at coordinate 18,649 of CAHIKZ030002474.1, read as the reverse complement.
ATACTTTACAACAATATTTAAATGATTATGAGTCAAATGAATTACAACTGTATCAAAGCCAGTCTTCATTCAACTCAGTTAAGTGCCATACACGATACTTGCTTTGGTAATCATGTCTATTTTGATTCATGACTGACTTGGCAGAAGATTTTCCCTGCAGTAGGCTGCCATTTCTTTATGCAGTAGACTGGTTGCTAATCAAGGCTATAGGACCCAGTCTGTCCTGCTATTCAACTGGAGAGAGAAGAGATGGATTCATACCTTTCTGAAGAGTGTTTGCACATAAGTTAATGTAATGAATCTGACTGGAATTTGAACTCCATTCTCTGATTTCTGATTCTGAGCCATTATCCATTATACCGCAAAATGAGTACTACCCCAAATTTGATCACTTGGTTTGTTGCATTTAACAAATATGTTTTTTTTATTTTTTCATTTTCTACATTAATTTCCGTGAACAACATATTTACTGTTGTTTCACTATCTTCTGTCATCTTTTAGATGACTTCCTAATTCTATCGATTAGAGCATTTAAAGGTACCACTTGATGAAGTGTCCATCTGGAATAAGTTAAAAGAACAGACATAATATTCCATCAAGATAATGCTGACCTACACATTTCTTTGCCAGAGTGACTGGAAGGTTTCTCAACCTCAGACAACCATTTATTTCAATCTTTACAAAATTCTCTTAATGAAAATAAATTTTAATTTTTGAAAAACTGAAAAAGCAACAGAAGAAGAGACAGAAGAAAATGAACTGACAACATCACTGAGTGGTCTGGAAGATCTTTTGCAAAGACTTGGATATTAGCATGCAACTGAGACACATGGAGGAAGCTGGTGAGGCTGCGACCCCACCTAGTTATGGGTCTGATGGTGATGATAATAAAATGACACCCACAGCAGTTCTTTACTCTGAACAATAAGTTCTGGGGACATGGAATTATGAAAATGTCTGAAAGATAACAGAACATGATATTCTGAAACAACTGAAAATATGTTTATTAAAATTAATGTTGAAAATGAAATTTAAAAAACTGCCTTATTTCTACTTCTTAAACCCAACAAATTATCTTGGTTATCCAATCCAGAAACTTACAGATACTGAGTCATGAGGCCCTGACACTGATAAATTAAAATTTCAATGCTTGTTCATTAAAGGCTGTTTAAAAAGAATATACTTGTGTAGTTTGCAAAATGGTTAGTAGAAATTATCATATTTACCAGCTGTTTACATGGCCACTGATATGAATAGGATTCATTACATGTTAAAACTTGTGTTTATCCTAATGATTGCACCTACAATGACATTCAATTCTGGCAGCAAAAGGAGAAAATACAAACATACTCAAAGTTGTATTTTAACACTGTTTGCATTTGAGCCTTTGATGTTTAGACAAGGTTTCAGCTTTTTTCACTGGCCACTGACTTTACTGCTACTCAATCCTGCTTAATTTTAGTTTCTTCTCTAGCAAAATAAAATATATATCTGAGTGCATGGGAAAAGTCATTTTTTAGTGTGTAGGGGAAAAGATGATTAAATAGTAAAAATTGCAGTATTTAATTTAAAAGTTAATTTTACACTGCCTTCTGTACATTGCGTGTTGCCAAATGCGGAAAAAGTGATATTCACTGGTTAGGAATGAATGCAAGTCTTATTGAAAAAAATTAAAAAGATATCTGATTGATGCATTTACAATAATGAAACTATGACCTGAAGTTTTACTTATCCTGCTGATTATATTTAAGGTTTTATTGTTTGCCTAATTAATAATTTCTAAAAAGAATCAAAAAATGTTTTATTTTTGTTAAAAGAAAAAAAAGAGTAAAAGTGCAGCAACACAGTAAAAAACATTTCCCTTGATTTCTTTTTTTAAAAAGATATAAACAATTTTAGTAGGAAACTTTACAATAAATTTTTAAAAAATATTAGGAAGTTGAAAGCTAAATAACACTGATATCCCACTTCATCATTTTATATGAGATTCAACTATTACAAAGCATTAAAATAAAAATAAGATTAAAAATGATTAAATTTTCATAAAGATGAGACAACTGTTGAATGTGTATTTTTTGCATGGGTTCAATTTTTTTTTTTTAGTTATTTATTAGAAGATGACATTTTAGTATTTCTATTTTAAAAATATTAAAACAAATCATGTTGAAAGTGAAAAAAAACTATAGCTTAATTATGCCAGATAAAAATGGGATAAAAATACTAATTTTTAACTTTTTTATACACTTCTACTAAAACTTACATCTTATTTGGCCCCAAGAAGAAATAAATGAGAAAAAAATGCAAAATATTTTAAATGCCATAATGATTTAACAGGAAAGTTTAATTATGCCAAAGAAAAATATTAGCAAAATAAAATTAAATACAATTTTTGATAGAAATTAAATTTTAGGTTTTTTAACACAGACTTTTGTGTGAAAAAGCTTTTTTTCAGGAAACTTCAAATAAAAGTTTGTTTATATTTTTTTTAAATAAAGTAAATAAAGATGAAAATTCATTTTATGTGAAGAAATCAAATGTAACATTGGTGGGAATTTCATATATTCATTTTTTTTTCTTTTTTATAAATTAAAAAACATAATAAAAATTGTCTTAAAACTCATTTTTTGTTTATATTACATAATTTATATTTCTCAGACATTCAGGCCAGTAAATGTTATTTAATACTGTTTATTATAAACAGAGCATTTACTTAAATACTTGTATCTATAAAAAGAACGTTAAACATAAAAATGTCTTTAATAAATAAATTGTCGGACTTTGTCCATTTCTTAATATATGACATCATTTGTTTACATTTGATACGCCATGAGCAGTTATGAATGTACGAGATTCATGGAAGATTGAAGTTTATAAGCAGTAAATTCAACCTTGCCAACTGAACGATCCTTTGTGGCCGAGCGGTCAAGGCATGTCAGCGTAAATGACGGTTCTGTATAGGATGCAGGTTCAAATCCTGTCAAAGGACAAATATTTTCTATGAAAATTTCTCAGACATTCAGGCTGGTAAATGTTATTTAATACTGTTTATTATAAACAGAGCATTTACTTAAATACTTGTGTCTATAAAAAGAATGTTAAACATAAAAATGTCTTTAAATAAATAAAACTTTGTCCATTTCTTAATATATTAACATTTAATTGTAGGTATGTATGCGAGCACTTGGATTTGAGGTGAAAAAGGCCAATGTCTTGAAGATTCTTCATGATTATGATATTGAAGGAACTGGTAAAATTGGTTTTGATGATTTTAATGAAGTCAGTAAGTATATATGTTTATGTTTCTGTTCTCAGATGCTACAATTCACTTCTATAAGGAAAATTAATAATTGAATCTGGATTTCACAGTTCTAAATACCAGAACTAAAAATGTAACAATCAGTAACACAAAATATAATTACAATGGATAAAATCTAGAATCTGTGCTTCAGCTAAACTGTTTATTGGTTGATTTTGTTCAGCGACATATCAACTTCTATGGGTTATTTAATGAAAAAATCTAAATATCAAATTTTATAGCTTCAACTAAATCTTTTTTTAACACAATTGTATGCTTTCAACAACAAATAAAATGTATTGTTGGTAATTCTATTATAGATATATATTGCTAATTTTTTATATACAAGTGTATTGCTAGTATTTTTACTATAAAAATGCATTTTTATACCACCATAATGTTTTGTTTTTGTTTGGACGTGAGTGTTACTATTTTCCCATAGCTGGGACTTAGAGCTATATATATATATATAGTATAGAATTAATATGAGTAAAAGTTTTTCACTTACCTGATTGATGTTACCTTCAGCATCCTGTTTCTTCTCTCTGTGTGTGTATATAATATAATTTTCTCTTTATACGTTATTTTAAAAAAAGCAATTTATTGAAGTAAATGCTCTGTTGTTTTTAATTAAACATTATTAATTACATTTACCAGCCTGAATGTTTGAGAAATTTTGTAGAAAATATACATTTTCCAACAGGAATTGAACCTGTCTCCTACACAGAACTGACATGCTATACCACTTAGTTATAGAAAAGTGTCTGGTTAGCAAAGTCAAAATTAATGTTTTATAAACACACTATCTCCAACAATTTTTCTCAATCGATCATATCGGCTCACAAAACAAAAATATAAACAGAAAATATATTAGATAATTGTCAGACTTATATATAAGTCTGACAATATAGATAATTTGACTTTGAGGCATTGAGAGAGTTTAAGAATTCTTAGTGAAGGAATAAAAATACTAATTGAAAGAAATATGGACCATCAGTTGACCAGAGGAAAGAAGGCTTTGTTTAAAAATAACTAGAATCTATAAAATGTTTATAAAGACATCGGTTGGATTTGAAAAAAAAAATCTAGTAAGATTTAGTAAATTCAGTACATCAATTTTTTTAATCAATTCTCATCTCCAAGGAAAAATTTTGAAAAGATTCATGTGTTTACCATAATCCTGCAAAACCCCGAGAAATCTTGGAAGTGTTTATTTAGCGAACTATCTCCCAATCTACATTTTTTTTTCTTACCAAAATGTCTGAACTCAGAATCCAACTGAAGTTACTTTGGACAGAGGCCATATCTGGACAGAAATACTTTTGAATATAGCCATGTGCATTACTAACAGGAATTTTTTGTGGGAAGATACTATCTATCAATGTCATTCCCCCAGACAAATGTTTATATAAGTCAGAGCATCTATATAAGTCTTTTTATAAAGAAATTAAACCTCTTCCCAAATGAAAGAATCTCCAACACAAAAACATGAACATTTAAATTTCTACTGTTAACTTTCTCAACACCTCAAGACCTTAGTAGAAAATCAACTAAGAGTAATTATGACCTTTCATTGCTTTTGGTATTAAATAGTTGGCAATTTTTACATTGCCATTTAGTCTTTCTACCTATAATCTTTTTGCCATCCTGGTGAATACATAATAATAAACCATTAGATGACTGCATCCAGAGACGAGCAATGAGTGAAAAGGGTGAACAGACGAAAATACCCATGCCTATAACACGTTACACCTCAAAAATATTTTGGTGATTATAAGAGGTGATATTTGGCATTGAATAGATCATGGGTGTACAGACAGGAAGTTATAGAAAGCTATGATTGCTCACATCCTGAGAAGATACATAACACAAAACAAGAATATAGATATGTCATTATATGTAAAAGCCAACTGGCACTGTGGGATGAAATTACTTTGTGATGCTTGATCTTCCATCCATTTGTGCAGACTTGATCTTTTAATATGTCCAGTGAGTTTTAAATTCTCCAAGTTGTTCTTTTACAAGGTGCCCAGTAAAAAAGTGGTAAATTCAGAAAGAAATTTATTTAGCTATCATGATTCATGCACAAAATGGCAAACCATTGTAGATGTTTGCCTGAATGTTCAATACAAAGTTGTAAGCATGGTAACCAAGAGGTAGTATCTGTATTCAAGGTCATGAATATTCAAGAAGGTTATTCGAGGTCAATTATTCCTGAAAGATGAAACAGTGATAATAAATTTGCCCCCCCCTTTTTTTTTTTTTTATTTTTTTCTATATAAATAGAAATTTCAAATCTTTCTTATTGTTAACGCTATTTATATTCGGACTATTATCCTCATCTTTGTTGTTGTCATCACAATATATTGGCCATTGTATACTCCGGCATCCCTCAGGTGTATATTGATCTGTGTAACCTACAAAGAATTCTGACCTGTATCTTTTATTTAATCATTGATGGTAGTAGTAGTAGTCTATTTCCATTCCACTGCTCATGTCTAGGGATATCATCTAGTTCTTATTTTTATTTAATACTGTTCAGTTATTGCTCACCAGTTTCCAGTACACACTGCCTGACCCAGGGAATGAACTCACAACCACTTTGTCACCAAATTCACAAACCAACACATTTATCCACTAGGACATTGTCTCATTGGACAAAAGAAATTCATACAAAAATCATTCTGATTTTGTTATCATTTTCTTTGGTGTTTATTCACCTTCAAATTTCCTCATTTGTCATCTGCTCTGCCCATGGCAAACTTAATATTTATCAACGTCAACTGTTTTTCTTTTCTTTCTAATGAAATAGTCCAACTTTGCTTGCTATATTGGAGTGTTTTCATTATATCCCAGTTCAGCACTCCTTTCTTTGTTTCTAATATTCAACAACCTATTCACTTTCTAATGTATCTTTCACTATTTCTGTATGCCTTTCAATTTCTATGTCACACATTCTGTTGTTTTGTTATTGAACTATCTAGATAGCTGATTTCTGCACTTCTTTTTATCTTGATATTACTACCATGTGCATTCCATTTTCTTACAATTGGTGGTTAGTTCATTCTTCTGACCTTCCTCAGTTACTTTGTCATTCATTTTTCCTTCAGTGTTGTCTTTTAAAGTTACATCTGCTGATCATAAATCCTGAAAGGTCCACTTATTCTCTTTGAATCTTCTCCTGTATATATTACTCCAATGAGAAAACACCATTGTCTCACTCCATTTTTTCTATTTTGATGTACTTTCTTAATTCACTTTCTATTGGTATACAAGCCATTTGTTCCCAATACAGATTATGGAATATTTGTATATCCTTTCCATGTAGATCAAGCTTCATTAACATTTCAATAGGCACTTTGTCATACTTTATCAAACCTCTATGTGTAATCTATGAAACATGAGCCGGTTTTTCTGCATTTTCTATTGTTCATTCTTACAATGAATATAACATTTCTCAGTGCTATTATAGTATTTCTCAGTGCTATTATAGTATCATATATACTATTCATTTTCTACTATGGTATGATATTTACCAACTGTTGGAAGTATGAAATATGTTAAGGTTAGTGTTAAAGTAGGTACCTCCACAAGATCGCTAAAAAAAGAGCATAGCATGATGAAAAAGACGCCAAACTTGATGAAAACAAAATTTTATTGTCTAGATGTTTATGTTATTATTAAGAGGAAAGATCAAAGTATTTTTTGGGTATTTTTTTTTTTACATTTTTAATCGTTCCTAGCACGTCCGAAATTTTCATTAAAAATCTTGTTTTTTTTTTTTTTTGAGTCATAAAATTTGACCATTTTTTTTTTTTTCCATTTTATAAAAAAAAAAAAATCTCACTTTGAAATTTTTTAAATATCAATTATCATTTTTTCAAAACTTATTTTAAGAAAATCAGAAATTATAATGTTTATTTAAAATATTTTGAACCAAGCTTAACTTAGCTTTTGCGCCAAAAAGATGTAATTTGAAAATAAAACAAAGCAGGTCATAAACTTTCGCGTCACTTGACAGGTGATGAATGACATATTGATGGATTCCGTGAGGCTAATTTGTTCTACGGAAGAAGAAAAGTGAAACAATTTACATTTAAGTAAACAAATTATTTACCTCGTTATTTTTAAGGAAAACTTTCAGCACTCTATTTTTTTTTTTTTGTACTTAGCTTTCACCTTTACGCTTATAATGCTTTATGGAAAATATATTATAAAAGAAATTAAAATAAGACTGTTAAGAGTGAGATTAAATTTCATATTTCTTAAAAAGGTATCTAATTAATTTATAGGTACCTTTCTTATGAAATTTTATCAGAAAGTGTACATAAAATACTATAATTTTATGTACATTTATTACATTTTACTGTTTATTTGTATTTCCATTCATTTTATTATTAATTTTGATATTTCATTTATGGAAAAATGTCATAACTGAGATTAATATAAAAATAAGATCATATAAATTTCATAAGATGATACTGATACTTGTAGGTACCCTTCTCAGTTGAAATTGAAAAATCAAATTAACTTCTCCACACGTGTTTCGCAAAAAAGTAAAGGCCTTAACAGCGGAGAACAATGCTTAACTCAAATAACGCAACTTAATTGTATTCTGGTTGGTCTTCCGTATTTTATAATTACAGCCCGATTATAAACACAAAATTACATTTCTTAATTACTGCATGATCTTCTGATTAGTCAAAATGATACAATTTACAACGCGCTAAAAAAAAAAGATCTATCTCATAAGGACATTTACAAAAGTGGATGCGGCTTTTAACTAATTTTATAATATTTTAACAACTTAAATGTAAAAATCTATTATAATTAAAGAAATAATAAATAATTGTATTAAAAATTCATTTTTCATCGAAAAAAATTTTTTTGCTTCAGAAAATATTGTCCATATTCATAAAAACAACTAAAAGCAAATAAAAGCATTTGAAATTAAATAATATCTTTTGTTTTATTGAGTTTTGTATGTTACAATTCAGAGCTGATTTTCAGGTAGGGGGTCCAATTAAAAAAAAAAAAAACATGATTTGCATTCCTCAAAGCCTTGTGCTTTTAACTATTGTAATCACTAAACCCGATGCGATCGAATTTCTAGCGTTTTCATAAAATTAGTTATGGGGGGGGTAATAAATATTTTAAAAAAATATTTCTGCCATGACTTTAATAAAAAAAAACATTTATAATAATTTCGATCATCTGTGAATAGTTCCTGAAAGTTTCATTAACATCCGACAATTATTTATATTTTTGCAAGATTTTCCAAATTAATGTGTGTCATACCAAAAAAACGTGCTAAAAATTGTCTATGTTATTTACTAGTTCCGGTGATACAAAGAGAAACAAGGTTTTTTTTTTAATCAAAATTTAGAATGTTCTAAAAAGAAGGAAAAATTTTTTAAAATAATTAAAAAAAAACTTTGGTCTTTCCTCTTAATAATAACATAAGCATTTAGACGATAAAATTTTGTTTTCGGCAAGGTTGGCGTCTTTTTCATCAAGCTATGCTCTTTTAGCGATTTTGTGGAGGTACCTATCAAGGAAGTGAACTGGTTAGTTATTAAAAATGTTTTATGTAATGACAAAAATCATTAAAAAAAAAAAAAAAAAAAAAAAAATTTAAATTATCATATACTGATGTTAATGTTTGTAAACTGATCTGATGTTATTTAAAAAAAAAATAAACATGTCATTGTTTTTTTAATAAAAAATCAATAATACAGATTGCATTGTTTTTATTCCAAAAATGCCTCAACATCTAAAAGATTATAGTAAGAGAAACCAGTTAAACAATATGACAAGTTCTTAACATGAAAAAGCTGTTCTTTTTATGAAACCTTAACCTGGAACTGGTTTTGATGTCAACATGCAATTAAGGGCCTACAACATCTATACTTACAAGTGTAGTTCACTACAAAAATGAGTAAGCATTTATCCAAACACCCACTAAACAGAATATAATAAAATTTATCCAAGTTTAAGGTAAGGAGCCCCATATGTATAAGAACTAGAATTCAAGACAGGTGTAGAAGATGCATTCAATACACAGCATTGTCAAAAAAAAGTTCAATACCATGTTATTGCATTATTCAATATTCTGTAAAAAAAAAAAAACGACTTGGGGAAGAAAGACAAGAATCAAAAGAATTATTGTTAAAAAATATGAGCTAAAAATAATTCCAAGCATTTTTTGTGTTAAATAAAAACAAAAAATATCTACAAGGAGCATAAGGTGAAACAAAAAAAAAAAAAAAAAAAAAATTACCGTGAATGTTATTTAATAGCATAACTGATCTCTCGACGAAGTTCAGTTTCAACAATTTCCACTTTGACTAATTCAAAAAAAACGCTTTTTGAAAAAATTATGAAATGATCTTTTCACCACCAGACAAAATTGTTTTTTTTTGATTTTAAACCGGTGCCCTCAATATTCTTATCCAAATCCACAGAAAATTGAAAAACCATTCTGAAACAAACAAAACAATGCCATCAATAAAAGAAATTTCTTTTTTTTTTTTTTTAAAAGTATATCAAGTGATGTCTGATTTCTGGGTAGTAAAAATTTCTATGCAAAAATGAATTGCATTTTTTTTTTTAAATTTAAAACTATAACAATCTAAAAGAAAGTTTGACCAGTTTAATATTTTGAACGGAATACAGTTTTATGAATTATTTAGAAAATTAATTGGATTCAAAAAATAATGATTAATAATTTCGTTTTTTGACGTTAAAAAATATGTCAAAAATGACATTATTTTCATTATTTTAAAATTTTTTCCTAATAAATTGTTATACATAGTCAAAATGTTACAGCACACAGAAAAAAAAAAGTAAAATAAAAAAAAATTTACTAAGTTACAAATGCAAAAACATTTGAGGAATCATTTCCAAAATTTTTGCAACTGTGTTGTAGGAACCCAGACACCTGCTGTAAATTAGTATATAAAAATTTTTAAATACAAAGCATGTAAAGGAAGAAATATATTTTTCAAAAATTCAACAAAGTATAAATTCAATTATATTCTTTTGATTCTTATTTCTTAAGACAACTATTTTATTTTTGGAAGACTTATTTCAATTTATCCATAAAAACTGGGGGAAAAAAAACCTAAAAAAAACAAACAAACAAACATTTTTCCAAAACATTCTATTTTTTTAATCATTTCACCCCAAGCAAGGCAGTATGCAAGGGGGTTACAGAGAGTGAAAGTGAGAGAAAATGACTGGGTACAGTGGGGAACTGAGAAAGGATACATAACTTTAATTTCTAAATAAGACAAAAAAAAAAAAAAAAAATTATATCTGATTTTTCTCTCTATGAATAATAAAGTATGTCCAACTCTGAGGTGAAATTAAGGTTTGTTGAGATGTTCAGTTCACTATTCTTTTATATTTGCAGAAAATATAGACACAAGACCTGCAAAAGTGGAAGGTTGACTAGAGTTGCAATAGAAAGCATTTATATTAATATAATCTTCCCATTAAGATGAACATACTTATCTTGGTTTTTATACTTGCAACAGTTGAAATGTTGCATCTTCTGTCCTTCTTCAGGCATCTGTCTTACTCAGTAACATTATTAGAATTTCAAGCTAAACCTTTTATTCAATCCACAAGAGGTCAAATGTTCACAAGATAATCTTGAGGGAATTTCAAACTTAGCCCTTTATTAAATTTTTTTTTGTTCATGTCTATGGATATCTTGGTAAATTGTTTGCTTATTGCTAGTCCCATTTCCACTGAGTCTGAGTATATTCATACTACCCAGTCTATCACAATTAACATGACCAAATTCAGTAAACAAAATTTTGATCCTGTAGACCAATGTTTTTTTTTAACCTTTTTTATCTCATAGTACACTTGAACCTATAGTTAAACTTCCAAAAACATTTATGATAAATAAAAAAAAAAAATTATACTTTTATTGATTTATTTATTAACTTAAACAAAACAATTTATTATAATTTATAATAAAAAAGATAATTAAAATTCTTAAAAAACATTTATTTTTTTTGTTTATTATAATTTGATATTTCATGAAATATCTTAGCTTGACTTCTTTTTTTAAAATATCTTCCTTGCATTATCTACTATTTTTGTTTCTTAATTAAAAACTTCTCCATTTTAATTGAACGCTATTTAATAAAAAAATAAAAACATACATTCAGTACAAGCTACACATCTTCATTACTTCAAGCACAATTCAATACGTTACAATGAGAGATAGTTGTCATTTCCAAAATCAACTTTGGATGATTTTTTGTCTTAGTGGTGTTCATTGGCAAGTCCTTGTAAAATCAAGCCATCTATTGATATATACATGTTTATTTATTATAACAATGATATACTTATATAATCAATTTAAAGGGAGGTTTTAATTTTGATATGTACATTTATTGTGCTTTTTTTTGTTTTCTTTCAAAAATAATTTAATTAACATTTTAAAATTTTCACGGCACCTGAGACAATCTTGTAAATAATGAAAACTCATAATCACAGAAATTCAGACAAAGATGTTCATGGACATATCCATGACAATCTCAAAATCTCAACTTAAACACAAATGTAATGGATACAGAAGGGATTTCTCTCTGTGATTTAAATGGAATTCTTTATTAAATTTGCTAGAACCTCAACTATCAATGCAATTGGCTAATATATTAAAATTTTATGATCAGTAAGTCTGCAAACTGATTTGTAGACTATTAGTTAAATTTTTAATCTCAGATTTCAACTTTACATTATTCAGACTGTTATACTCATCTTAAATGCCATATTCACAACATTTTGTGCCATTGTACACTCCAGCCTTCTTCAGGTGATTGGAATTTTGAACCGAACCCTTTATTTTGTCTACTGGGATAGATTGTTCTAGTTCCATGACTTTTCTGGATGTCTCAGTTATATTCCTTTAACTCAACTCTCCAAATAGAACTATAACAATCTACCCCTGTGGATGAAATAAAGGGTTTGGTTCAAAAAACAGAATCACCGAACAAAGCCAGAGCATACAACAGCCAAAAACGTTGTGAATATGGTAATGAAGATGAGGATAACAATCTGAATAATATAAATAATGTAAGTAATCATAATACCTTATCTCAGAGATATAGTCAGATATTGAAATTTTAACTATGTAATATTTCATCTTTGATTAATATCCCCAATGAATTATATGCATTGACAAAGAAGAATAATATGTTGTAAGATAAATATTTGTTGCTTAAAATTAATGTTTTCTCTTCATTAGACTATGAACTTGATGTACCTGCATAAATGTTTTTTTGGAAGAGGAAAAAACCTTTTCTAGGCATAGTAGGTGACAAATTTTGCTGCAAGACATGTTACAAATATGATGCAGCAGACACCCTTGGAACTGGGATGAGAAGTTCATTTGGTACATTCGTCAAACCTTCAGACTATCACTTGTTTTGATCCAGGCATCATTACTGGCCTGGACAGCAGATTGAACAAGATTCAGAAAAATTCCCCAAAGAAATCCAAACCAGAATTATTCTCTTATAACAGTGTTATAATTACATCTTCTTGTTATTTGGTCATATAAATGTTATTTGGTAAACATTTCAATACACTGTACTAAACATAGGATGGATGTCAGTCCCCCACCCCCAGTTAATGTATTTGGATCCAACTGATACTGTAACAAAAAAAAAAAAAAAACTTCTGGTTACTTGACACTAGTATCAATTACAACACCTTTTGGTTTGATTACACAAAATAAACTCTACACTAAATCATGAACTCTTTTCTCTATCTAATGACACTCAACTACCAACCATTTTTACTGCTTGGCCTAAGCCAAACAAAAGCAACAACAGTTGATATTACAGTGATAGTGAAAATAGTTTTCATTCAAATATCTTAACAAATGGAATACATAATTTAGCATGGAAAATATTTTTTTATAATTATCTAAATTTTATGAATCAAAAAATCTTGGCATGAAGCTTAATCAAGTAAAGCAACTTGGACAAAATTAACTACAAAACAATTACAAAGACAAAAGAAAGAAGACCAAGCAGAGGACTCACGTGAGCATAGCCTTTGTCTTTCGCCCAGGGTCATCAGGTCTGAAGTTTCTATACTCTTCGACTTCTTTCTCCATCGAAAGAAGCTGTGACTGCAATTTGTTGCGTGCAGCTGGTAGTGTGTCTCGTATGTGATTGGTCAGTTGTTGGTTTAGAACACGTTGGAGATATGGAGTCCCCATCCGATCTGCCATATGTCTGCAGACAAATGACAAAGAAATTAAAAAAAAAAAAAAAAAAAATGCAAGATGATCCTTATTACAGTAAACATTTTTGTATCAGATATTTATATTTTCCCAGAGAGAGAGAGAGAAAGAGACCCATGGTAAGCAGAAATAGAGTGTAGACCTTGCTGGAGGGCATTAGTTGTGACAATGTAAAATTGTAATATTACATTTCATAATATTTATGAATTTTTCTGCAGTTTGTCCTTTTGATGAAGTTCCTATACTAATTGTTACAGAAATCCAATGGACAAATGATTTTCACTTCTTTACAAAAAAAAAAAAAAAAAAAAAAAACATGAATTTTTACCAGGTAAAAAAATTCTGGTTTTGTTTTTTGCCTTTTTAAATTTATGGTCTTTTAATGATTTTTCTCTCTTCTTTCAATATAAAAAAAAAAATTTTAATCTTTTTCAAAATAATTATATCAATCAGGAATATTGAAAGGGCTGTTTGCATCTTATTTGTTTTATGTCATACTCTTTTAGCAATTACAATTTAAACAGGATTTTTTAAAGAAAAAAGGCTTTTATTGTATTTCTTTATAGATTGTGATGAAATTTCGTCTTTTTTCAATTTAGATTATGGGGGTTGTAATGCACGGATGAGGCGAATGGGTTCAAAATTGTTGGTTTTTAAAACCCTTCAAATATTCTTGGGGATGGAATCTTTCCCCCCCCAGATACAAAATTACTACTAGACTTTATCTAAAAAATTTTTTTAAAAATTTTTTTAATACCTATTTTTAAAAAATTTTTTTTAAAATTCCCAAAATTTTTTTTGGTTAGTCCCCAAAAGGTGATAAAAAAAAAAAAAAACATCCATCTTTTCTTGGATCAGGGAAAGTATTTGGTGATAGGGGTTTTTCCCAATAGAAAACAAAAAAATGGGGGAAAAAAAAATCAAATGTTTAATTTTGAAGTCAACCCCGTGATCACGCTTTTTCAATTTTTTTTTTTTTCAGTGGCAGAAATTTGGGGGTGTGTTTTTTTATAATTCCCAAAATCAATTTTAAACCACAATTTAAAAACTATATTAAATACTTTATTTCTCCAAAATTCACTAAAACATGGGAAAATTTTTTATGCTAGTAAAAACAAATTTTCTTGTTCTTGTTCTCATTTTCCCCCTTCCCAAATTTGTTTCATTCATAATGGGGTTACCTAATTTACTTTCCTTGTCAACCCATTTTCATTTTCCCACCCCTTAAAGTTCCCAAGAATTCTCTTCCCAAACAACCTTAAGTTCCTTCCCCTTTAAAAGCCTCCAAAAATTTTGTTCTCCTCCTTCAATCTACCTGTAAAAAAAATACATTAATGCCCCAAAAAAAAAAACCTCTCTATTAAAGCAAAGGGAGTCCTTTCCCCTTTTCATCAGCACAATGAAACCCTGGAAGGACTTTCCTTCTTGGTTTGTTTTTCTGCACATAAAATGAAAGATTTAAGAATCATTTCTGTTGCGGTAAGTTGGCCTGTGACTAAACATTTTTTTCACAAATCTACTTCATATTTAAAATTTACCTTTTTCCCATGTTTAAAAAATTTGCTACTTTTGGTCGGTTTCCTTATATTTAAAGTTTTTAAAAATCAAATAAAAACCCGTATCTTATCCTCCCTGGCATCTTGGATTCGACACTTTACCCCCCCCAAATATTAGCTTCCCGGGCCTTTTTAAAATTTCTATTTCGTAAACTTTTCAAGGGTTTTAGACCCCATAAAAGTAAAATCGGGGACTGGTGGCGTTTTCTTTTTTATGGTTGAAAGAGCTAGATTAACCTAGTTTATCTAAACCCTTTTTTTTCTTGCACTTCTCCCTTTTGGAAATCTTTTTCCCCTTGTTTTATCAATTTGATTTTAAAATTCTTCTTAATTTTGTTCTTTTTGTTTCTTGCCTTTTTTTTTACCAACAGTCACCTTAACCCCACAGTAGCTTTGTTGCCCTTTTTGGAAAAAAGATAAAAAAAATTTTTTTTAAAAAAAAAAAATTTATTTTTTTCCTTTTTTTTTTTCTCTGGGGTTTAAAAATTTTAAAACCTTTATTCTTTTGTTTTCCCCAACTTTTTTAGGTTTTTAACTTTTTTTTTATTTTTCTTTTTTTCCTCTCTCTCAAATTTTTTGGCCTCTACATCCCCAGGGCAAAAAGTTTTCTTTTTCCCTTGGTCCCCACCTTTCTTTTTTATTTTTATTTTTCACCTATTTTTTTTTAAATTGGTTCCCCCTGTGAAAGGGCTTAAACCAATTTTTGGGGAAGTTGAACGAAATTAATAATAGGGAAGGGGAAAAGAAACAGAATGGTAATCGGGCATTCTTTTAAATTTTCAATTAAAGTTGGCTGAAACGGGGCCAAAAGGGGAGTTCAAAAGAAGGAAAAAAAGAACGTTCAATTTGTTCTTGATTAATTAAATTGGGGAACCAATCCAGGTAGTACTGTGCAAATTAAAACTCTAGGACCATAAAAAGGCTCATTCAAACAAAAGAAAGAAATTATAAAAAAAAAAAAAAAAAGGGGCATCCTTATACAATGGGTAATAAAAACCAAATAAATGGACCAATAATATTGCTTTTTTTGGGGTTTTATCTAGAGATCAAAAATACAGGGCCCCCCGGCCATTATGCAGCAATTTCCCCAAATTGAATGTTGACTTTTTCAAAAAATCCCGAAATAAATACAAAAACTTTTTTAGTTTCCGCTTGATTTTTTGGGGTTTATCTTTGGTTTTTTCCTGTCAGTACAGTTCCTCAATAAAAAATTTAAATCAAAATCATCCCAAAGGGTTTTTCAACCCAAAAACCCTTCATGATCAATCCTTTAGTTTTCAAGTTAAAATCCCTTACGTATCAGGATTCTTTGGGGGCGAAAATTCCCCCAAAGGGCTTTATCAGGAGGTTTTGAAGGATGGAACTTCAATTGCTGTTTTCCCTTCCCTTTTCCCTGGTAATTTAGGGTCCCCTCTAGGGGGAAATGAAATTAAAATGGGTTAAAATATTTAAAAAAATTAAAATACAAAAACATTTTAAAATAAATATATTACCAAGAAATTAAAATTTTAGCATTAAAAGATCCATAAGGAGGTTATTAAACAAAAAATCACAAAACAACATTTCCCTTTTGGAATTTGCTTTTACCATCTCAAAGTCCCAAAAATCCAGAGACAAAAATCAAATTTTCCCGATCGGGCCCCCCATCCCATCTCTCACAGTCATGCGGGGCCCTCTGTTTTTTCTAAGTACTTTCAGGGTTCCCCCAATAGCTATTTTCGGTTCCCAAACCATAAATTTACATGCTACTAGGTTCATTTTGGGTCCCAACCTTTTTTTGGGGTAATGTACCATCTTTCTACCCCAGCTTCTTATCTCATTTTTCTTCAAACCCTTTTTTACTTGTTTCCCCTATCTTAATCTTAAAATGTAATGTCAATCAACTTTTTTGATCCGTTGACCCTTCCTCCTTTTTCTCTCATTCATGCTAGTGACCCCCTGTTTGGGGTGATTTGAAAAAAAAAAAAATAAAATTTATCAGATATTTTTTTTTTTCCCTTTCAACATCGCCCCCTTTTCGAAACCCTATCACAAAGGGAAAAGAATTTTCCTCAGAATTTCCAAAAATCCATATTTCTAGATAAGACATTTTCTAAAAAAACCTTGGTTTAAAATTTTTTTTTATGGATCCTTTTGCTTTCATGTACTACTCAAGTTTTCAGAACCCTCTCCCTTTTCATCATTTTTTTGTATTTTAAAAAGTGCCTGTTATCGATACCCCCTCTTAAACCCCCTATTTAAAGGGGTCTTTTTCTCAATGTTTTCCCCCTCACCATTGAAGAACCAAATTTTTTTTTTTTTTAACACATTCTCTCTTCTTTTTAACATTTAAATTTCCACTTTCACTGGTCTTTCTTTTTTCTTTTTTCCCTTTTCAGTCTTTAGATTTTTTAAAACGGGTTTTCCCCTTCTAGTTTAAAACCAGATTCCCCTTCCCCTTCTTCAAAGTCACATTCAATGTATCTTGTTAAAAAAAAAACGAAAAAAAAAAAAATTTTCTTTGTGCATTTTTTGTTAGTAAACATTTTCACTGTGATCAAATTTTTTTGTCGTTCCCTAAAACTTAACAAGTCTCAGCTGAGGTTGTTTTTTTCCCTCCTTAAATCCCCCCATGACCATTTTGCAAAAATATTAGCCCATAAAATAAACATCTTTATTAATTCCTCTTTGGGCCTTCTTCTTCTGAACTTCAAGCCATTGCTTTCTCTAACGATCTTAAAAAATGTACTTAATTTTGTATTAAATATATTTTTATTTATCCCCTTTTGTTTTCTCCGGTAATTCTAAAATTTTTTTTAAACAACTCAGCAGCTTGCAGGGAAAAAATCTTTTGCCTTAACCCGTTTTTGCCTTGCTTTTTAAAAAAGGGCCTTTTTAAAATTTTGGGCTCAAACCTTTTCTTTAAAAAAA
The DNA here is from genome assembly GCA_903632075.3 of Acanthosepion pharaonis. Classification (NCBI taxonomy): domain Eukaryota; kingdom Metazoa; phylum Mollusca; class Cephalopoda; order Sepiida; family Sepiidae; genus Acanthosepion; species Acanthosepion pharaonis. Next base: position 618 of record CAHIKZ030002474.1, on the reverse strand, counting down.
AAAATTTAAGATGCCTGGTTTTCTTTTTCTGGTTCTGTTTCTGGATTTTTTCATGTTCTGGTTGGCCATGGTTCGCTTATTTTCTTCTTTTGCCCTATTTTAAAAAACCATTTCAGCTGCTACCCGATTTAAATCTGAAATCACCCCTTAATTTTTTTTTTTGATCAGGGGAATGAAAAACTGGTTGAAACATCCTCAAGGCAAAAAGCTAAATTTCGAACTTTATCGGAAGTGACTTTTCAGAACGACAACCTTTTGGGAAAATAGAAATAAAACTTTTTTTAGATGGTTTGGGACGTTTAAGCCCAATTTTGCCTTTTCTCAGCATGGTTTGGATTTTAAAAGTCATTTTTCTCATTTAAACAACAAACGCCAGATTGATAAATGTTAAGTTTAAAATTAGTTTTTTCGGCTTGAAACAAAAACTTCTTAGTTGGTAAATTTTCTCAAGGCTTTAAGGAGGTGAATAAAGGGTTAAAAGGAGTAGTTTGTCAACTATTTAAATTTTTCTGGTGTTTTTTTAAGGGAAAAAAATTTCTATAAGTCTAACAAATTTTGTGGTTTGATGATTTACATATAACAAAATTACTAAATTTCTGAAAAATGGGCAATCAAAAG
>CAHIKZ030002473.1:260000-374185 GCA_903632075.3 Acanthosepion pharaonis | reverse complement strand
TACTTTCAGGTCAGTCTAATCTCAATCAAACAAATTTAAAGATGAATAAAGCTTCATAAAGTTCTATTCAATTCTTTTGTTTTCATTACAATTTCAAAATGTGGCATTTTTATGCAGTCAGATTCAAACCTGATTCTAATACAGCTATGAAACTTTGTGAATTTCATGGAGGCACTAACTGCAGAAAACCCAAACCAGTAGATAAACAAATTGGTTATTGACAAATTATATTTCAAACTTATATTACACAAAATTATAGCTGATTGTTTAACCAATGAAGAGAGGTGCTAATTTCAAAACAAAACTTAAAAATTAAATTTTCACAGCTTTAAGATAAGAGAATGATGAATCAAAGGAACATTATCTAAAAGAATTGAGAACCTTCAGCAAAGACTGCAAAAGAAGTGCTGGATTAACATATTTTGGATTCCTTTATCAACACATTGCAGAATACTCAGGTAAGACAAAGACTTCTTGAGAACCTAATACTTGAAAAAAATCTACAAAAAAGGCTTACATATACAAAACTGTTTCCTATAAATGGTGCTTTTCCGAGTTTATCTACTTTTGTTTCTGCACTATCCTTAAAATTCACAATTTTCTAGATCTTCTGAGTTTTCGTCTAAATTCTTCTGTTCAGGATGCTCCAGTTTTTTCTTCAAATCTCCTAGAAGTCTATCACTGTCTCTTCAGCAAGTCATAGATGCTATTTCTATAGACTCAGCAGGTATCCTCAACCCAACTGTCCAGATGAAGATGTATGTCAGTTTACTAAGACTTCCAAAGTATATTATTCTACTACTGCCATGGCTACTGTGTCAGCTGCATTCTCTGCTTTTTCAAAACCCTAATGAGGATTAAATCAATGGAGTTCTCATCAATGTTCTGGTTGACACCAACAGCTCTGAAAACTTTATGAATTCCAGTATTGTGAAATCTAATCAATGGCAGTATTTCTCTTGTCAAGTATCTTTATCCTTACAGGTAACTGCCTGACCAACTTGCAATTCAAAAAGCTCTCATACAGTTATATTAGACTGTTGGGGATGCAAAACTTTGTTATGACATGATACTGGCATTTGATTTTCTTTAGCAATATTCTTTGATATCTCTTTGGGGACCCAAACTAAACATCTGTAAACTAGCAGCCATCAATGCTCAGTACATGTGACTGAAACAATTTAACTTTAACATCAGTTCATTAGCACCAGTAGAAGCAAAATTAAAATGGTACTCACATGCTAACAAGCAAATGATAAAGTCAGATATAATGAGAATGTTAACCAAAGTGATCATCAAACCAAGTGAAACCCCAACCCCCACCCCAATCGAGGGATTATAGCATATTCTGAAAATTATACAAGAAAAAAATCATCAAATATTCACAGAACATAAATTGGTTTACTTTGCCATACACTTGTGACATGATTAGCAAATATCATGTTTTTCATTACATTGGATCTGGTGGCTAAGCTGGAAGATAAACCCTATACAGAATTTGAGGCAGTGTCCGTTTTGCCAAATCCTTTTTAGAAGGACAGTGTGATGATGCTGCTGCTTCTAAGATGACATATTTGTTACAGTAAATTAGTAGCTGATAGAAACAAACCCATATTACATGCATCTAGACAGATGTGACATCTAGCCCTTGCTAGAGATGTACTTGAACTTAACATGGCTCCCAAGGAAAAACCTGCATCCCCTGTACTCACAATTCCACTAGAAGACCACCATGTCTCAAAGAGTCCACTACAACCCAAATGCTGATAGATGATCAATACCATAGAAGCATGTCCAACCAAACCAATTCTGATATTACATTTTCTGACTGAATAGGCTGCACACTAAAGATAAGAATATTTCAGGTCAAAGCCAGTTCCAATATATCTTCCAGCCAGAAAGATTTGGTACTAGAGATGACTCTTTACCACCATCTACCCAGACACTGTCAGCAGAGCCACAGGAACCAACTGCAACTAAATAAACATGTAGGGAAGATTGACAACAATTATTAGGCAGGTCATCCGAAGCTATCTTCCTTAAAAACTTCTCTTTCCAATCTATAAAATTACTACCCTCATTTCAGTCCTGTTGCAATATAGCGTGTTTAAAGATGAATAAAGCTTCATAAGTTCTCTTCATCTGCCATGTTATAAAAATACATTAACTTAAATTAACAAACAATTATAATTGTCCAAAATCGTTTTTTTTCCTCTGCCAACAAAATTTTGAGTGTTTTGGTAAGAGAAAAAAAATAACTGGCATGTTCCTTATTTCATGATACTAAGAAAACATTGTAGTAATTGAAACAAAAAATTCAAAGAAAAACTAATGAGTATCAGTCTATTTTTATTCCATCTCTACTCATCACTGACACACATATGTTGACAAAGATGTGCTAATGGCTTGTGATGATCTTCTAGGATCCAGTGAATGATATCCATCATGTTCAACCAGGTATAGAGTGGATTAAGTCCTACTTTCAATGTTGGCATAAATTCAATTGATACTTTTTTTATATTCACTGTTAATAACCATTTTTTTACATCAGAGAAAGAAAAAAAAAAAAAAAGGTTTTACTTCTCATTCAACAAAATGTTGGAAATGATTGAACATTGTGTTCTCTGCCAGTGAGAGTTCATAAGATGTTTTCTGATTTGCAACTAAATAATTAGTGTCTTGATAAGAATATGTTTTAACAGATATTTTTTGTATTTATGAAGTTAATAAGGAAAACACACACTACCCTGTTTTCCATGGAAAGTAATCATTATCATAAACAAGAAAAATAAATGTACATCCCATTTTTTTATATTTAGCCTTAAGTTTTAAAACAAAAGCTGTTCAAACATCAAATTATATTTTGGTACTGTACAAAAAGATGTTGGAATTAGGACTTTTATTTATATCTGAAAATTATAGTTTTTTTATTTGATAGCACTACAACAAGTCCTTTCAACAAGAAAAGGAGAATTCTTGCTTAGTAGGTAGTGTAGATTGGAAGCAACTTTATCAACTAAATCATGAAAATGGAAGACAGTTCAATACACTAACAAATGAGACACAAAAGCAAGTTTATGCAGTAATTGCTTTGAGAGACAAAAATATTTCACAGGATAGAACTAATTTAAAATTAGGATTGTTTTAACTATTTTAAATTTTCTTCTTTGACCTGCTATGAACATTCATTGCTCTTCAAAATTTCCTGCCTTTTGTTGCTCTAAGTAACTTTTGACTATTTACCATCACTCTTTGTCCCTGTTCTGCCATGCATTCACCCAAACTCATTAAATAGATCACTCACTGTTTCCTCTTGCTTTTGCTTTTAATATGTCTGGTGAGTGTTCAGATCTCCAGGCCCTCTTTCCTCATTATGTTTCCCAGAAATTTCAACTGTCTATTCTTTCTGATTGTAAGTATCAGTTTCCTTGTAGTTCCTATTCTCCTTAAAACTTTCTCATTGTACATATGTCCATGGTATTCTTAGTATTCATTGGTAGAATCACAGTTCTATCTCTTGTAGTCTTTTCTTCATCTGTGTGAAAATTGTCCAGCACTCACTACTATATAGAGATTAGATATTGCATAGTAGTTCAACACTTTTCTTTGTTTCTAATGACATTTCCTTATCTCTTAAGCCAAACATAGTATGTTTCTACAACAACAATCAAGCATATTTTGAACAAAACTGGCTTATATGTTCAGCAACCAGATAGGAAATCATTACTGAATGAGGTCTATTTAAAGTTTGCACAAAATAGGGATAAAAATTTAACAGCATGTACTGTGGTCAGATCAAACAAAAACCAGCCTATTTATTTAGGCTTAGTGTGCTCTGAAAAGCTTTGCATAATGAGGTATGTAGAGAAAAGCATTTGGCATCAATAGTTAAGGTCTGGGGTAAGGGTGTGTGAACTGCACTAGAGTTGCATTTCATCAAGGGAATCATGAACACTAAAGATTACTGACATATACAGAAAGAAAATCTGTTTTTTTCACTCAAAGGAAACAAGAGTTGTGTTTTCACTGATCCAAAATCTCATGCTGAGAGAGAAAGAGAGAATTTCTAAAGAAACAAAAGGTTAAAGTACTTGATTGGCTTAACATGTTGTTCGATTAAAATCTAATTGAGAATTAATTATCGATTTTAAATAAAAAAAAATTCTCATTTTTGGATGGTAATATATTCATGTTTTTGGCAGCAAAATCTCAAATGCTATAGAATTTGGTCATAATACCTAATAATACACATTTTGATAGTGTAATCTCCTGTTATAAATAATAAAATTCTATATTTCATTTACAAGATAATTAACTTTAAAAAAAAAATTAATTAAAAAAATTCAGTGAAGTGGGCAATAGTAAACAGGGTAATTCTGAAGTTCAGCCTCCAATTTCCCATCTTACAAACAACAAAGAATGCATAATTGTTATATGGGGGGGGATATGCTACTGATGTCTTAATTCTTGTTTCAGCATCAAAGTAGCATTTCTAGAAAACATTCTTTCCATGTGAAATAAAAGAAAGAGAGATTACACAAATCTTACTGTCAAGGTAGGATTTGTAGAATCTAAGAAAGGAAAGAAAAATGGCATTCCATTCAACATAATGATTATTTAGGAATGATTGTTACCAACTAAAATTCTTTTCATTTAACAATACTTCTTTAAGTTGGAATCAATTTCATAGATTTGTTAAAAGGAAATTTTAAAAGATTAAGTTTGTGACAAAAAGTGTTTGGTACTCTATGGTACCTAATAGAAGAAAAGAACTTTTTTTTTTTTTTAAAACTACTCCCTGTTTATTAAGACCACCCCATTTATTAATTTTGCACTTTTGACACTTTATCCCCACCCATGTTTATTGCATATTGAGAAAATTTCTGCTACATTGAGTCCTTCCCACTGTATTAGGCACCAAAGAGTAGAATGATATTGAAAGAGGAAAAAAATATTAAATCTTGTAAGTGTGTGTGTGTATATATATATATATATATATATATATATAAAAATGTACATTTTTTTTTTTTGCCCTAACCGGTAGCACAACTGAGTCTCATGCACAACACAATCATCAGGTGCTGATTGAAAACTGTAAATGATGTGCTAGTGTAGAAAATGTATATTTATTATTAATATAAATTATAACTCTGTTATTACACAATGAGAACCATTTCATTAATACCAGCACTATATGAGATATTATATATCAAAACCTAGGTTACTCCTAATGGATCATCAGGGTAATAATAGCCAGTATTACCCTGATGATCCATTTGGAGAAACCTAGGTATGTAGGTTCTGGCTCACTGGATTTTTTTTGATTTTTTTGCCCTACTCAGTGTATTGAGCACTTTTACATTTTAACTTAAGTTACTCTGTCAGTGTTTTTTTCTTTTGACTAGACATTGCAGTGCTGATTGATTATTTTCAACCAGCATGGATGTTTTTACTTTTCTTTTTTTTTCTAATTGAAATTTTTTTTCCCTGATATCAGTTTGTTCAATATTTTTTTTTATTTACAAATTGTATTGTGTGTTTTTTTCACACCACCTGAGTAGAGGTATTAACATAAATAAATATATGTATATGTGACCATTTTATTTAAAAACAAATTATTTCTTATTGATGAGGCAATTAAAGCAAAATTTTAGCTTTTAAAGTTAAAATTACTTAGAGGCTGACACAAAAAGTCCTTTAAATAAATATCAACATTGTTTAAAATACTGTTAAAGAACAATAGTAATTACTCTTTCTGTATATGCATCAAGTGTTCTAAACTAAAATGCCAAAGTCATGGTACAGATGCCAACTATTGTGTAAGACTTCCTCTAGCCTGATGAATTGCAGCAACTTGTCATGATATCAATTCTACAGGTAGCCAGGGAAGAACTCTTGATAGATATTGAACCATGCCATCTTGATAACTGTCCACAGATCCTGGATATTTTTAAGTGCAGATGAATAGGTACAAATGCCTATGAAGTAGTGTAATGGAGTGGTCACCAGTCAATGACATTGAAGTGGAACCAGCAGCCCAAACCTATTCAACATGAACACATCCCACACCATTATGGAAGTAACTGCTTGGTGTCTTTTCGACAACCAGGAACCATAGTCAAATGAAGTCTACACCACATGCAAAACCTGACATTGGACTGAAACAACTGGAAATATGACTCATCAGACAATAACACACAGTGCCACCCCCAGGTCCAATTAGGGGTGTCTTAAGTTCAGGTAAAGAACTGTATCTAACCGTGTGGTGTTGACAGGGGCACCTTGATGGCTCTTCTGCATCCATATCACATGAAAGTTAGAAAATGAATTGACTTGTTGAATATACATCTGGTATTTCCTCCACTGAATGTGAATTTAATTTGAGCCATTGTTGCTTGTCACAAACAATTATGGTCTACCCACTATGCTGTCCAGTGGGCAGTTACTTGCCTGCCATCAGGTATTCTTAGTATATAAACAATATAGATCAAGGGATATCAACAACTCGCAATGTTATAAACACAATGTACAATAAAAACAAAACAAAAAATCCCCATACATTTGAAATTAATGTTAAGGATGTGGGGATCAAAATCCCAAACTGTTGTACACATGCAATTTTCAAAATTTATGCAAAATGTTTTCACAATGAGGTTAGCATAATCTTCACATATATTTAAATGATAAATAGACTATGAATATTTGCTTCTTTTTTTTTTTTATTTGCAGTAACTTAAGTGATGTGAGGTTTTATGCAACTTGAGAATTACTCCAACATATTGTAAATAAATAATAGTATGTTCTTTTTAATTTGCAATATATAAAAATTGCAGTAAGTTATATTATAGCCTATGCCAATTTTTATATATTGTTGCAATTTGATTTTAATGTAAAAAAAAAAAAAAAAAAAAAAACATTGTAAATTTATTGAAAGATGACAACATATCCTGAAAATATTGGCTTGCATAATAAGATTTCACGGCTTATATATGATGAATATGCTGAAAAGTTTTTGATCTGACCAAGAATCCCTTCCCCAAAAAAGGGGAGATGTTTAGTCAATTTTGGAAAGTGGCCAGGTTTTCAGCAAGCACACACACAGACAGAATTCTATCTGAATTAAAGCTACTAGTATTATTAGTTAATTTTAACACTACTATATTATGAGTAATTTCATTAGAGTTCTTTTTATATTTCAATTGAAAAGAATAGAAAATGGAATTATCTTCACAATGTGGCACAATCCTTTTCATCAAGTCAAAATATCAATTTATAAAAAGTTTACATACATTAAAAAAGAAAAAGAAAAATAGGTAGCAGGGAAATGTTACTTTTACTCCAAATCAATTTATATAGAAAACCTGTTTAACTTATATGAATTGAAAAAAATGTGCATTTTTCATTCAGACATTTTCATCAGCTTAGAATCTATTAAGCTGTTTCAACAACTTGAAATATAATTAAAAAAATTAGAAGAACTGGAAATATATGTAATATTCCATTAGATATCACTCATCTTGCCTTTCTTTGGCACCAAATGTACCCCCCACCACCACAATTATAATCTTCAAATTATTACTGTCATCTACAAAGGTTTTAGTTTATGATTCCAAAAATCACAAAGTGTATTTATTAAACAATATTTACCATAAATATATCCTTCAACGTTAAAAATCAAGCTACTACAAGACACAGGGTTACATAAGATCAATTTGCCCTTTCCAGAGTTACCTCCCTTCAACTCTTCAACACCTTTGAAGTTTTTGTTTTTTAAATTCACCCTTGTTTTTTTTATATTCATTCATTACAGTTATAATAATGAATGAAAAAATATTTGAAATTTCAAGCATTAATTTCAAATCACTAAAATACTCATACTTTAAAAGTCAAAAGGAATAGTTTTAGATAATTAAGTAGATGAATTAAACATAATATATGTGTTTCTTAATTGCTAACTTTAAATATAACAGTCACTCATTTTTTAGAAAATGCTTTGACAAACCTTGAGGTCTGATCATAGCAACATTAAATATAGCTTGAACATTTAATTAAAAGTGATGACCACTAGTGATGTTTTTATTGGTATGTACAGTTATATGTATAAGTATGAATTTTAAAAAAAACTTGAAATTTTACTGAAAGTTTTACTAATATGCATCCAGTAAAATGGATTGATTGATTTGTTCTTTATTTTTTATACTTTACCAACCCTTTCAGTTTGTTTAAAGCCAGAAAATATTTTTAGATTGTAAGAATGTTTGGGAGACCATGATTTATTGATTAACCTAGAGGTTTGAGAAAAAGAGGTGGATCCATACATTTCCAAAGAGTATTTCCATGTAAGTGAATATAATGAACTCAACTGGAATTGGAACTCTGCTCTGCAATTTCCAATTCCAAGTTGTTATCCATAACATGACTGTTTCAACATGATATGGCTGTAAGCTCCAGTATTATGGAACTACTTTAATTCATGTTTCAAAAGGAATCTAATGACTTATGGGCATTGTGAAAAATCTCAAGATACAAATTATTTTAATAATAATAATAATAATAATAATAATAACAATAATAATAGTAGTAGTAGTAGTAGTAGTAACACTATTAATAATAAACCATCACTTAATTTGTTCTCAGTCAATATCTCTTTAATTGAAAAAGTTCATCAGGTTATCCTATTTTTAAGTAAAGTGTTTTCATTTTTTTTTATTCAATCTTTTTATCAAATAGGGTCTGTTCTCTAACATTTGTTTAATAAATACTTACATATTTTTTCTGTTTACTTTCTATCAAATTTTCTTCTGACTTCAAATTATTCTCAACAAAGACACTCTTCAACCAATATCTAATTCAGTGTTAATTAAAATTGACATCAACTAACCAAATGCATTCTAGGAATACTTGGTAATGGTGATGATGTTTGTTAAAACTAAAATGAAACAAGCTATAACCATACTTGTTTATGCCAGGTTGGATTATATAATGACACTAAAAGATTCCTCATGGCTAATGGTGGACTGATCTGTTTAATAAAACAGTATAATTATATTTGATCCATATAAATTCTTATATCAAATCAAAATAAATACATTTGTATAATAAATAAATATCTATTTAATAATCTTTTTTTGTCAATATATGAGACTTCTTTCAATCTGATTAAAAACTTCATTTATAACATACTTTTGCAGGGTTGATCTACAGTGAAAATGTACCAAAAATTTATTTTTTAATAGTTCATGTTTTATGCTAGTCACAAAAAAAAAACTTAAATACTGTGAGATTAAGTTAATTTGAATAAATGAATCAGGTGTAATTAAATGTAACTAAGTTTGTTTTGTTCCAATATATAGTCAAAGGTCTTGTGCTATTAGTAGGTGTGTGAGAAAAACTGATTGATATAAAAAAAAAATAAATGAATACAATAAACTTAAAGAAATAATAAACATTATTTATCTTTTTTTAAAATCTTTTAAGAGAACTATGATATTTGTAAATATTAGAATTAAGACATTTACACTGGCACATCAAATTGTGTTAACAGATCTGTTATCAAATTTATCACTGCACATATATCAGGGTCAACATAGACTTTGTTGTGGATGAACCCCAAATACACACTTTGGGCAGAGGAGTGTGAGAGACATCTGAAATGAAATCATTTTAAAAGTTCACAAGTTCTTAAATTCAAAGAAAGTTTTTCATTAAACATGCTCCATCTTTTGTATTACATTCTACACATGACTCTCATATGCACATACTACCACCAAACTAGTACAATTAAATCAAGTTTTTGCTGACATTTCTATAAAAAAATTAAAAAATGATTTTTTAAACATTTTCTTTGATGCTACAAAAAGCCACACACTTAGCCATGTCTCAAGAGTTACCTCATCAGGTATTTTTGCTCCACATTGATATATATTTTAAAGTCAATTCACTCCAAGCACTAAGACACAGGGGGATGCTTGGAATGAAAGAGAATGAAAAATGTTTAGAAGGAACCAGAAACCCAATCCTAAACACGAAACAAGGGATAAACTTCTACTCCAGTTCAAGATGGGGGAGGAGTGTGAATCACATGACAGGCAAACCTAGCTAGGCTTTAAAATTTCATTTTTATAAAACAAAATAAAATAATTTATGTAAGTATTCCTATCCACTATTGACATCATAGAAGTAGATTTTTTTTTTCATAAAAATTTCAGTGACTCAAAGTATTTACCACAGAAATCAGAAATTTTTTTTTGTTTTTTCTCTCCTTTAAAACCATGTGCACAGAGAATTGGTTTTAAGAGACTTCTGATGAATTGTGTAGCGATCACATTTACCTATCATAAGTGCAATCAAGCATTTATAAGACACAGTCTATTAACACACAAGAGAACTGTAGGCAGATGACATGCTCGACATCTTTCCACAGACCTTGTGGAATCCAATAGAACATTGATTTGCTACACTTTGCCAGGTTAGAAGGGTCCTACACAATAGTAGAAACCTATTCCATGACATTTGGTCTCCCAGTGTATAAAACCAGAACAGGACACATTTTCCTTAGATCAATACTGAATAAATTTTGATTCAATATTATACAAACCAACTTCCTGGCATGAATATTTGTACTGATTAAACCATGAATATCAACACTGGAGTTCTAAATTAAAATTTCAACTTTACGAAAACAGTTATTTTCCGTATACCTTGATTAACTGGTTTTTCATTTCTATAAATACTATTCATTGATTCTAATGCTTATTCACATTATAATAGTTGTAATAGAAGAAAATTACCTGTATTTTTAGTTCTAATAACCATGTTTTTACCTTGGAATATTTTTTTAAATTAAATTTCTGATTTTAGTTAAAACTTTCAGGACATTGTCAGCATTCATTTATCTTGCCATGTATGTAATCAAGTAGCCCTTATCTTTTTCAATTTAAGTTTGTTCACATTAAATGACATTTCAAATATTGATATAACTTGATAAATTATTTAGGATCAGTTATACCCTATATCTGTCAATTAATCCCCCCGCCCACCAAAAAAAAAAAAAAACAGATGATGACTAAACACTTTATGAAGTTTTATTTACCAAAAAGAAACCATGAAGTAGTCTTTAATTAGAATTTAATAAATTAATTAAAAAGATTTAATTAAAATGTTCAAACCATATTCAGGATTATTCCCCCTGTCTCCATATGATTTGATTAGTGCCTGATTGGATTATCATTTTTATTTTGTTCAAATTAAGACCTTTCTTACATAACTGCCATATTCATGTTCAGTTCTATTTAGCCTAAAAGCAAGCATTTTGACTAACCATCCATTCAATAATCATGAAATTCATTTCAATTTCAATTTTTATGTTAAAAATATTTACTTGTCTGGTCTCATTTTATGATCATACAAAAAAATAAATATTAAATTATAATTACTACAGAATTTCACTTCTATTTAAGTTCATACTAAAGAATAAAAAATGTTTTCATTTAAAAAAAAAAAAAGTACCAGAAGATTCCAATTCAGAATATGTGTGGCTTTATGGGTGTAATTTATGGTTTCTGCAAAAATAACTGCTTTTTTTATGCATAAATGTAAAAATGGTAGAAATGAAGTCAGTATGAACTTGAAAACAAATATAAAATGAAAATGCAATTTTATCATTGGAGGTTACTATACAATTAAATTTGGGATTTACCCATAGAATCAATTATCAGATTACAATAGTGTACAAAATGTTTGCTACAAGTTTTCAGCCTTCATGGGTTGGTTCATTTTTCACTTTCGCTTAATTTTTTCAAATTTGAAATATTTTTCAAGCAATAAAGAAAAAATATCAATTTTTTGAGCATCTTGTAATAAAGTAGAATTGTTTCAGCAAGAAAAATGGCATTAACTTTTGCAATTATAAACTTCTATCATAATATTAAATAGATAGTGTATTAGAGAAATTACCATCTTGCAAATGAACAAGTGATGAAAACTGCTCGGCCTGGCCAAGAAGAGATTTAAAGTAAAGAAAAATTGATGTTTAGTTATTTATTCAAAGTTTTGAAGGTGAACTGGGTTGAACTTTTCATCACACCCTATTAAGCTGTTTATTGTTTGTGTGTGTATTTCTTATTAATTTAAACATTATATTCAGGGAATACAACTGTTTAAGTAGTCATCCCTATTTCATTTTTTAACAGTATAAATCTATGTCCACTGGCCTGTGCATTCAAGAGTCTTAATAAAGAAAATGTGCCTCCCGGCAGGGTTCAAAACTGTGTTCCCCCTTGTAGAGGAAAATAACATTAAACTTGGAATGCTTTTAGACTGCTCAACCACAAGATTTATATATGTGTGGAGGTGGGGGTTAAAAACCTTTTGGCATTATCACTTCAAAATTTGGTCCTATTTAAAATGTTGTAAGTTAAGCAGAAACTTGAACTGTTCCCAGTAAACAATAAAAAATTCAACAAAAAACATAACTTAACAATGGGGTTAGCACAGCTCTGATAGCAATAGTCTCATTTGTTGCATAGTACTGATGTACAGGTATCACTTTTCATTACTTGTAGTAGAGGTATGAAATCATGCAGGTGAGAAATCAAAGATCTGCCAATATCCAAACAACAATTTTACATGTGGCCCATTAGTGAATGTGGCATTCAGTGTCCAATTAAAGACTTTATTGATTTTGCTCAAACATCTCAGATTAGTAAGAAAGTGCAGCTAAATTTAATTGGTCAACTAATTTTTAACTATTTTAAGTTCTACTTCAGCCAAAAAGCTGATTTAGAAAGCTTGTTCAGAAGTAACCAAAGATGGTGAAAGAAATAGTCCGACATACTATACTCTTTATGGAAATTGAGTGAGTGACACAGCTCTCAGCAAGTGAGGCTGTGGTTTACACAGAAAGTAGTTTTTTTATGGGATGTTGTTGCTAGCCCTTATGCTCAACCAGTTTTGAATTTAAAGTTGTCCTCCTTCTAATTACCAAGCATGACTAAAGAACAGAGTCTGCTCGACTATTCAACTAGCTAGAGAGAGAAGAGATGGATTCATACTTTTCCCAAGGGAATTTGCACATAAGTGAATGTAATGAACTTGACTTGAATTTGAACTCAACTCTCTGACTTCTCATTCCAAGCCACTATCCATTACACCACCTACACATCCATTCCCACATCAATCCTGACCTGGCATCTCAAATTCAGTTATTTTCTCATCAACATGATGTGACTTCCCTTTGTCTTTTCTACAAATATTTTCCAAACAATTGTTCTGATGGGCTTTCTACTTAGTAGCTTGACTGCATGAATTTAAGTGTGCTACTAAATTGGCAACTAGGTTTCACTGTTTTTTGTTGTTGAACTAACTAGATACAACCATTTATTCTATTCTGATAATTCCTTTTATCCTCACTTTTCGTGTGTGGATGTCACTCCAGATTTCTTGCTTCCCTGCTAACTACAATCTTCAATAATTTAAATGCAATGTCAATCACCACATTCTGGTTTCCTGACTCCTTTTCCTCACTAAACTCTTTTCATTTCTCTCTTTTACTCCTTGTAAACCCTGCATCCTAGTAGTATTATCCACTTCCTCTGTGTGAAATGATTAAAAAAAATTAAAAAAAAAAAAAAAAAACACCTTTAGATTCCACTTGGATTCACCTTTTATTGCAGGATATCTTATCTTATACCTATCTTCTGTTAATTAGAATAATTTACACTTGAAAATATTCAGCCGGTTCCAAAGCTGAAATAATCTTTCAAAATTTTCTGCTGCAGGTTATTAACCTCCAATTTTATATTTGTGCATAAAATTAAAAATGATTTCAGAATGTCATCTTTGTAGCTCTTCTCACCAAATCATTTTAATAACCAATTTTCCAACAAAGTGAAAAAACAATGTTCATTTATAAAAATGCTAACATTAATATTTGTTGCACCTTCTAAAGAAATAAAAGGACAAAAAAACAAAAACTTAACACAAATCAGTCTTGAAAATTCAAGATAATATTTTCGGACATCATTTCTCTTTAATTCAACAGAATGAATCAGTAACTACTTTGTGAAATAAACATTTAAGAATCTAAATCCAAAAATATATCTCCTCCTCCTAACATTTTCATTGTCAGACTTATCTCCAAATCTGTTTCATGCATTTTTAATTATTTGATCTCACAAACACAGTTTCAATGTAAAAATCTGTACTTGTAACCTTATAATCAACAAATAGAAATACCTACAACAAATATTTGAAAGAGGCTGACACATATGCACCTGTTTGGGATATCATTCTGATACTTACAACTTCAGCAATCAAGTTCTTCAAAGAAAATAGGTTAGAAATATACTTTCATAAAAAATAAAAAAATACAAAAAATTCACTTTAGCGTGTGCATATATAAAAACATCAAAAACAATTTTTTCCCAATAAATTTATATTCAAATTTCATTTTAGCAAATGTGTTCTACATTTACTCAACACACTGGATGTCCCAAAATGAAATTACTAAAATAGTATTCCTTTGTTCCCAACTTTAGTCTACACTAATACTTTTGGTACCAATTTAAAAGACAATATTGTTATTCACTAAGACAACAATGTCTCATTTAATATACACAGAAATTACACCTATACACACAATGTTGAGGTTTATAAAAAGTTAAGTATTTTTATGAACGCAGTCTCTTCAGTGTTTGTAATTCAACTTTTCCTTCTGAATTCCAAAAACAATTCTCATTGGTTTTATATTAGAACCACAATGCTTAGAAATGTCAAAGAATGAACTTACCTGTTCATAAGAGGGTCTTTGATATGGCAACAATTACATTACACATTTAAATAACTTTTTACCATTATTTGCCAGCATATAAGATAAGCATTTAAATAATAATAATTACATGTCATAATACTTATATACTTTGTATTATTACTAAAGAGCTGTCTGCCAAAATGTTTATTTAAGTAGAAAATAAACTGAACAAACCTTTTGGCCAACACAACAGAATGAATTGTAATTAGTAGTCATCCCCAAATATCCTTGTAAACCATACATTTTATAGGTTGAGAATAAAGTGACACCTAAATAGGTATTGCCATGGTTGTGAATTAATAATGTAAATAAATTAATGTAGAAACTAAGTGTTTGATAAATCTCTCAAAATGGAGAAAATAAATGGCAAAATGTTAAATTTATTAATATCAATTTTCATACCTCCCCACCAAAAACATTTAAGAGAAGTTTCAAAATTTAACAATTTCTCTTGCAAAATCAATTTTAAGGCAAATTGGTTACAAATAAAAATTGTTAAATGAATGAAATATTTCACAAATTCAATAAATGCATTGATTGAGAAGAAAGAATTGAATTCAACTCACCTGCTGCTGGGTTGAGAGAGTGTCTAAGAGGACTAGCTAGTCCATCATTTAGAGCACCCAAACCACCAAATGGTGGTAGAGGAAAACCATGGGGATGACTAAGCATGGAAAAAGCACTTGGTATATGTGCTAAGTGGGGGAATGACAGGCTACTGCTCACTGAGGCAGGACCAAATACAGCAGAATCTGAAAATTCACAAAGAAAATTAATTTAAAACAATTAAAACAAAGTATTTTTAATGCAATCATATTTCATGCAAGATAATTGTCCAATATTTAACAAAACAATTCACTACAGAAACTATTCCTAATTCTTACATTTAGTTTAATTTCTCACTTTTCACATTAAAAATATTTGGAAGTAGATACTCAAATGAAAACTTCAGTGATAAAATCCATGCCCGCAACAAAATGAATCCTTAATTCATATCAATACAATGAATAAAAGTTAGCATTCTAAATAGGAATTAATAAAATTACTATGAAATAATTTATAAAATAAAGGTAATAAAAGTCTTAAGTTTTAAAAAACAGGTTATTTATTACTTCTTATTGTAAAATAAATATAAAATATATATTTACAATACAAATATATTTATAAACATTTTATACTTTGTATATATGTAATTTATTTCCTAAGTAGCTTAGCTATCAGAAACAAGCACAAAAATAAAAAAGAATTTAAAGATCTTATAAACAAAGCAAAATATGATACTCTAACTTTTTAGCAACTCAATTCTCTTTTGTAAACTTGAGATAAGCTGATTGTAATTCTTATGTAATGATGGTGATAAAAATCAAATGTCTTTTCACTAAACTCATCAATGAATTGTAGAATGAACAGTAACTAATTTTGTACAATCATTTGCTACCCTAGAAATGGTATGTTTTGACTATATCAAAACCATACTTAATTCATACTTAATGTAAACTTTATTTAAAATAGCAGAAAATGACTTTGATGTTGAAGATATAACAATTGTTATATCTTCAACATCAAAGTCATTTTCTGCTATTTTAAATAAAGTTTACATTAAGTATGAATTAAGTATGGTTTTGATATAGTCAAAACATACCATTTCTAGTACAGACATGTCACATACATAGTGCCTTATTAGTTGTTTGTTGCTATAGATGTTAGTAAGGGCTGCACATATCAACTGTGCATTGCTCCTAAATAACTATTTTTTATTTTTATCACTTAAAGGAGAATTTCTTGGAAACAAATTTAATCAAAACATAAAAAAAAATCTAAATAAACATATCAAAATAAGAATATATCCAATTTACTAAACATGAATTTTTTTGCCCACATGCATTTTGACTGAGAGAAGAAGGTCCAGTTTTATCCAGATGGTGTAGCATAGGGAGCAGGTCTATTTTTGATTTAGGATTTCAGTTTTGGGATTTACTATTAAAAATAATATGCAGAAAATAAGAATTTAAATTTAGCAAAAACACACATTTTACAAAAATTTGTTAACATTGAAAAATATGAAACATTGATAAAATATTTAGCATACAAAATAAATATGTATCATAAATAAATATGTATCATAAATAAATTGAAAAGAAAAAAAAACTTTGAGTGGCACATATTTTTTCTTTTTTAATAAAAATGAACATGAAGAAGAGTCTACTCCAAGTTTCAGATTGTAGCAAGACACATAGTTGCCTCAAAATTAGTCTGACAAGTAAAATCCCAATTGAAACCCAATTAAATTCATTGTACCATAGATTCTAATGGTCAAAAGTCAGTACCCAATTTGAATTTTAAATAAAATCTTTCTCTGGGATTTAGCATTTTCTATGGTGGGTTAAGCCAACAAAGTATTTTTTTTTTAAATTTTTGTGAGTGAAAAATAAAAGACCATATAAAAGATAGATCTATAATTTACTGAATATTGAATTCTTGAATTCAACTGACTGCACCATTTTGCTCATCTTTCAAAAATGCATTTTTTTTAATTTTTTTTTTTTTGAGGGGTGGTTAAATAATTTATGTCAACTAGGAATTATGTAATTCTTGTAAAACCAATATTTCAATGATTTTCACAAGGCAAACCATCAACTGATTATAATCACCTTTATTTTTTATTTTATTACTAATGGTTTAGCTTCTATGGGTGGCAAAACACCCAACAAAAAAAATGCTAAATAACAATTATTGCCATTTTTAGTCATCTGCACTATTCACTGATAGCTTAGGGATAGCATTTCTGACTGATGCCAAATTTGGTTGAGTTTCAATCCTGGCTTGAAGCAATCGGATGCCTAGCCACACTGATGAGCTGTGATACAGTGAAACTGGCTTGTATATGGATGCCTAAATACAGGTAAATAAATATTATTTCAAACATTATTTTTAGTGGATACCTGTATTTTAAATGATATATATTTCATCAACCAGCTGGCATACTGGATAAAACTTAATGAAGAAAATGTGCCCTCTGGCAAGATTTAAACTTGCACCCTCTTTTGCAGGAGGAACTACCATCTGATCTGCTCAGCTACAAAGAGCTTAACTATAAAGTGAGGTTCTATTTTGCCTTTAAAGAACATGAATTTCTTCAGATTTTCCCAAAACCCATATCTGCTCAGTTTCTAAAGAATTAATAGATTTTGTTTTAATCCAACATATTCTTATTACTTCAAAAGTTATTTTTAGTGGAAACCCATATTTGAAAAGACAGTGTTTATTTTAAACAGTATATATTTCCTCAAACAGAGAAATAAAATAAAAACAGATTTCTTTATGTATTAGACTACAAGACTAGTAAATACCTTAGTATCTTAAAAAAAAAAAAATACAAGGTTATGAAGTGCCAAGACATGCTATTTTGAAATCAGCAAAAATTGACGGTAAATTTCAAGAAGCCATAACTCCTGAACAAAGTGCCGAAGGAAGCTAAAATTTTAGGCTCTTTTCTTTTTTATACATGGGTACTATATACTAGAGTTTCATAAAGTTCTGAAATGGTGCTTATGGGAACTTCTAAAAATTTGGTTGACCCTAAAATAATTTGTAGATACTTGATTTTTCACTAAATTTCTACAAAAAAAATATTGATTCATATAGGATGGGAAATATTTAATTCTAATGCAACATTTGAAGAATGATAATGACACACATACTGATCAAAGTGACAAACAACAAAATCTATAGCTTCTTAGAACGACCCCCCCCACCTCCAAAGGAACCTCTGCTATTTATCGTACCACAAATCTTCCTTTAATATCGCTAATTTCTATTACCATAGCTAAACATGTCATAAGCTGAGATTATTTCAGTCAGAACATTAAATTAGCGAATAAAATTAACAAAATATAACTCAAATAAGGAGCAATTGTTTTTCTGTCTCTACTTATAGTGAAATACAAGTTGTTTTTAATTATAACTAATTAAATTATCTCCACCCTTAAATAGTCCTTTACCCCAATTATCCTAAGACTTAGTAGATTGTATTCACTATAATTTCTCTGTACCTATCTATTCTCCAAATTACACACGACATGCAAAAGTGAATAATCCCTGGCCTATTTATTCCTTCTGAGAAAAAAAAAATGTCTAAATAAGTAATTTTCAGTCAGTTGGCATTAAAATGCAAACAAAACTATAATAACTGTAGCCCATAATATATAGTGGGAAAGTGAACATGCACAAATGATATTTGAAATATTAGTAATTTGTATTTGATGATACAAGATCCTCTACCATTTATACTTAATATTACAGTATTATAGAATTAGGCTAGGAACACATACTGGTTGTCTATAGCATCTGGGTCAATATTGGCCTAACAGATTTTCAAAATTTGCATATAAAACATGGAAGCATTTTTTTGGGGGGTGGGGGGTATATGTCATGAAAAGGCATTTGTGATGTGACTATACATGCACACAAAAGAGAGGAGAGTGCTGAGAATTAATGTTTTTTTTAAATGTGTTTTGGATCTATAGTCTAGCCAATTTCATTTACATTATTTTACTTTTTATCTATAACTTTATATTAAATATCCCATATTGTGATAATAGATCTGTCAAGAAAGCTAAAATGTTTTAAGAACCTGGATTTACTGAGCATGAACTTAAAGCACTTTCACTTTAATAAATTGCTTTCTCTTAATTAGAGTAGCATTTTTTACATCAAAATTATGATCACTCATTATGGTGAGCAACTAATGCATTTAGTTTGTCATTTTGTAAAAGCTCCCTTTTGTACTCATATACTCTTATTTAAATTTCTTGAGGTTTCTCTTATGTATTTTTTGTAGAAATTATTACAGGTGAGCGTAAATTACTCCAAGTTTTAACTTATTATTTTGTTTTGTATTAATTAAGTCATTTTTTTTTTAGAAGTAGTTATAACAAATTTTATGTAAAGCTTACGTAAATTCTTTTTAGTTGTGATAGAGTTGGTGGGAGTTGATTCATTGGGTATGTCAGGAAGATTTGCTTTTCTATTTTGAAATTTTTTATGAGCCTTTTGTTTCACACCAAAATAATATGGGTATTGGAGGAGCTGAAAAGTATTTTCAATGTATTTCTCTTCATGTAAATATTAAGAGCTACAAATTCTTAGTGCTCTTAAATAAAATCTGATGATTATTCCAGATTTTATTTTGTTGTTATGGTGAGAATAGAAATTTATGAGATCATTTTTATTAGCTGATTTGTGATGGACACTTAGATTTAGGCTATTGTTACTGCAGTGTAACATATCTAGGAAAGGTAAAATATTTGTTTTCATAATTAAGAACTCTTCAGCAGTCCCCTGAAAATTTGCTTAGTTTAATTTGGTAGAAATGTGTGTGTGTGTGTGGAGGAGGGATATACAAGAAAAGAAAAGAAAAAAAAAAGATTTTCCATTGCTCCAATACTAAAACTTCTAATGCTATTAGTTCTCTCCCAACCAAAATAATCAAATATTAAGATGCATCCAATAATAAGTATTATAAATAAAAAGTTGAGTTCAAAATTAAAAAAATCTAAAGAAATTGGGTAAAGCATTTTTTCTCTTTATACAAGTTACTAGGGACCACTGTATTGCAAACCTGTTCGTTGAATTCAGTCACTTCCAAGATTTGAATTCACATCTAATACTGGAAAAGCTTATCCTTCATGGATGATGTCTTAACCAATTTGATCAGAGAAGTCTTTGACTAAATGACTACAATAATATTACCATTTCAAATTTTTACAAATTGTTAACTACCTAGCATAGGTTTCTCCCAGTTTTTATGTTCAGCAGAAAAACCTTAAAAATAATTCATAATTTCCTGCAAATATGGAAAAAATAAGACCAAGTTTTGTTAGAGCTGGACATCTTTTCATTTTGTATGTTTCTGTGTTTGTATTCACATATTAAATGAAAACCTTCATTTCACCTCCCCACCAAAGGATTACACTATCAGGCACACCAATTTATAAACTGGGAAAAAATAAAATATATAAAGTGATGCTGAAAATTTCTTAGTCCAAACTGGAAGCAATTTCAAACCAAAATTCAATGTTTAGTCATTTGGCCTGATTTTGTGAAGTGTGTCAGGCCAAGAACTTCTTAATACACATGTAGCTTTTTACAATGCACAAATGCTATACTGATCCTAAACAGGAGTGCATAAATAACCAATAATCCATATTTACTATGCACCAACTAAAAACAAAATAAAATAAATATTTACTTCTAAAATAATCATATACATACACTTGATACTATGTGACCAGTCATTCTAATCAAAACAATTTCAGTTCACAATTTTCAGTCTTCTTTTTTTAAAGTATATTATATTTATTCCTTTGTCATGTACAAGTCTTTATCTAAAAATAATTTTTTTTTGATTCAAAGACATAATTATGATATCAATTTTTCCCTACCTTTTATATTTATTTATTTTTTATTTTTTTTAGTAATTTATCTAATCAACAAACATCATAAATGTTATAAAACTTGGTCTGTAATTCAATTATTTTTTAGAATATTAAAATGATAATCACAATATTGATCAAGATATTATTGGGTTTGTTTCATTTCCAAAAAAGGAAGCCCTCCCAAGTTCTGCAAATGTCAATGACAATATCCAACATTGGAATAAACTGTAATTCCAATCATAACTGCATATCTAAAAAGTGGAGCCAATAGAGAATATTTCTGATCAACTTTAAATATCTTCTATCAACAAAGTGCAAATTGTTAGAACTAAATACTAAATTTATCACAAATGTCTTTGGTAATTTTTTGGTTCATATCTTGTGAACAATATCTGTAACAATTTTATCCTAATCTATTTAAAATTAAGGTCATATAAAAGTGAAAGTTATCTGTAAATATATTTTCATATATTTGAAAATATTAGAATTGTTTTCACAAATGATTAAATAATTTTTTAACCATATTTCTCCCTAAATCTTTTTAAGAAATTAAAATAAAACTAAAAGTGGCTCTAAGTTAAAAACAATGCACATAAAAACTTAAATGTGCATTATGACCTAAACTACATTTTATCTCAACAACTTATAGAAAGACAATATCAGGCAGAGAGAAATTTAATTAAAAGTTATTTTCTTAGATATATAAAATTTACAAAAGTTATAACTGTAAAATAAAAGAATTTTTCAAATGAAAAAAATCAGCTAAAAGAAAACTTTCAGATGAAAGTTTTGAATTTTCAATGTTACCATTGCAAGTAAAAAAGCATTTACCAAAAGATGGCATTTCTTAATAGGCAAAACTTTAAGAAACAAGCTTTAGCAATATTTTGAGGTCAATACAAGTTGTTTTTATTTTTCAGAGTCTAACAAGATTTATGGGATTATGACTGAGAAACAAATATATAAAATTAAATATATTTAAATTGATAAATCTGTTTTTTTTATAAGCTGTAGCTGTAACTGATATGTAAATATAACAAGTCATTCAATCTGTTCATAAGGATATCAAATGTAAAATGACTTACTTTACATAGTGTAAAATATTATGTCAATATGATTATATGAACACATTACAGTTATAACAATTTACAAGCAACCACATAGTTTGTTTTTTTTTTGTTTTTTTAAACTTTACCTAATCTATCATTAATATTAAGATTTGGTGAAACAAAATCAGAAGAGTTTTCTGGAATTAAGTATTGTCCCACCCCTCTTACAATTTGTATCCCATAAATAAGGCACACTTTCACTGGTCATTTTTAGAAACATTCCCAAGTATATTTTCTTCTTTATTATTGATATTGTCATTATCTTAAGTAAAATAATCATTAATTCCTCTTAAAAATCCTGAAAAAAACTCATTACTATTATTTTTCTTATTTTTTTAATAGTTCATTAAAATTAAAATAAAAAAAAAATTTGAACCTCCAAATAGTTTTAATGAAAATAATAATAAAAGCTCTAAGGAAATAGCTTTCCAAGATTGATATTACATTCATTAATAAAATGTGCCAAATTTTATAATACGACTGCAATTGCTATGACAACTACATCAACTTATAGATTTTTTTCATTACTCTTTACAGATACCCACAACTGCAGCTTGTACAGCCTCCATCTGTGCTACTGCTACCAGTGGTAAAAGGAAAAGAGGAGAAAGAAAGAGTGAATGAATCAATGGAGAGTAATCTTCAGGACCAAGTTCTTTTGTGATATTTTGCTTTTACCATTTGTCCCCAAGCAATGAGTCATTTTGACAAAGAGACAACTCTTGCTGCAACTTGCAAATGTTTCACTTTCTTTTCTTTAATCAAATAAAAAAAAAAAATGTAAAGTAAATGAAAAGTTACAAGCTGAGGAATTTGGCTAAGGAGAGTAAGAAGCAAAGGTAGAAGAAGAGAAGAAAACAATTAGGAAAAACATGAGTGGTAATGGGGAAGGAGAGTAAACAAAAATTTAAATGCAGTAAATAAAAGTTCTGAAGTCAGACAATAATATCTATGATAAAAATGTGTTTTAAAATATGAAAATATTTTTTATGTTTTCATTCTCTTTAGCAAGTTTTATTATTTTTTTTTACTCTTTGTTTTACTTTGGTTTTAGGTTATTCAGCTCATCTCAATTTTATTTACATGACTTCATAAACTACTTTAATTTATTTCTCTAATTTACTTATTTATCAGTTGTATTATTATTATTCTTTTTAATAATTTATTTGGTGACCAAGACAAAAAAGTAGGTGAGTATGCATGAGAGAGAGAGAAAGAGAGATTGATCACTGAAAAAGAAATGGTAAAGTAGATATAAGGTCCTAAGATCAACAACACAGCATTAGCTCCACCAGATGGAATTGATTTTTATCATTTCACTCCTCCAGCCTACTTGAAAATCTTTACTTTCCTAACCTCTTTTTGCTCTTTTAGATTTGTTCTCAACTGAATCTTTAATTGAACAAGGTCATTTTTGCTACTGCTGCTGCTTTTGTAAAATGGTTGCAATGAATAGGGGGAATGATAGAGAGGGTAGTGAATGACATTGGTGTGGTGACAGGAGGTGACCTTTTTTTTCTTTTTTTAAAGCACTATTTAAAGTAGTAGTAGTAATCTGGACAAAATATTTTGAACACCCATATACACAAGTATACAATTAGTTATGCATATACATTGTTTATACTTGCTGTCCTCAAATAAGTGAAACAAATACATACAGGACATCCATTGCCATATATAACTAATACATTAAATACTTAATCTATACACCTAAACACTGAAACAGCTATTAAGACACAGGTATAATTTATTCCTATACACTTTCCATTAAATCTATTGAGTGCATTATATGCATTAACAACCTACAGATGAATACCTGTATATGTAGAGTAATGTAAACCTGTCAAATCAATAAAGAGGTGTTGAAAAGTTTTAGACCCAAAGCACTTCCCAAATTCTAACCAGATGATATCTTATCTGCTTATTCCCTTACTTTTGTTAGCAACTTTTTGTCTGCTACTAAAATTTGATAGATGCAGATTTTAAAGTCTCATGCATCTATATGCAAGAGTGCTTTGTTCAGCCTTGCATTTTGGACCTGGTTGACTTACATATGAAACACTTACATGCTTATGTTTGGTTTTGTGTTTTGTTCTCTCCCCCCATCACACTCCCACCATATACACATGCAAGTTTGTGTATGTGTGTGTAAAATTAATTTCTGTTACATTTTTTGTTCATAGTTTGTGTGGGTGTATGCTTGCATGTGTTAACCATATATTACTAAATAAATATTATTCATTGATTTCTCATTTATTTACATACCTGCATACACACACAGAATTAGATACACAAATTTACTTTATATATGCCTATATCTACACTCATAACCAAAGACACAGGTCTGCAATAACATTTACCTGCTGATAACATACGTATAAATTTATAATCATCAAAAATGTTTATGCCTACCTAAATATGCTTATAAGAGTAGAGTCAAAGGTGAAAACAAAAACAAAAAAAACAAATGAAAAATCTGGTTTACAACAAAATCATCCATACATTTACACACTGTATACATAATGTTATCTATACCAATAATATTAAATGTTTCTTTTAAGATAATTCCCAATCTAGAAAAATTATTTTCATTTCCACATTACATACATGGATAAGCTAGAAAATATTAATTTACTTACAAGTCTATAGACAAGATACACTTGAACAAATAGGTATAATATAGACACATGCATGCATGATCTCTCTTGCCTCCTACTCCCCCTCCCACCATGCTATCAACCATTTAAATGCAGCAGCTGCCATTTTAGGATCAATAGCAGATGGAGGAATTAATTTAATGTGAAAGTTTTTTTGTTTTATTTTTTTTTTAAACCACAATCTACTAACATGATAGTATCTGAATGGCCACAAACTACTACAGAAAAATAAAGCATAAACCAACATGATCTATCAACCTCCAACATAAAAGTAAAATTTCTACATAGATACAAATAGAAATATACAGGCACAAAAGTTAAGGAGTATGTACCCTAAGTTGATACTGGCTCAATAGCAATTTCAAGAATCAAAAGATTTTGTTTTTAGTATATGATATCAAAAGTAACCATGATTAATGTTTTCCCCATTTTTTTTTTTGTACTCTTTGACCAATATTTCTTCAATAAAAATTGAAAAGACAGGAAATAATTTAGTATCAATGATTTTACTTTACCAATTGTATTTCTATGCAAAATACTTGTAGAAATTTCAATAATCTTGCTTTTCACAATTCTGAATCACTTTAAAAAAATTCAAAAACTATAATAATTATTTTACATTTGGCTATCATGCTGCCAATATTTATGAGTTTATATTTGTATACCATGAAAAAATTATTTAAAGTTGTGCCAGAAAATTTGTTGAGAATGATATAGAAGATTATCATGAAATAGATTCCCTAACAATAAAAATGTTTTGGAATTAACAGTCTTAGATGTGATTAAAAATGCATAAGAATATAAGAAAAATAAAGAAATCAAGAGATAAACTGGATCAAGTTAAAAAGTAAAAGATTTAAATAAGTAAGGCCGCAAAAGAATGTAAAGTAAATTATTCAAGAAGAGCATTATGTTGATGTTTTTATCTAGAAAAATCCCATGATTTTTTTTTTTTTTTTTAAAAGATCTCATTTAATGTACACAAACAAAAAAGATATTCAACATTAATACACTGTCACAAAAGTGTTCTTTAATTTCACAGCAGATTTTTTTTTTTTTCCATTAGGCGAGTTTTTGCTAAGAATTTCTAAATTATTTTTATTTTATTCAAATTTTGCCTTCATTTTGTTTAAAGGTTACACCTAAGTCGGGAACAGCAACAAGAAACTGCCACCACAATTAAAAGAAAACTTTACAGATTGGACTATTTTCAGGTGTGAAGAAATTTGTAAAAGATTAACAAATTATATATATAAATATTTTTATCCTCTTATATATAATTTATTTCTATATAATATTTTTGATATAGTAAAATATATTTATGTGGATTGAATTATTCCAGAGAAATTAATGTTAAAAATAGTCAAATTCATTTCATTCACTTATATATATAATACCCTTGGGAAAATTGAATCCTCTTCTCCCTCCAGCTATGGGTAAATAATCAGGATAAACTGGAAATATAGCCTTGGATGGCAACTCTAATATAGGAATAATACAACTCTGAATTCAAAACCTGCAGATAGTTGTTTGGGGACCCTGTATATGTATACCAGGTCTCTGTATTGGCTCTTCAAAAATATATTGTATGGTCCTGCATGAAACCTTTTGATATAATCAAATCTCATGTGCTGTTGTCGGGCTGTCATTTTCAAGGAACTATCTGTTTGACCATCATATATCAAATTCTCGTTAAAATTAAAACCAGTATATATATATATATATATAATTTTATTTAAATTATTTATCTGGATTTACATTGAGCTCTCTTGATTTTATCCTCCTTAGGTTTACCATGAATTATACCATTTACATATATATATATATATATATACACACACACACACACACACACACACACACACACACACACACAATGGTTCGACAAAATAATTGGAACAGTTTATATTCCCCTATCCTAACTTCCCTAATTTCAAATATATCTATTGTAAATATGTTTATTTATCTAATTTACTATCTTTGTCTTTATTTATTTTTAGAATTTAGTAAAATTTGAGCTAAATGCGTGACCTCTCCGAGTTCAAAAAAGAACAAATTATGGGAGCTCATATGGCAGGAGCCTCAAACACTAAGGTTGCTGAACTGTTTGGTTTTTTTTTTCTACCATATCAAGAACACTGATGCAATTCGAGAAACAGGGCAAGACCTCTAGCAACCGTAGCAATTCATTTCGGACTTGCAAACTTACTGACAGGGATTGACATGCATTGAAACGCAATGTGGCAAAAATCATCAGACAAATGCATTTTTTTGACTTCTGGAGTTGAATAACCATCTGAATAGTTCAGTTTCTACTAAAACTGTTCACCGTGAGCTCCATAAGGCTGCATATCATGGAAGAGCTGCTGTGAGGAAACCTCTTCTCCAAAGCAACATTCAAAAAAGAGGTTGAAGTGGTGCAGAGATCACAATGCCTGGTCTGCAGACCAATGGAAGCAAGTCATATTCTCAAACAAGTCCAGTTTTTCTCTTTTTCCCAATTTCAGGGCAAGTTTATGTGTGGAGGCAGCCCAAACAAACTTACAACCCTGACTGCCTTTTTCCAACAGTGAAGCATGGAGGTGGATCAGTGATAGTTTGGGCCGCCATATCATGGAAATGTCTCAGTCCAATAGTTGCCCTGCATGGTAAAATCAACAGCAAAGATTACCTGAACATTTTGGGAGATCATGTTCATCCAATGGCCAAGACTTTATTCCCCTGATGGTGACTGCATCTTCCAAGATGATAATGCTCCAATACATACCGCTCGTTTGTGGTTAAGAATTGGTATGAAGAGCATGAAAGTGAGCTAGAACACATGGAGTGGCCTCCCCCAATCTCAAGATATCAATATTATTGAATATTTGTGGTGCATTTTTGGAGCAACAAATTAGAGCCATATCCTCCAACCGTCGTGTCGTAAAGAGCTGGAGAAGGTTTTAATGGAAGAATGACAAAAATTCCTCTGGATGAAGTCAGGAAGATGTATGATTCCATTCCTAGAATTATTAAAGCTGTCTGTGAGGCTAAAAAAGGACCAATTCCATATTAAATAAATTTTTTTGAATTTAACAAGTGTTCCAATTATTTTGTCCAACCCTATATATATATATATATATATATATATATATATATATATATAATAAAAAAGAAACATTTCTTAAGATATTTATGGGATAAAGTGCTCAATATCAGAACCTAGAAATGTGTAAAAAAAAGTGAACATTGAAGTCAACACTTAGAGGCGACAGTCTGTTTCATGCTAGATGCAATTGTCAGGCCACGAGTGCTGTTATTTTTCTCGGATATTTATTTATATATACTCAGTGGTGCATTATGGGTAGTCTATTTTATTTCTTATTTTTAAAATAGTCGTTTATTTGTTTATTTATATATTTGGGAAAATTATTTTGCTTCTTAGTATTTATTTTTAAATTATTATTTTTATATTTTATTTTATTATTTTATATTTATTTATATTATATATATATATATTTAATTTTATTTAATCTTGTTTTTTATTAACGTAGTAAAAATTTGTTTATATCGCTTATTTAATAGTTTTGTTTTTGGTTTGATAAAAAAGCTATTTATTCAATTTTGGGGTTGATTGTTGTAGTTTATTCTAACTATTATTTTGGCATGAACAGTTTTTAATTTGTTTATTACTTCATTATATTTATTTTGATTGATTATCTTTATTTGTTTTTTTTTATATTTATTTAACTTTATCATATTGTTTTTATTTATTTTTATTTTATGAATTTAGATTAATTTATTTTACTTGTTTTTTTTTATTTATTTATTATAATTATATTTTTTATTTACTCTTTTCGTTTTTCATTTTTTTAAATAACGTAGTATTTTTTTTTTCGTTATATAACAGTTATAGCTATTTTTTTCGTCCGATTTTTGGTTTGATTTTTTTTTAGTCTAACTAATTTTTTGGTCATAATGGTTTGTTAATTTGTTTATTATTTATTTATTTATTTGGGTTGGGTTTTTTTTTTTTTTTTTTTTTTTTTTCTATTTTCGTCTATTCTAACTAGGTGTGTGATTTGGTAATTTGTTTTTATTTATTTATTTTACTTATTTTATTTTTTTATTTTGTTTATTTATTTTTTTTTTTTTTTTTTTTCAGTTTTCGATTTTTAAGTAACGTAAAAAAATTGTTTTCATGTCTGCATTTTGAGATGAGCTCGGATCTTTTATTTAATAATTTATTTTGGTCTGGGAAAGGTAATGATAGCTATTTTTTCCTCCAAGCAAAGTTTGCAAATTTTTTGATTGGTTGTTGTAGGGCTGATGATCTTTTCCTTATTTTCCAAGATATTTTGGTGTGATGTGCATTTTGTTTTAATTTCCCAGATATACTTAGAAAGCATTGTGCTGTTCGCATATTTACTATTTGTGAAAAAGATGTTTTGTGTGTATAATTTCTTTGTTTCCAGGGTCCTTCAGTTACTCCTATGTATACTTTTTTTTCTTCATTATCTGGTGATTTTATCATGGCTTGGTATATTACATTGTTTTGTAAACAATTACCATTTAAGGGACATTCGTTCTTTATTCTGCAGTTACACATGGGTTTAATTTGTTCATTTTGTTTAATTGTTGATAATTTTCCTGTTGTGCTTTTTATTATTTGTGCCATGTTCTCATAATAACTTCTAGATTTGATTTTTACTATGTTTTTGTTGAATATTTTGTATTTTGGTGTTTTGATTCAATGTTTGTGTAAAAAATTGTTTAAATAAGAAAATATTTGTTTTTATTTTTTTTGCTTTAAATGGGTTGAACCATATATTTTTTTCCTGTTGGCCTTTTTTGTGTTTAATGGTGAATTGTTTAATTTTCATATTCCATTTATCTTTTAACCACTTTTTTAAGGGATTTTTTTTTCATATATTTACTAAATATTTTTTCATTTATGGAATTAAATGTTATATTAAAAAACAGTTTAAGACATTTAATATTACTGATTTTTTAAATTTAAATTTATGGAATTAAAAAAATTTTGGATTTATATATATATATATAGATTTTAAATTTTTTTTATTAATTTTTAATTTTTTAATCCTAAAATTAAAAAGTAAAAATATTAAATATGTTTGTTTATACAAGATGATTCCAAGAAAAGATTTCTAATTATTTTTATCTTTTTTATTTCTGGCAAAAGATTCCATAGGACTAAAACAAAGTTTTGATTTCTGTTTTTTTTTGCATTTACTTTTTTTTAAATATAAATTTATTGGAAAAAACAATTGTTAAATTAATTTTCTTGTTTTTTAAGAGGAGTAACTCTTTCAAACATTTTTTTTTTTCAATACTGAGAACGCTTTGATTTTTGAAAACAATTCTATTAAAATGAATTCTTTCTTAAAAAACGATTATCCAAAATCAGAAAATGCTTTTATCTTTGAAAAAATTTGTGTTCCATTTCATTTCATTTTTCAAATTAAAAAAATTGAAACATTTTAAGTTTAATTTTTGGCTCAAAATTTTGGTTCAAATTATATCTTGTGAATCTTTAGAAAAGAGTTTTCATTTGCAATCACCAGTTATTTTTGGATAATGTTCAAGTATAAAAGAGATATAATTCCCTAATTTTTCTTTCTTTTATTTTCAACCTTTATTACCCCCCATTTCATGAAGCACTCAAATATTTTAAAATATGAATGTTGTTGTTATTCAACTATATAAAATTGTTTTACTTCTCAATTTTTTTCTTTAGGATAAAAGCATTTTTTAATTGAAGATTTTGAATATCTAAACTAGTTTAGTTTACTAGTTAAAAGTCTGGATCATTTTATTGTATTTTTTATTAAAATATTTTAGAAATTCCATTTTATTTATTTAAATTTTTTTTTTTATTCTATGAATAAATTTTTATATTAAATTTGGAGGTTCTTATAACTTTTATATATTTTATTCATTTTTCAAGCCAAAATCTGTTAAATTTTTGGATTAAATTATTTGTCTGAATATTATTGGACTCTAGTTTTCCAAAAATTTTTCATTCCCATTTTCTAGTCATTTTTTTATTAAATTTTTCATTTTCTTTTTTTATTTCCCAAATAAAATTTGATAAAAATTCTGATGAAACTTTTTTTTTTTTTTTTTCAATTAAAATCATTTATTTATTTAAAAAAAAAATATTTTTTAACTTATCATTATTTTTTTCCAACAAAAGAAATTGTTTATTTATATATATATATATATATATATATATATATATATATATATATATATATATAAATCAAACATTTTGTTTTAATAAATGTGTAATTTAATTTTCATTTTAAAAAATTCTAACAAAATTGACAAAGTTGTTTAAAAGTTTAACTTTAATTCAGTGATAAAATATTTTTAAAATAAGTTATAATTTTTAAATCTTGGTAAAATCAATTTTCTTATGAAGAAAACCATATCTCTTCTCTCTCTTGACACTAAAATATATATATTATATATATATATATATATATAATAAAAAAAATATTTTCAACAGAATCTGCCTTTTGTTAAAAAACAATATCGAAAATCAAATTAAAAAAAAAAATTAAGATTAATGAATCCATATTTAACAAAAATTAAAAATAATTATTTTTTCAAAAAAAAAATAATTTGATCTTCCATTCACAATAAAAAAAAGCTTTAATTATATAATATTTTTTATTTGTTATGGACTTTTCCTCAAATTATTATAATTTTTACTGTTTATTTTCTTTAAAAAGGAGCTTTTTTTCAAAATACTTGCCTGGTTCCATTCAAAATGTAAATGCTCAAATCAAAATGAAAATGCTTTTCAATTATTGAATATTCTAAATATAATCTTTAAAAGACATTCACAAATATTTAAATCTTATTTGCATTCCTTTTTTCAAATTAAATATATATTTGCAATTTTATACATAGTCCTCATGTTGGTATTTATTTTGGCAGAAAATCATCATTTGAATTTCTTAAATCAATTATATTTCTATTAATATAAAATCTCAATATATGGGTATTTAATTTACCAGTTCTATTTATATACATTTTTTGCTTGAAACCAATTGTTCCTAAACCACAACCACATTGTTTGCTGTGGCATTTTTTAAATTTTTTTTACTGCAGTAATCTTTAAGATATTTTAAAAATTTTCTTTTTCGGTGAGGAGTGTTAAAATTATTTTATGATTTTATTTTGATATTTTTATATATTTGCATTCATTATTTCTCATTTCATTTTTAAAAATAAGTATATAATAACCATAATAAATAATTTATTTTTCATGAAAATATTATTCCAAATTTTTTTGCATTTAATTAAAAATGACCACCTAAAGTTTGTTAAAAGGTTTGATATTTTATTTTTATTCAGACACTGTAAAAAATAAATTAATAATTTATTCAAATAAATTTATACAAACACACACACACAAGCAGCATCCAAATATATATATAAATAAAATATATAATTCTACATAAAAAAAAAAATATATCGTAAATATTATTTTTTATAATTTTTGATATACAAGAAAACTTAAACCAATATCGATTACTTTTATATATCCTAAAATAACATACAAGTGTGATGGATAAATTGTCATCTAAATTAAAAAAATTGAAAAATAATAATGACATCTCATTTTAACATATATTTACTAAAATTACACAAAAACATCTTTAAATACTAAAGAATAAATTTATTCAATAAAAATCACCATTGGCTTCAATTGCCTCCAGATGACTTCAGAATCTCCTGCAACTCTGAACTTGTTTAAGTTGGTGAATGCTGCAATAATCCATGCTTCAGATCATCTTTGGTGTAACAAAGAGTTGTGTTGGTCTCTCATTCAACTGTGCCCCACACATAATCAAGGGGGTTGTAGTCTGGGGAGTTGGATGGCTAGATGTAAGGGGTGATATGGTTGCAGAAATTGTCCGACAGTCATGATGGGGTTCTCCTGCTTAAGTGGCATGGTACAGAGTCCTGTTGCTAGACATAGGGCCTTCCAACAGCCACCATTTTGACCCAGCACTACCTCCTCAAGATACTTGATGTAGGCCTCCATGTTGAGTCTAAGGCCCTGTGGGAAGATGAATGGAGGCATAATGTCACTATCTCTAGTGATCACTCCAAACACCATGATGTTGACTGGATTTTTGGTTTTCATCACTCTCTCTACATCTTCTGGGAACACAGCATCCTCTGCACTGTCCTCAGATTGACACCCAAACACTCAGATGTTTGTGGTGGAACTTCTTTCACGAATGTGAAGCAGTACAACATGCCATTTCCAAATTTTTGGTGGAATTAATTACGCCATGGTGCTCTTTTTCTGATAGATGGAGCCCAACTGACTCTACTATACTGTGTAGTCAGCAAAAACAAACAACACACATGTGAGAAATTAAAAATATAAAATGGCGACCCATCACACCATATCTATGTCACTGTTTAAAGACTGAAGAAATAAAAATAAATGTCATAACATGATATTAATCAAATATTGGTTTCATAAGGTATTACATGTTCAAGTTTTTAGAATTAATCTGATGGTCAAAGGTTTAGAAAAACTTCAATTCTGTCCATTTTAAACATCAAAATTTGGAGAGCACAATGTTATCATTTGCCATTTTAAACATCAAAATTTGGAGAGCACTATGTTATCATTTGAAAATGATCATACAATTTTGAACAGAAAACATTCAAGACCTTACACAAACAGACAAAAAGGTAGAGAACTCGGTTTAAACCCAGTTGAAGATAAAATTCACAACAATTTTTTTTTTAAAAAAAAGGAAAGTTGTCAACAGAAAATAACTGATAGCTTTAAATGATTATACAAGGATAAATTTCAATTACATTTATTTAAATTTAATGTAAATTTTCATTTCAAATTTTGTCAACATTTGAAAAATAAAATATTCTTTCATCTTTCCCTATTAAAAAGTTGAAGTTTTGATGAGCTCATATTAAAAGCCATTTTGAACTGAACACTTGCTAAATTTTTGGAAAAAAAAAGAAAAAGAAAAGGGAAATGGGTGTTTTATTATGAAAAATAATCAAGAAGGAAAGAAAAAACAATACAAATGGTAAATATTCACAATACCAAGACAATTCAAAATGTGTAGAAGGGGAGTTATATTTCAAATGTTACATTTTGCAAATTAAGTAAGTTTTTCAGTAATAGCTTCCAAAATGCTTAAGAAACTGTTCATTGATAAATATGCATTTATTCCATTTTAAACAATCACAAAAAATAAAATAACCTTAGGTAAAAGAATTTAACCCCTCTCCCCACCCTTTGATGCAGAAATTAAATGGGGCAGGAATTTTTTTTTTAAATATCAAAGAAAAATTGATAAGGATTGATTCTTAAAATATAAATTATAAGTTCATTTAATTTATTCCATCAGTTCTTGAGCCACATAAAAACAGATAAGCCATTTTCCAGTAAGATTGATAAGCAATATAGTAACAAAGTCAATTGGTAACTAACACTGCCATTTTGTGCTAAACATAAACATCATTCTCCATTAAAAATAAATCAGCTGTAAATGTTAATATCTTCTTCAGTCTTAAATGTAAAATAATTTATTTTAAATTTAAAACCTAAAGTTCTCACATTAAGCCTTAATATTATACACTGACTTGCTTGTAGTAGTAACTTTATCTTGCTTGTTATAATCATGTTTTTTTAGCAATATGTATAAGGAAACATTTAGGCATTCATTGAGCTGCCAGTACTATTTTTAGTTGAAATTTATAAAATCCTTCCCTTAATACACTTTTTTTCTTTTTAGGAAAAAGTTTCTCAAGTTCAATAGCTTTTATTGCACTTTCCATTATTGATAGGGGTTTCCTTCTATTTGAAGTGGTGTGTTATGTCGGCATCTTGATTATGTCATTTTCTCTTCAAGTTAGATGTGCTATCCATTTTAGTTGTTGTTGCTGCTGTTGGTAGTTCTCAAACAATGTGGTTTGTTATTTGGTACAGTTCTTTGTGTTTCTATAATGCCAGTTGACAAGGTTCAAAGAAGAATGATCTTTGCCAAGACCCTCAGACTTTATTCGCTCAAAGCATATTTTTCACCACTGATCTTAGGAAGTGAATTGTATACAGCTGACAGTTTAGATATTTCTGAATGGGTCTGGCGCCATGCATGACATCCACATGAAAGTCTTGATCTGATGAGGCTATTTAAGAACATGACTTGAGTTTTCAGGTTGAGGTTTTGTTTTCATAGCAATTTACCGTATTGAGTAAAACTACCTCAAGTGCAATTCAATTTCTTTTTTACTTAATTTGTTATAACCGATCCATATGCCAAGGTATCTGAAGTTTTTAGTATTTACTAATTCCATATCCTGTATTCTTATGATGGATTCAGGATTGGTGCCATCATTGCTTTCAATCCAATTCCAAATCATAGTTTCTGTTTTGAAAACGTTTATCTTAAGTCATTTGTTGGAACACTTGACAGAAGATGTTAATTTTCCATTCAAGACCATTCTTATCCTAACTATAAACATTAGCATAAACCAGCAACCCTGCCATATCAAAACCGATTAGTACATTGGCCTCAGGTGGAAAAGCAGGATCGTTGTCTTCTATTTGGGATGCAGCATGAAATGTTTAAATGGTCAGTGCCTATCTTTTCACATCTGTATTTGTAAATTTGCAGGTCATAGTCTAGGAAATTAAATAGACTGGGGCATGTAAGAGTCTGTAGACTGATACAATTCTTCTATTAGATCAATGCATTCAGTTGACTCGGAGTTTGGAAGGCAGTTTGTAATGGATGAGAGTGGGAAGTCTTTATTCATGTGGTCATATGCTGTTGTGAGGTCGACAAAGCAGATATACAGTTGTTTGATGACATGTGTCATTGTTGCATCCCTTACCAGAACGAAAACCAAACTGGGTTGTGAGGAGTTGACTTTCATAAAATAATGAAACCCTAGTTAATATAATGTTTATCAATACTTTCACCATGATGGATCCAGTTGAGATACCTCTTTATGTATGAAGGTCTTGAAGGCTGCCTTTGTACCCATACTACCCATAATGTATTAATACGTGATAGACCCCACTTTTTGGGGGTGCATTTTGATTCCAAACTTCTTCATAAAATAGAGGAACTTGTTATTGAATTTCTCTCCAAATTCAAAAGTTCAGCTTCAATGTCAAGTGATACTTTTTTTATTCCTTAGCTTTTTTTAATAGCTTTTTTAATTTCCTCATCACTAGGTTCATTACTGTTTATGTTTTGGGAACAGGCTTTGTAATGGCTGGATGAATATTGGTATGTGTTCTGTTTTTGCGGGCATCTTAGTTTAGTCTGATCAAGGTTGAAATGCAACTCAAAATATTTTTTGAGACCAGTACATTTTTTCTATGGGAGTTTTAATTGATATGATATCATAATGGTTTTTCTTAATTGATACGATATCATCATAGTTTTTCACTTTTCTCCACATTTTAACACATTCTTTGTGCTGCTTGTCTTCCTTAAATTCATTTCCACTTTTTTGCAGATACTGGTAATCAAACAATTTACCAGTTTTTTTGTTTTGTTTTTAAATTTTCTTTGTTAATTGTTTGGTATTTTCCCTTCCATTTATTTGTCCTCTGTTTCTTTCTTGTATCAGTTTTTCCAACTCAAGATTATTGTTCCAGAGTTGAATATTTTTCCTTCTTGTTTTTCTCAAGATGGTCTTGCATATTTCCACTAACAACAATATAACATTATTAGATTTCTCTATGTTTTGATTTACTGGCATCAGTTTGAACTCTTGTTTATTACTAAATTTTAGAAGTACCCTTTCATTTTTAAGGGTTTGAATGTTATATCTCCAAGTTATCCTTGGTTTATGTGATTAGAAATGAGGATGAAGACCAAGTAAATCAGTGTATAATAAATATATTTTTTCATTTTAATCTTTTTAGATATCTCCATTTAATCTAGTTCTTTAAAAGGAAGTTGATTAACAGACAAAGCTAAATGTTTGTTGTTTTTTTGTGGGGGTGGTGTTATGCTGTTTGTAAGACTTTCTTTAATTATTGGATTATTCAGTGCTTTAAAATTATTTCAATTTCCTTGTAATTGTATATTTTCTTTACATGAATGGTGTACTGAACGGTTTTTGTCATTATATGGATCATTTCAGCTTACTATTGAATTTGACTATATTATGACAACTATGTTAGGCAAATGAATGACAAAGTGGAAAATGTTGTGTAATGAGTCTTGTCCTCTAAAAGGACTTCAGACTAAAGTAATGTTTTTGTTAATGGAATTATATACGTGTAAGTGGTAGGGGGGGTAGGTATAAAAGAACAAATGTTGGTTATAATTATGCACTGACAGGAAACACAGAAGATATTGGAACATTGGATTTTTTTTTTTTATAGATGTGTTTAGCCATATAGTCTAGCAGATTTCATTCAGTTTTCTTGTGCTTTTGTTTTGATCACTTTTATTATTAAGTATCCCACATTGTAATAATAGAAGATCTGCCAAGAAGAGGGAAATGTTATAAGAATCTTGACCCAAATTTACTGTGTATGATCTAGTAGCAATCAGAGCAATTTCTTATACACTTTCACCTTACTAAATTGCTTTCTCTCTGAATTAAAGCAGCATTTTTAAAATCAAAAATAGGGTTAGACTCATTATGGTGAGTGACTAATAACAGCTACTATATCAGTCAATATTGGTATTTATTGATTTATTGATTCTAATATTGAAGATGAAAGAAAATAAGCAAAAATTTTAATACATGCATTTTTATTTTAGGAAAGGTAAAAATGCAAGTCAAACAAGATTTATGACATTTAAGGACATAGCACCATGAATATTTAGACATGTTAAAATTGGTGTGAGGTTTCTTGCTGAAAATCTCACTGAATGATGCACAACTGCTGAGCAGACTATTCAATACCAATTGAAACAAGACTTTCAAAATATTCAAATCAATTGTTGAAAGTCATTTGCTTGGTTTTGTTAATATTTGGCTTCCATATAAGAAAAGAAAAATTGTTTCCAGGTTTGTTTAACAACTTTAGAATGAAAATAAAATTTTGCTTTTGAAAAATTGTTAGAGGCAATAAAAAATTGATACTTTATGAAGATATGGATTTCAAAACAGCATAGTTTGAGGGAATCTAATTACCATTAGCTGTACAGTCTTCAATCAAAGGTGATGTTAATATATGGGACTGGAAGGGAGTCCATTATTATAAGTTCTAAGCAGAGAATCAATTTTTTTTTTTTTTTTTTTTTTTTTTTTTAACAAGTACTGCTCCTAACCCAATTAAACAAACTGAATGCTATAATCAACAAAATGTATCTGGAATTACTTAAAAGAAAGAGTGCAATATACAACTCAATACTAGATTGCATGTTTCTTTGACAATTATGCAAAAATCATTACAGCTTAGCTTGGAAATTTTGAAATGTTGTCCATATTTGCCAAATATTTCACCTTCAGATTACCATTTCTTTCAGTTTTTGCAGAAATGTTTTAATGAAAAGGAAAAGAATCTTAATTCCCCAAAAGACTACAAATGAAATTTAGAGTAGTT
This sequence comes from Acanthosepion pharaonis, assembly GCA_903632075.3. Taxonomy (NCBI): domain Eukaryota; kingdom Metazoa; phylum Mollusca; class Cephalopoda; order Sepiida; family Sepiidae; genus Acanthosepion; species Acanthosepion pharaonis. Next base: position 335,594 of record CAHIKZ030002473.1, on the reverse strand, counting down.
CTGAATAGGTTTCTGAGAGGAAAGAATTATGTCAAAAATAATAAAAATTCTTTTATTGAAATGAATAAAAAAAAAAAAAAAAAAAATGGATATTTTAGCCACCCAACATTTTTGTAATTTTTTTTTTTTTTTAATCTTTATAACACCACTTATAAGTATCTCTTTGTTATTGGGAAAGTCATTATAAATATTTACATTTCAAATGACAAGTGAGATAATGAAAAAAAAATAAAAAAAGACCCAAACAAGAAAATATGGCACAAATGTAGCTGCATAAGTCTATTTTCATAACCTAATACAAATGCAGTAAGTAAAAATATTGACTGATCTCGTATTTAAAAAGGGGTGATTATTTTTTACCATCACCACCAATCTGTTGATTAGAATTTATTTTGTAAATCAAAAATTTCAAGCCCTTTAAAATTGTCAAGTTTTTCTGAATCATATTTTACAATCGAGCAATGGTTTGATATTACATTATGCTTCATCCAGCTTTCAAGATTTTATTCATATGAAGAGGTGGGGATGATCACAAATTTTACAATTATTATACAAATCTACTGATATTCAGATAGCACAGTAAAAAATGAAACTGGCATGCCATGTTCCAATTCCAACTGAGTGTTTCAGTCACTTCACACGAATGCCCTTAAGAAAAAAAGTATCAAAATCCATCTCTTCTCCTAGCTGTATGTAAACATACCTGGATCTCTAACCTTGGCTTGCAAACAAGTTTCAAATGAAAACTGATCAAGCATGGGATAACAACGCTATCCTATAAAACCTATTTACTATTGAAATTGCACTGATGTGTCAACCCTATCTTCCACAAGAGGTTTCAATTAATTACTGATCATTGCTGTAGCTTGAAACTGTTTCATCAAATTCACTGACAAATTAATAAAGATTATATTTCAAATATTCTGATATTCTAATAAAGTATACTTACATTTGTTTAAATAAACCAATGTAAATTTAGAATTTTATATAAACTGATATATTGGGATATGAATCTGACTCAATACTTCCTCAAAGGAATGAATGCATGAACACATAATATATTTGCTACACATTCATTTTAAATATTATTCAGTGTCAAAATAAAAGTATTTAAAATAGAAAACTTGAGAAACAAATACTTTTGCTTTCTGATAATGCATACAAAATATATAAACCAGATGTTTTCAATGAGGAGTCAAATTCCATTCAGTCCGTTCAAATTTATCAATTTTTAAAACCTTTACACCATTGATTAATATAAAAGCAATAGATTTGGAGATTTTTTTTCTAGTATATAATACAATACTTTCTAATAATAAAAATATATTTCCACACAGTACCATACTTTTCAGGCTTTCAGAGTTTGAAAAGTGTTTACTGTCACATAGTATTTTTGCATTATTTACTTACAGGAAACTTCTGATCTTTTTTAAAACATCAATTTCATATTTTCACATATTCCAAAAATATTTTCACTACATTTGTTTTAATTATCAGAGGAAACAAAATATCCACAGCAAGACAGTAACAAATCCAAAACTTTCGCTGTGAAAGTCAACAAGAAATTTTGTTCAAAATTACTCAAAAGTTTAATAGTTGGAAATCAACCTATTTTTAGCATTTGGCAGACAAACTTATTTGAAATGATTATTGTAAGAAAAGTTTTCTGCAAACATTATAAAATTATACTTTTATAGTCTCCCAATATGAAAGCAAGTAAAGTTTTAAATGTTGCTCATCTTATCAGTTGCCACATTTGTTCTCCCTACTATACAAAAAAAAAAAAAAAAATGAACAGAGAAAAATTAGATTAAGTAATGATCAAAGACTTCATATCATAAATCTAAAGAAAGATTTAAGTATTTGCTTTTCATAAATTACACATGTATTGGTTTGTTTGTTTTTTTAAATTAACCAGTAATTCTTTAAGAATTTTCTCCTTTTGGCATATATAAAGAACAGAAATTTGTTAAAATTATTTTTGCAACCATAACACATATCAAATTGTTGCAGTAATCTGCCTGCTAGTAAAGCCATCAATATCAAATTGGTATATTCCTGAATAATCTGCAATGACGATTGGCTGAGGATCTCAAATGCAGTTAATGTGGGAGGGTTACATGACCTGAATCTAAGTAAAGAAGCAGAAGTACAACAAAGAGAACCGGGGCTGAGAGTGGAGTTGGTTGCAGGAGGGATAGTGGGAAATGAAGGAATGACAGACGATAGAGTTTCTACTCACTTCTATATAGAATTTACAGGTTCCCTGTAACCATGGAAGCAAAAATGGAATCAAAAGGAAAATAATATATAAAGAGAAATGAATACAAGAAGATATAAAAGAAAAAAAAAAAAAAAAAAATTGTTAGGTTGCTAATGGTTTAAACCCTATTGGCAAAATCTTTCCATGCACACACCTTAAAGGATTTTTCTTTCTTTCTTTTTCATTTTCAGACCCATAAATCAAAGTGTTTACTGCTTCTAAGACGAATAGAAGGAAAGAATGAAAAAGAAATTTGAAAATCACAACACTCTCTATCACTTACACTATCATCAGAGGATAAAATATAATCAGTGACAATCTGGATTTTGATAGTTTTGGAAAGTGACTTTTCAATGAAGTGTTAATTTTGTTGTTTTGGTTTATATATAATACTAAAAATAAATCAGATACAACTGAATTTTTATTGTCATGAAATAGGATTGAAAACTATTGATAAAGATATCAGTACACAACCTTAACTAAAACAGCCAACAAATTTAGAACATGCAGGTCAAAAGTTAGATTATTATGCATTTTCAGTGGAAAAAAAAAAAAAAGATTTATTCAAGTAAGTTTGATCTTTAGGCACAATTTAATTGGTATTTTATACACAGTCGCAAGGTTTATTTTACATTTTAAGGTGTTAAAAAGAGACATTAAAATTTGAATGTTTTATTATTATCAATGCACCAAACTACCAAATCAATTGCCCATTATTTTTTCTTCATTACTATGAAATATTTTTGCATTTGTATCTTAGCCATCAAATTATATTCAATTATATAAATCAATAAATAACATTTTTAAGTTGCTCTCCCTTAAAATGATGGTAATTGCAAGGTATGTCTAAATATTGATTTCCAAAAGTTTGATCAAATACAACTTAGAAAAAAATGATTAACAATAAATAACAAATACAGCATCATTTTTTTTTTCTTTTTAATTCTATTAAGTTTTTTAAGAATTATGTATTCACATTTTTTGTCAAGTTTCACCTTGAAAGATTCTTTTAATTTTCTGGATCCTTTTAGAATCATTCTTCATTATGATTTTCACTTTCAAGGTAATATAACAAAATGGCATATTTCAATACAGTTGCTTGGCCATGTTCTTGAACTTCTTTTTAAAATAATATTTACTATAAAATATATATGAAATTTTTCTTTTAATTTGATTGTTAAATCTTTTATATCACTAAATCACAGAATGAATTAAATATCATCTAACATGATATAAATTTCCTTAATCAGAAAAGATGAAAACACATTCACTGCAATAGTCATTTTTCTTCAGAAGGCTGCAGATTAAAAGATGCAGAAATACACCATTTGGGATATAACTTATTTTCTTGCCTATCCATATTCTCTTAACTCATTTCAACATTTTCTTTCCTACCTCTCTCTTGATTTAGAATTCTTCTCATTCCTTTACCTTCTAAGATTCCTTTCCTCTTCATTCTGTTTTCTTAAATATGGCTAACAAAGAAACTGAAAGGAAACTAAGAATCAAGGATTATAAAAATATCTGCACACAAGACAGCATTAGGAAATAGAATCAATATTCATTCAACAGGAAGAAGTCATGATGAACAACCCAAATGAATAAGAAAGAGGAATACCACAGTTACAGTAGAATATCTTATAGTATTTTAGAAAAGGTGATGGAAGATCCAATGCTGAATCCTCAGAATAGGGATCTGTCTTAATTTACTGAAATTCCTTTTCACCATAATAGTGTACATAAAAAGCATCCGTAAAAACATTTTCCACCTATTTAAATCAATTTCTATTTTAATGACAAAATGAGAAGACATTTTTAAGAGAATTATAATGAAAAAGTCAATACCAATTAAAATTTAAAAACATGAAAAAATATGAGAAAATAAAAACAAAATTAAGAGAAAAAAAAAGCAAAACCTAAAATTTATAGTCATTCAAGCAACACATCAGCACATATTCAATTAAAGTTCTTTCATCCCTGCTTTATTTCAATTCTAAAATATTTTTTTTAAATTTTGGCAAAAATATCCAATTACCGATAGAATATCTAGTAACAAAATTACAACGCATATTATTCAAGTAAATATTACTTTTTATTAATATTTTTTAGTTTATTAACATCTTTTGTTAAACCCACCATCTTAATATTAACTTAATGGTCATTAGAACATTATTTTGTTTTTCTAATTCTTCAACTCTATAATTTGAAGACTTAGAAAAATAAAATAAAAATAAATTTTGCTTTTGTTTAAGAATTGGATACTTTGTATAATTATTTTGGCATATTTTGATATTTTTGGCATATTTGAATCTTGCAAAAAAGTTCTGGTTATTCAGTTACTTTTCATGCAAATAACATTCTGGACAAGGTCTATTAAATTTCCATTTAAAGTGCTTGTTATATATATATATATATATATATATATATATATATATATATATATATATACACACACACACACACACACATTATTAGACGGTTATTAATTTGATACTTTTAAAACCATTTATTTCATTTGATAAGACACTGAGGGTGTTGAAACAAAACGTCTATTTTTGTAGTGATTTTATAACATATTAATGTTATAAATTTTTTTTTTTATAAAAAATAATTATATCTGCTCTACTTTGTATTGAGCAATCTTTTAAGAATAGTAATTGTTGGTTATTGGAATTCATTCCGTATACACCAATTATATACTTGGGTATATATATATATATATATATATATATATATATATATATGCTGAGAATAAACAGAGTGACTAGTATTTCTCAACAGACAGCACATGCATTAGGTAACATCATTAAAAGCAAATATTTTTACCCTTAACGTTGCTCATATACATCAGGGAAGTGTTTCTTTAATACATGACAAATTTGTTACATTTTACTAACTAGTCAAGGCAGGTGTTCATCATATAAAAATAAAGAATCCATATTTACTGGAGAAAATAAACTACACAGCAGTTAATATCAATTTTCTCTTTTATCCAGAACTAATATTTTCAGGATAATAACCTTAAGCTTAAAAAAATAAAAAAAGGAGGAGAGAGACTATCAGATTAATATCTTTTTACAACCATTTTCTCATATTTGTTATTTTATTATTCAGATATTGTGGAGGGAGAATTTTTTTTTTTATTAAATGTGACATGACTCAACACTTCCCACTCACCTAACTTGTTTTTGTGACCTATCAGCCCAGAAGAACTTTCTACATCTCAAGGTCTTCTGTTAGTATAAGTAGCCAGATTGTATCCATTGCTGACTTGCTAGGTCTATCACATAGCTTACAGCACCTAGTATTTCCTAGCTAAGTACTGACCAAGCTCAACATTGCTTAACTTCAGTGATTGGACAAGAACCTATGTTTCAACTAGATATGGCCACAAGAAGCAAGACAACAATGATTAACATACAAATCTTGAGATCAAATGTCATAACAACAAAAAATAGTTTTATTAGTTTAATCTCTAGTCACATTCCAAATTATATATGCAATATAACATCTAAATACAATCTGAGATGTCAATTGAATTAGTGATGAAGACAAAAAAATGTCGGAAAAATATTTCCAATCAAAAAAACATCCTATCAGTGATACTATAGAATTATAAGTTACATGATGAAATTTTTAACTTTCCACATCAATTCTGTGCAATCCTTTTAAACAAACATATCTTCACAATTTTCAAGTAAAAAAAAAAAATGAACCAAAATTGGGATAAATGTTTTCATGCAAAGCATACTGCCATTTCTGCAAGAGAAATATCCACCAGCAATTTGAAGATAATCAAGAAGTCCTATAAATGACCAATGTTCATTAACAAATGAACAGTTTGTGAGTAACATAAATGGGGAAAGAAATATAGAACAGAAAACACTGAAATCGAATGAAAGTTAACAAGTTGATGAGATAGGTGTAGTAATCAAAGACACCTATAACTAATTTTAGTTTAAAAAGAAAAGGAAAAAAACAAAAACAAAAGAACAGCCACATAAAAATTTGAATATTTTTCATAATGTCAAGAAATAGAAAAATATCAGCTGTTAGTGTTAGCTTGCACAAAGCCTTGGTTGTCTCAATATTTCTTTTGGGCAGCAAGCATTAGACACACACAGCAGGATTGTGAGCAAACCAAAGTTGTCCAGGATCTGATTTTGGTTAAAAGTCTCACAATTTTATACATTGGTTGGTTATCTGCCTAATATAGTTAAGACCCATCTTAGCAATAAGGGAAAGGGGATTCTTAACACAGTTTGATTACAGTGCATGTCACAACATCTGGCTCAAGATTATCCTGTTGAGAATATTTTCAAGAAGGGGGAAAAATGGAATAATAATGTTAAGGAAAAGCCAGAATTCCTAACAGATGAAGATAAACTAGCAGGTCTCTTTTAGCACTCAACATAGCCTCCTATTCACAGTAACAGATTCTGTCTGAAGGCCACATTTTATATTTTACACTGAGTAATGATAGGAGCAAAAATTAGCAAATGTTCTGACAATTATTTATTTGAATGTAGATGAGGAGAAAAGCAGAAAATCATTTCAATATTTCAAATTGCTTCAGAGTAGATAAAATCAGGTGGTAACAATAATTTCCATAATATCAACAACATCAGTGTCCAACTAAGATGGAGGTGGTTTATTAAACTGGCTATAATACTTATGCTTATTATAACTTAACTAGACATCCACTTTATGATAACTAAAACAAAGAGAAATGTTGATCAGAACACAAGAAAACATTTTGTAAAAACCTTTCAATGGTGATTTATCTTCAAATACTTATTCAATGTGATATTTTAATTAATAGTGTGTGCACATACACACTGTTTTGTGTGTGATATGAAAAGGACATAAAAATGAATGATGTCAGTAAAAAAAAAAAAATTCTGTGTAGGCAGGTATTTTTACAAGAATTTTAAAAATTACTGACCAAGTAAAAAAAAAAAAAACACACACTGGAAATTAGTATTACAAAGTTTTAAAGAAAAACTCTTCATAATCCTGATTTTATGAATATCTGCATTAGTCAACTACAAATGAATGATACAGGTTATTCTTGGAATAAATCCAAATATTCTAACCACTTATATACAACTGAAATATACTTTTCCGTTTAAATTATGTTTTTTTATTCTAACTTGGTGATTCTCAACTGCCATGCTGCAAAATATTGTCACAGCACAACACACGTGTGTGTGTGTGTGTGTGTGTAAGTACTAATGGTACAATGCTTTTAAACTTTTTCAAATAATTCTTTTCACTTTCTTTGATTATGTTATTTTAAATACAGTTTTAATATTCATTTTTAAAAAGGATTTTTATTTTTTAACTTTTTAAAATTTTTCTTTATTTAGATAAATAAATATTAACTTTTTTTTTTAATTGTATTCAACAGTCTTCTTTAATTCCAAATTTTTACAAAGTTATATTGAATTATTAATATTGTTAGTTTCTGAAATGCAACACTGAGAGTTGATTTAATAATTTTCCAATTTTTAAATAACATTAAAAATAAGAAGCAAGAAAGACTACAAAGTGGTTCAAAAATGTTGTCACCCCTACATAATATAATTTTCTATTTCACATGGCTGAGCTCCTACACAAAAATAAAGGTGTTTATACAGACCTTCTCAATGTAACAGCAACAATGAAAGTGAATAATCTGAATCCAGTATATATGCTTTGTATTACTGTATTTCTTGTTCTTCTATCGTCTTTCAGAACACTTTGTATATTCAACTTAAAAAATGAGGGTCTACTTAGACCAAACATTGAAGAAAAATTTTACAACACCAGACACGTTTCACAATAAATAAGCTACACAAATAGTTGAATAGAAATATTGAAATAAAGTAAATTCATATTTGTGTGTGTATTTTCTTTTAAATCTATGGTTTTATTTCATAATATGTGTGCCCTGATATTTTATTTTATGTGTGCCCTTTTATTTCATAATATGTGTGCCCTGATATTTTCATTTGCTTCTTGGTGTGCTGTTGCTTAATAAGGTTGAAAAATGTAGTTGTAACTGAACCAAACTATATTCTTCATTCAACCTATATGTAGATTGTTTTCATTCATACTAGAGGAATTTCTCACATCAGTTAATTTGTCCTTGTGATGCAGGTTGCTTTTTCTACCAAAGTAGAAAATATGACTTTCAGTACCTGGTACAGAAACTGAACTTACAACAAACAGGTATAAACTTGTCCAGTACTATTTAATATTGTCTGAAAGATGAAACTACCTTTGAATACTATCCTGTTGTTGAATGATTACAATTCATCAGAATCCTTTCTTCCTTTGATGATGACAGTGGCAGTTTTCACAGCCACTATTTTGCTTGCAGGTGAGTAGTTAGTTTGAAGAGCATCCCTTATGATGAGCAGCTGTTGACATATGTATTGTTACCACTGATAAGTTTTGCTCTTACAAGCATTTATAAGAAAATAGCAATAGGAGGCTCACAAAAAAGATCCAAATGTCTAAAATCTAGAATCATAATTCAAAAATGTATAAATCAGTCTGATGAGTCCAAAGTCAAAAATGCTGTGTGCATAAATCAAAAAGGGGTAAAAAAAAAAAAAAAATGTATCCAAAACCCACAATGCAAAATTCTTTATGAAAAAAGTACCAAAAAAGTCCAAAGAAATGTTTTTTTATTGGGGGAAAGAAACATTATGATTGGCCAAGAATGGTAGGGAAGTGCAAATAAGTCTACAAATAACACAAATTCTTTTTCAAGGTAAGTTTTCTCCTTTATCACTATAATCTCACCACAAGGAAGAATTAACCAATATTCTCAAATATGGGCAGACAAATAAGAATATATGCTCATGAAATGGATAAAATGTTTATTATGATATGTTAACAAGGTCAGAGAATATAACAGAAAACATTAAGATTAATCCAAAAAGATTAATGTGTGATTTTCATGTATTTCAACCTAAATATTTTTGAAAAGATATGTAATCGATTGGAGTTGGGCAGCAAAATCAGCCATGTATGTAATTGCAGTAATAAAAAAAACATTGTTATTCATTTTTTAGAGATATCAGAAACAGAGATTAAGACAATTTATCAATTTTTTGACAAAGATTAGATTTGTCAGTGCAAGGGAGATTTGCCATAAGAACCTCATCCTCCCTCCTTTTCATTCATAACTCTCTCAATACATAAAAGATATTATTTGAGAACCTATCAAGATAGAACAAAAAGTAGAAACTATCACATAAAGGACTGGAGTCAGGCCAAAGGTAAGTAGAAAAAAACGAAATTATAATTCTCAGAATTAAATTCACTGAATGACCAAATGAATGATAAGCCATGCAAATAATGGTGAAAAAAAAAGAAAAAAAGTATCCAATAGAAAATGAAATCTGATTTAAGTAAATAGAAAAAATAACTGGGAGGAGAGAAGGTACAAAGTTAAGGGAGAAAATATTATGAATGTGTCTACGAAATAGCTTAAGAGAATGAACAAAAAATATGGAAATTAAATGCTGCAAAAGAAAAGGAAGGAAAGGATTAACAAGAAAGAGAAAAGACAGTGAAGCAAAAGAAGGAAGTGGGGAATAACTAGAGGAAAGGATAAATAAGGAGGAGAAGGACAATAAAAACATTCAAAAGGGAAGCAGAGTACAACATTTTTTTTTTTTAATCATTGAAAGGATCTATTTTATTTTTAGCTAACACATGAAAATTAAGGAAACACCCTTAGCTTAATTTTCTTGACTCTGTAAGGATGGACTTGGTAGTGTAAATTTAATATGTGGAAGCTGAACTGAATACCATGACACAATGTTCTAACAGAAAATTAGAATTTAATTTATTGTCCCAGGAACAGTTAACTTCAAATTTTAAAAAATAGTCTGTGAAGAATATATAATTTGGGATCTTTTACTAAGAAAAAAAAAATACTTATTCTATTATTTTTTTTTCATAGGTCAAAAAGGAAGTTATTTTAAATTAAATTTGCCACAGGACGTATCATATATATATATATATATATATATATATATATATATATAATATCTTCACACACATTCATCTCACAGTTTGTTTGCTATCGAACTCCTCCTCCATAACCATATATATATTCTGAAACTACATTATCCAGGGTACTTGGATAAGTATATTTCATTTTAATTAAAGGGGGTATGAGAGTGGAGGGGATCACAAACCATTTAATTAATTTAAATCAAAGGAAAAAAATTAAATTTGAACAAGGAAATAACTCCTATCCAAAATATAGAAGGAAAAAGCCAGAAGATTGTGGTCACATCAGCAAAATGATACACTATGAAAGTAAAGTTGAGCAAGAAATTACTAATAGTGGATAGTGCCTTACAATGCATATTTGTTAGGACAACTGTCATATCAATGTTGAACTCTGTCATCAATTCATTCATCAAATACATATATTCATGCATCAAATACATATCACGGTAAAAAACCAACCTGTTTTTGCACAAACCCCTCACTGAATTTTTTTCCCTTTGAAATTTAAATTTGAACACAGGAATGACTCCTATCCAAAATATAGAAGGAGAAAGCCAGAAGATGGAGGTCACATCAGCAAGGTCATTGAGTAATATTGAAATGCATCATTTTTCTCTACAAATTATAACAATGATTTAGAATCATTTTCTTACAAAAAAAAAAAATGTGAAATACGCAGCAAGGCATTGTTAATTCTTATTGTGTATAAATAAATGTATATATATATATATATAACCACTTCTGATGATGGCTCATCTTTCGAAAAAAATTAATATTTGATGAACAGCATAATAAAAAATATCCAAATGTTAGACAGTTTTTGTCTTTATTTTCTCCTTCAAACTATATAAAAGCTTAGAATGACTCTTAATCAAACATAATAGATATTAGTTTTAACTATATATATATATATATATATATATATATATATATATATATATATATATATATATATTGAATATTTAACCAACTTTTAGAAAGTGAACATCATTTTTCTATTGTAATTAAAACTAGTAAAATATATTTCTAATTAAATAATTAAAATTTCATAAAAGATTACTATATATTGTAATATTTTGACTAAGAATTCCAACACAAAGATCTTTTTAGAAACATTTATTGAGCATTGCCTCTCTTGGGACAGGAAATATATACAGTTTTTGTTTATTATTAATTGTACAATTTTACTGCAAAAATAACACTAGACATTGTTTCTTCATTTTATTCTCTTAAAATAAAAGAAATAATAACATTTTGTTCCTAATTTTCTTAAAACCAACTGATGTTATATTGCTATGATTCCCACCACTTACATCTGTATCATGACAAAATACAAAACCAAAAATAAACTAAATTATCTACACATATTTGCATTAGTCTTTTAACAAAAACTTTCAAAAATGGAAATTTCTAGCCTTTTTATGTAAATTTGATGAGTAAACAGAAGGATTTAAAAAAAAAAAAATCATATATAGAAAAGAGAAAATTTTAAAATCCATTTAGACTGTTTCATAGATTATCACAAATTTAATAAAAGTATGATGAGTTTACTTCCAATACAATTTTTCAGTTTGATATTTTCTTATACACTTAAAACTGAAATAAGTTAAGAGTAAAAAATAATTTACTCCAACACATTTATCTACATAAATATAACTACTTAAGTACTTTGTTATTCAGACAAGCATGCTCATTATGGTAGTTATGTTCACAGTTTGGCCATTCCAGCTTTCTTCAACTGTTATTTGTATTTCCAAAGACAGACAGCACAACAAAAATGACTTGAGCATGACAGATGAGTATGCTGGTCCAAATAGCAAAGTATATAATAATGTGAATTCTTCATCTAAAAAATTCTGTCCAAAAATATTTAAGTATGATACTTCTGCTTTATATGCTTACAATTATAAACATTCAATGAAATGTATTCTTTTATTTCACAATGACTCAGACACAGGAACATGCAAATGTGTGTGCGTCGTCCCAAAAATCTGACACATAGGGAAAGTATAAAAGAAACATACTGGGACTGTTTTTTCTATTTATCAGTTATATTATCATTTACAATACATATATATATGTGTATGTGTGTGTATGTTATTTTAATAGATACAAATATTTAAGTAAATTCTTTGTTTATAATAAACAGTATTAACTACATTACTGGCCTGAATGTCCAAGAAATTTCATAGAAAATGTGTGTCCTCCAACAGGAATAGAATCTGTATCCTACACAAAACCATCATATAGCTTGACATGCTAGATCATTTAGCTACAGAGGAAGCATTTGGTTAGCAAGGTTTTAGGTAAGATACAAGTTCAATTCCTGTCAGAGGACAAATTTTCTATGAAATTTCTCAAATATTCAAGCAAATAAATAAATTTTTTTTAATTTTTATAATAAACCGAAATTTATTCAATATTTGTATAATAAAATAATATATAAAAATAAATGTATTAAAATAATTATTGGACTTAGTTCATTTCATAATATATTTATATAAAGAAAACAAATCAAAGCAAAATAAATTCTAGTGTTAAATACATGTCTTATAGAGCCAGACTCATGTGCATGTGTGAATGAGGGACACACTCATTGTCTTCAATGGATGAATGTCCAACAATTCAGCTCCCAAAATTGAAGAGTCACATGCATGATTTGGTTATAAACAGTGTTATTTTTTACCAGTCACACAATTTTGAAAGAAATGAATACATAAACTGGTGCATATAGTGTGTGAAAATTTTTTATCCCCCAGGATAATTTTAAAAATTAGATCCTCAGACTTTTGAATTTGGAGCTGTCCTCCTCTTAAGACTGGTTGTGAAGAGCCCAGTATGTTCTATTTAACCTAGGTACCTCCATGAGATTGCTAAAAAAAGAGCATAGCATGATGAAAAAGACGCCAAACTTGACGAAAACAAAATTTTATCGTCTAAATGTTTATTATTATTAAGAGGAAAGGTCAAAGTATTTTTGGGGTATTTTTTTCCATTTTTTAATCGTTCCTAGCACGTCCGAAATTTTAGTTAAAAAATCTAGTTTTTTTTTTTGAGTCAGCAAAATTGATCATTTTTTTTTTATTTTAAAAAAACTGGAAATCTGACTTTGAAATTTTTTAAATATCAATTATCATTTTTTCAAAACTTATTTTAAGAAAATCAGAAATTATAATGTTTATTTAAAATATTTTGAACCAAACTTAACTTAGCTTTTGTGCCAAAAAGATGTAATTTGAAAATAAAACAAAGCATGTCATAAACTTTCGCGTCTCTTGACATGTGATGAATGATATATTTACTGAATTCCATGAGGCTAATTTGTTCTACGGAAGGAGAAAAGTGAAATAATTTACATTTACGTGAACAAATTATTTACCTCGTTATTTTTAACGAAAACATTCAGCAGTCTAATTTTTTTTTTTTTTTTTGTACTTAGCTTTCACCTTTACGTTTATGATGCTTTATGGGAAATATATTGAAAAGAAAATTAAAATAAAACTGTTAAGAGTGACATTAAATTTCATATTTCTTAAGAAAGGTATCTAATTAATTTATAGGTACCTTTCTTATGAAATTTTATCAGAATTGTACATAAAATACTATAATTTTATGTACATTTATTACATTCTACTGTTATTTGTATTTCCATTCATTTTATTATTAATTTTGATATTTCATTTATGGAAAAATGTCATAACTGAGATTAATATAAAAAATAAGATCATATAAATTTCATAAGATGATACTGATACTTGTAGGTACCCTTCTCAGTTGAAATTGAAAAATCAAATTAACTTCTCCACACGTGTTTTTCAAGAAAAAGTAAAGGCCTTAACAGCGGAGAACAATGCTTAACTCAAATAATGCAACTTAATTATATTCTGGTTGGTCTTCCGTATTTTATAATTACAGCTCGATTATAAACACAAAATTACATTTCTTAATTACTGGGTATCTTCTGATTAGTCAAAATGATACAATTTACAACGCGCTAAAAAAAAAATCTATCTCATAAGGACACTTATGAAAAAGCGATGCTGACTTTTAACTAATTTTATAATATTTTAACAACTTAAATGTAAAATCTATTATAATTAATGAAATAACAAATAATTGTATTAAAAATCATTTTTCATCGAAAAAATTTTTTTTGCTTTCAGAAAATATTGTCCATATTCATAAAAACAACTAAAAAGCAAATAAAAAGCATTTGAAATTAAATAATATCTTTGTTTTATTGAGTTTTGTATGTTACAATTCAGAGCTGATTTTCAGGTACTGGGTATCAATTAAAAACAAAAAAAAAAAACAACATGATTTGCATTCCTCAAAGCCCTGTGCTTTTAATTATTGTAATCACTAAAACCGATTTAATCAATTTCTAGCGTTTTCATAAAATTAGTTATGGGGGGTAATAAATATTTTTTTTAAAATATTTCTACCATGACTTTCATAAAAAAAAAATATTTATAATAATTTCGATCATCTGTGAATAGTTCTGAAAGTTTCATTAACATCCGATAATTATTTCTATTTTGCACGATTTTTCAAATTAATGTGTCATACCAAAAAAAAAACGTGCTAAAAATTGTCTGTTATTTACTAGTTCCGCTGATACAAATAGAAAAAAGGTTTTTTTTATCAAAATTTAGTTCTAAAAAAGAAGGAAAATTTTTTAAAAATAATTAAAAAAAACTTGGTCTTTCCTCTTAATAATAACATAAGCATTTAGACAATAAAATTTTGTTTTTGGCAAGGTTGGCGTCTTTTTTCATCAAGCTATGCTCTTTTTTTAGCGATTTCATGGAGGTACCTAATTTAAAATATAGCCAAGTAGAGATTAGATGGATTCATACCTTTTTTCAAAACAATTTTGCATTTAAAAAATGTAACAACTCAACTGGAATTTGAAACTTGACTAATTTGGAATGAGAAATCACACACACACATATTTTCTGTTTATATGTTATTTTTATAGGTATAATTTATTTAAGTAAATGCTCTTTTTTTAATTAAACAGTATTAATTACATTTACTGACTAGAATATTCAAAAAATTTGTAAAAAATATGTATTGTGGTTAACAGCAATGTCAGATCAAATTACAGTAAATCAAGAGTTACAGGTTCGATACTGTCAGAAGAAATGACATTTTTCTATGAAAAAAATCTCAAACATTCAGGCTGGTAAATGTAATTAATACTGTTTAATTAAAATCAGGTCATTTATTTAAATAAATTATGCCTATAAAAATAACAAACAGAAAATATATTAATTGTCAGACTTGATCCATTTCATTATATATATATATATATATATATATATATATATATATTACACACACACACACACAAAAAAAATCAGTCAGTTATGTGCCGTGCGTGATACATGCTTAGGCGATCATTTATCTTTTGATACTTGACTGACGAGGCAGATTTTTTCCCCGCAGTAGGTTGCCATTTCTTTCTGCAGTAGACCAGTTGCCATCCAAGGCTATAGAACCCAGTCTGTACTGCTATTTACCCATAGGTGGGGGGAGAAGAAGAGGAGGATTCATACTTTTTCCAAGAGTATTAGCATGTAAGTGAATGTAATGGAATTTGAACTCAGCTCTCCAATTTCTCAATCCAAACTACTATCCATTGCTATACAAAATATCAAAATCAAAGCAAATCCTGAAAATGTTGCCAAAATATTTTTGTTTGTTCATTAAAAATAATAATCTTGTTCCAAAAATTGATTATATCAAATCTTTTCTTGACAATCACTGGTAATGGTATACACAAAAATATTTCAAATATCTTATGGATAGAAATGTATACACCAAGCACTGGGAATAGATTAATTGATATAACAACAATTTCCTGTTTTTAATTGAAATTTGTAAGAATTGTCATTAAGCCAGTTCTGAAGATAGAGACTAAGATCATTTCTGTATTCCAATCTGTAAATATTGCATTCTAATGAATATTATTAATGGGAAACCTAATGCTTCATAGAACAGTAAATTTTTGTCAAATTAATTACTAATTATACTTATATTTTTGTTACTTTAAGAACTAATTAAATAAAAGGCCATTATATAACTTTCTATGAAATAAATTATTTAACAACAAAAAGAATAACTAGCTTCAATGTGAAAATAGAAAATTTTTGACAACTTGAGCATCCACTTTGAGAACCAATATGCTGATTGACAAAAGGGAACAAATAAGATAAAAACAAATAAGAGTTGAATTTTGTATTCATGTCTTTGCCAAGAGGAGAAATATAAAAGAAAACAAAATCAACAACAACAAAAAGATTATACTATAGGCCCACTTTTCTAGTATCTATCCCTTAAACCATTTCATATTCCTGCTTTAAAAAATAATTTTGGTTTTTGTTTCAATAACTCCAAAAAGGATACATGAAATTTGAAGAATATTCATAGAAAGAGTCAAGGCTTTGTCAAACATTCAAAATAAATTATGTACACAACACAAAGAAATAAATGCAGTCTCTTAAAGTGCTTCCAAAGCAGGAATATGAAATATGTTAATTTATATGTGGACACATAAATACTTTTGACATTTACAACAGTTTACTAATTAAGTTTTACAACTATCTTATACTAATGCATTCTTTTTCAAGGAATCCAAATTCAGTTTCATTTAAATGAGTTCCTCATCCACTTCATATTCAAAATAAAACTAACATTTTGGGAAAAAAATCATTTCTTACCAAGATTAACTCATTTAAATACTGCATTTCCATTAGTTATTTGATCCATTTAGAGAGAAGCATACATATAACAAAGATGGCAGCCACCATATTGTCTAATTTCTGAGTTAATGAGTTAATGATAGTTTACATTCATTATAACTTCATTTTCCTCAATCTGAAGTTAAAATGAGTGATAAACAGAAACACATCAAGCAAATGTTTGGTACATAGCAGAAATGATGTTTCAAGTTAAAATTATTTTACATTTTAAATAGTGTTTATATACAGTGATTGTAAAACCAAGATTTTTATGCTAATATTCATCTAATTTGTAGAAACTCAATTTTGAATAGTCATTGAATTAATTTGATTGCAAACAACTTTCCAGCTTTATTAATTTATACATGACTCTGGTCACCTTCAGTTAATAAAGTTTAGAACCATTGTTTTTCAATTCAAAAAAAGAAACAAAAACAATACCCCACATTCCAAAAGAAAAATTACCAAGTCATATACTGAGTTTTCTAGTGAACAATATTCAATATATATAAATTCTGATCACACTAATATCCCACACATTGAGTGCTGGCGACAATAAAACAGTATTTCAATGTATAATAGCAGAACTAAAGTGTAGTTTCAAAAATAATACAAATGTACACACAAATATCAATGACATATCCACATATTACAAATATATATTCACACATAATATCTGGTATGGTTCCACTATCTTTTATTGGCCAATAATGAAATCTTTGCCTTCCAGAAAAAAAAAATGACCATTCTAAAAAAATATATAAATAACCCAAAATTACTAAACAACAATTTCCAATTTATGGCCACATAAAACCAAATAGCTCTAGAAAAATGTTGAATCACATTGATTTCAATTCTTGCCAGATATCCTCAATGTTTATTTTTTTAATATATATCTATATTCATTTATATTTTGTTTATGTTCAGATTTAGAAATATGAATGTATATTTACTGGTATGGAAAAGTGTATTGCTATTTGCTTGTATGCATGTTTATGTTATTTAAATAATATTTAATTTTGTATGTATCATTATTTCTTTTAAAGTATGGATGTGTATTTATATATATGCATTTGTAATTATGTGATTTGTGTGTGAGTATGCAACTATGGATATACGATTGTGTGTACATGCATGCATGCATATATGGTTATTTTTGTGTATGTGCATCTATGGATATATGTTTCTGTGTGCATGCATCAATGGATATGCAGTGCAGTACATAATTATAAGGCCAGCTGAATTTTATCCTTAAACTTTAGCAACTGAGATAATTTAATATTTTGTATATTATTATATAGTATTAATAATCTGAAAGTTTCAAATAATTGTTGTGAGTAGAAAATCAGTTATTGTAAAATTATTCAAAAACTCAAAAAACAATTGGTGCATAATTATAAGGCCATTTTAAAAAAAGAGCATTGCAAGTTAAAATAATTTAAATCAACAATCGCTTAAAATTTTATAAATTATTATTAATAACTCACCATCATTTGCACAGTACAAAATTGACATAATCTTGTACCCAAAAGCAGAGTTTAAGTGAATTTGAAAAAGGTCAAATAATCAAAGTCAAAAATAAAAATTTCATTAGTAGAGAAATTACAGTTGAACTAAACATTCAAAAATGGGAAGATGCAGCATTTTCTGATGAAAAAATAATTAATTTGGACATTCCAAATAGGTTATCTTATTAATGGCATGACCTTAGAAAAGAAAAGTTGGTCTTTTCCAAGGTGTGCAAGGAGGAGGGAGTTTTATGAATTGGGCAGCATTTGGATTCAAAGGCAAAACTCCAATTGTTTTCATTGACACAGGACTTGATTCTTTGGGTTATCAGAATTTGTTGTCTATTGCTCTTTTGCCTTATAGAAAAAAAATTGGTGGTTGAAATTTGGTGTTTCAGCAAGACAACGCTCCTGTTCACAAAGCCAGGTCCCACTTTGGAATGGTTTCAAGCTAACCAAATAAATGGATTGGCTTGACAGATCACCTGATCTCAATCCTATGAAGAACCTTTGGGGATATTGGTTAGACGAGTATACAAGAATGGGCATGACAATTAATAATGACATTAAAAACAAAGAAGAGCTCAAAAGTGAAGTTTTGAAAGCTTGAGATTCAATTAACCAAAACGACACTCAGAATTTAATCTTTTCTATGAAAAATAGACTGATTGAAGTAACAGCCAATCATGGAAAACAAACTAAATATTAATTTCTATGAATTTTTAGTGTTTGTCACTTTTGTAATAAAAATTTTTAATGGCCTTATAATTATGCACCAATCATTTTTCAAGTTTTTGAATAATTTTACAATAACTGATTTTCTACAACATAGTAATTAATTGAAACTCTCAGATTATTAAGGCTATATAATAATATACAAAATATAAAAAAATTAGCTCAATTGCTAAAGTTTAAGGATGAAATTCAGCTGGCATTATAATTATGTACCGCACTGTATGTTTGTGTGTGTGTGTGTGCGCGCATCTATGGATGGATATAAACTGTGCAATGAATTACTAACGAGGTGACAATTTTCCATTTTGTCTACACGTTGGAATTTAACAAAATTTCCACAGAATGATGGCAACAGTTATATGCAATGCACGTCCTGTGTAAAAACTGTAAGGTTTTGCATGAGTGTAAACAAGCCATAGCCATTTGTATGAGTACCACAATACTTCAGTGTTCCAAATTATTAACGAGTGACTTCATAATCATGCAATTATAGGTCATTTCTGAGAAGTCTGTTATAACATCTGGACTTGCAAAAGGTAAATCAACATTAGAAATATCCAAAATGATTGGAAGATATCACCAAACTGTGAAAAGATTTGTTGCAGTTCCTATGCAGGTACATAAGCAGGCCAATAAGGGTCACTCAATGGTTGTTTCTCAAAGCTCTGACACAAATTAAACGTAAAGCTGTAAATAACTCAGGCCTGACTAGTGGAGAACTTTTCAGGTGCATTGGAGAAGAAACTGCGTCCAGAACTAGTCAATGTCATCTCTTGAAAAAAGGTCAAGAAATCATTGTGACAGATGATAATGCCTCCATTGACAAAAACACATGTACAAAAGTGTCTGAAATGGGCAGAAGATAACATGATGAATCTCGTGGTACCATTGATGGCCCTGACAGTTGGAGCAAAGGTTGGGTCATAAACAGATGACATTGTCATCAACACTTGAGATGCCAACAAGGAGGAGGGTGTATCATGGTTTGGGCTAGTATTATTGGAGGTATCACATTTGGTCTGTGGAAAGTGCCTGATGGTATTAAAATGACTGCAGATGCTTATATAGCCTCCTGAGTGAACACCTTGAGCCTTGGTTTAAAAAAAAACAAAACAAAAAAACACACACACACACACACACACAAAAGGATCATGTTCAGGAGAACCATCATATTTATGCAAGATAATGCTCCCTCACATGCAGCAGAAAACTACAGAATACTTGCAACAATTAAATTTCTATAGAACTGCGAAAATGAACTAGCCAGCCAATTATTCAGACTTAAACTCAATCAAAAATTTGTGGGACATTCTGATGCAACTGATTTACGAAAATGGATGCCAATTTAGAAGTAAGGAGGACTTGTAGCAGGCAATAGTGAATGTATCATGTGGAATTATATCAGAGAAGATTCAGAAATTGACATGTTTCATAGACCAGCGCCTTATCAATGTCATTTCAAAAAGAGGATCACATTTCCTTATTAACCAGTTCTATTATTATTATTATTTTTTTTAACTGTGTTTTCCATTTATTTCATGTTGGTTATTGTATGTGTCCATTACAATCTGTATATGAAGCAATTAAAGTGTTATTTTCTTGTTTAAATGAGTTTTAATTACACCTTGCTAACAATTTAGAACAGTTATAATTTAAGTAAAATAAGGTAATTGACTAGTTTCAGTGTATTTTTGCAGAACTTTACACTTATTTATAATGTACTAGTAGTAGAGCCCGGCGTTACCCGAGGATGTAACAGTAAGAGATAGATAAAATATCGACCATCATAAAAACTGAAAAATAAAATTGACAAAGATTATTGTTTAAGGTTGACGGACATGCATGTCTTAATTAGCTTTTTTTTGTTTCGTTTTTTCTTTTTTTTTTTTTACGAATAAGTCAAACCCAAACTCAAACAAAAACATTGTTTTCAAAACGTTATGAGTCTACTGATTGAATAGAATTTTATTATAAACAATTGTCTTGTAAATGGAATTGTTAAAGCATTCTGAATGTAAAAATAAAGAAAAAAGTGTGCAAGACAATAAGAAACACTACCTGCCAAAAACAAAAGTGAAGTTTTGTTGAAATCAATTGAAAAATGTAGGAAATCCGATCCCATATATAAACGAACACACACACACACACAAACAACCTGGGTTTTATAATAAGTATAACTTGATATGAGTTGTCCCCCTTTCATTCCCAACAGCGATGCCTCTTAATCGTGTTTTCAAATTGATTTCGTGCAAAAGCAATTGTGTTTTTCCAATTTTTGGCACTGTCAGAACCACCGCAATGTAATTTTACATAGTCTTGTGAAGTTTTGTTGAAATCGGTTGAAAAATGTAGGAAATCCAATCCAATATATAAACGTACAGACACACACACACAACCTGGGTTTTATAATAAGTATGATGTGCATATAACTGTTGCCATCATTTTGTGAAAATTTTGTTAAATTCCAATGTGCAGTTTTTGGACAAAATGGAAAATTGTCACCTTGTTAATAATTTGTTACAGTGTATGTCTTTGTGTGTGTGTATCTATGGATGTATGAGAGAGTGGATGGATATATATATATATATATATATATATATATATATATATATATATATATATGTGTGAGAGAGAGAGAGCACATATCTATGGATATATATTTCTGTGTTTGTAATTTTTTTTTTTTTACTTATATGTATAGATCTAAGATTATGTGACCATGTATTTACATTTTTGGTTTGGTTTGCTTTGTTTTATGGCATATCAACCTCAATGGGTTATTTAATGCCAACAAGATTTTTTATTGCTGTTATTTTTTTTCCCCCAGAAATGTATTGCTGGTAATAATTTTTTTCTTCAAAAAATTGTCAGGGTGAACCTGGGAAGACCAGCAATTAAGAGGTGGTTCCACACTCCTCAAAACCTCCTGATCAGAGGCCTTTTTGATGTTGGATGTTGTTTGTCAGATTTACATTTTTATATGAATACGATAGCGTGTACATGTTAATATGCAGATAGAAATTGTAAATAAATATTTGTATGTACATCTTTGTATATCTATGTAAATGTGGATGTATATATTTTATTTGTATATGTGTATATATCATTGATATTTGTGTGTACATCTGTATTATATTTAAAACTACATATTAGATATGTATTTAAATTATATTTATGTGTGTATGCATGTATATAATTCTTAACGCCCCCCCCAATCCTGTAAATAAATAGACTGCTTTGCTATCATTAGTACAGTATAAATATTTAAATTTTACAAGTCAATTTTCAATCAGCACCTGACAATTGCATCATGCATGAAACTATTGTGCTAACAGTGAGGAAAAAAATGTATTTATTTATTTTTACAGTGAGGTCAACCCAGTAGAAAGCCTTAGAGTCACTCAAGGTAGAGGGTTACAAAGTAAGAGGCACAGTTTGTATGGATAGGTGGGGGAAGACAATTGTTAACTCTAGTCTTAAACAGGTTAATGTTGCCAGTTCCACAGAGCAATGGTTTGCAGGAAGTGGAATTTACTTCTCACCAATGAAATACACAGGTGGATTGCTACAATGTGTATGGCATGGCAAGTCCTAACCATGGAGGTTAGAAATGGCAAAACCCAGGGATTCAGTTCCTCTGATCACTTTCCATGAATGTAGCAATAGAGCAGTGAGAGGTTTTCCACATCCTGTCCATGAAAGAGGACTTGCAGGTGGAAAATAATTTGCTACCCATAAGGACTAAAACACTTTTGGACTCTATCAAGACTGAAAAAGTGAAAACTGGGTAGCTGCTGTCCAAATATGACAGCAGTACATGTGAAAATAGTAGTTTTGGCTAACATGAAAACCAAAAGCTATTCTTTAACCAAGATTGAACACTGATCAACAAACTACAAGCACATGTCAGATAAAAAATTTTACAGTGGAAATAAAAGTTACTTCAGTGTGTGTATATATATATATATATATATATATACACACACACACACAGGTAAGTTAATAGCAAAATGCCTTTACATATTTTTCAACAGAAATACCTTTGTCAATACATTTAACCCAGCGATTCTCCATTAATCACAGAGAGTAAATATTTTATAGTGAAAATTTCAGATTAAAACTACAAACTTATTAATACACACAAACACACCCGATAAAGAATATAAAATGACCAGCAGAGATTTTTAAATTAAGAAACGTTTTTGCTTTTCTAATTTACAGAAACATTCAAAGGACTTAAATTAAAATTATATTTGCTATTGTTTCTCTCATGTCTGCATATGGAATGTTAAACCATTTATATTCTTGTGTGTATGTAAAATGTGGATGCGCAGGTGATGCAAAATTAATTCTGAATGGGAAATTGGCAAGCAGAGTTCCATCTGAGTTCATTACATTCACTTTCATGCAAATACTATTGGGAAGGGTACAGCTCCATCTCTTCTCTCCTTCAGTTATAGATTAAATAGTATAGACAGTTTTCAGCCTTAGTTGGTAACCAGTCTAGTAGAAGGACAAAGCTGAATTCAAAACTTGTTGGGCATGAGCTATTAACCTCATCTCATGAAAACCTACTTTCAGCAGACACTGCATCAGCAACACCAAGCATGTAAATTGAAGCTATGGCCTTCATAATCCACAGTAGATTAAAATGAAGAGGATTAAAAAGAAAAGAAGACCTAGATGCTTAGATGTTATATTTATATGCTCTAAAATGCATAAAAATCAATACCAATGTAAAATTAAAATGAAAATCATTTTACTTGATATCATTATTATTTAAGTTGAAACAAAAAACAATTATATACTATATGAAAAAAAGTTGTATAAATTGTACTCAATTTAATACCTCAACTTTTTTTTATTGCAAATTTGTTAAGTAGAAATTTAGAACTTGTGTAAAAGACTGGAATCTTTTCTAACAAGACATGCTAATTGGCAGGTAGAATATTATAAAATATTGAGATTTTACTTACTTAAAATGCCAGCAGCATCAAAAAAGTTGTGGGCTGAGTTAGAAGAATGCTCAGCCGGATCCATAATGGATATTTGAAGTCTGAAAAGAGAATTATTTCATCAATATAAATTGATAAGCAATAAAATTTTTGTAATTTGACTGCTTCAACTGTACAAGTAATATGCAAACAAAATATAAGCAATCAATTTTACTTCTTGTCACTTTTTAAATAAAAAAAAAAAAAAAATACAGCTTTCAACTCAGTAAGGTGAAACTAATTTAGATAATGGTTATCAAAATACTTTTGTTCAGAATTTCAACATATGCATATATTTTGTGACAAAAAGTTTGTTTTTTTAATAAACCACTGCTTAGAATTTTTTTTTACACACACATATATACAGAGAATCTGAGATGTGGAACATTCTAAATTCATTCAAAATAGAAAAGAAAAAAAAATGTAAAGTTGTAGGAAACTATAGACAAAAAGCAGACCAGAAATTCAGAGTAAGGACAAAAAAATAAAGTAAATAATTTAAAAATAATAATGAAAAAACTTTCAAAAAGTTACTGGAGTCGAGATTTGACACTAGGTTACCATATTTTACAAATAATCTACAAGCTAGAGGAAATGCAAGTAATATTCCCACACTATTAACTGCCCTTTGATGAGGATGAATATCTTTGGGAATTTCTTTGCCCTCTTAACCTAAGAGCAGGCAAGGCTGATTTGAAGGGAAGTAAATAAAAAGTACACTTTTCAGTTTATTGCCAACACACTCATGGGTAAAGATGAGAAGTCAGTTGAATTTTATTTGAACTGTAACACTCAGCCAATGTCAAATTTCATCATTTTTTTTTTCTTTCTCAGCTCCATTTATTTCATCAAATGTAAACAAATATTTGCTAGATAAAATTTTCATAACAGCAAAGTACTACTTTCAATGCATGTTTCACAAAGAATTTTCTCATTATTATTAATAGTCAAATAAACTTTATGAAAATATAATTTATGTATATAAAAGAATGGTCTAAAGATCCCATCAAATACAAATTATAAAAATTGATAAAATAAATGAATATAAAAATGATACTGATAATAAAAGTTAATTATTAATACAAATTGCAATTTAATATTTACATAATTCTATGAAATGCAAGTAATAGTAAAACATTTATTTGCAATATTCTAGGAAATAAAATATGTATGATTACTATTCTATAGTGATATTAGAATCTATAATTAGAATTTCTTAAGGAACAACAAAAATCCAATTACAATGAAAAACACCTAAAACCAAATTATAAAAACCCAATGGTAACATTTATTCAAGTGTCTAGGATCAATAAACAATACGGACCTCTCCTAAGTAATACATTATGATTTAATGAATATGCATACACCTGGGTTCCCCCTCACAGTAATATGATTGGCTGGTGTCAGCCATAAATAGACTGAGGGGGAGGTACAGGGAGGACGCCTATTGCCTACCACTACGACGAGGACCAGTCCATTACGATTACCTGCTAGATTGTCCTACTCGGTTACAGTAGTCAATAATCACTTTGCTACTTTGAACAAATATATCC
The DNA here is from genome assembly GCA_903632075.3 of Acanthosepion pharaonis. Taxonomy (NCBI): domain Eukaryota; kingdom Metazoa; phylum Mollusca; class Cephalopoda; order Sepiida; family Sepiidae; genus Acanthosepion; species Acanthosepion pharaonis. The sequence goes on along the minus strand of CAHIKZ030002473.1, from coordinate 309,779 downwards.
CTTTCTGGGACATATCAGTTGTTGACAAAATTCAAAACGACCTCACAAGTTAAAACAAAAGAAAAAAAATATACAGTTGACAACACTTACTAATGAAGAACGTTAGAAAGACTTGTTCGACGCTTACAGAAAGTAAGTAATTTTTCCCTCATTTTTGTTTTAACGCTTATTAACGATGAATGTTAGAAAAAGAAAAACTTGTGCAACGCTTACAGAAAGTAAGAAATTGTCCCCCCCTCTTATTTGGACATAGAAAATTTTATTGTCTACATAAATTGGAGAAAAATTTTTTCTTGTGGATACATTGGCAGAATGGAACAAATTGCAGAATTAACTAAGTTGCTACAAGTCACTTTACAGCAACAATTCCAACAACAACAATTTATTCAGCAACAAGAAAGGTTTGAAAAGTTATTAAAAGACAATAAAGCACTTTGGGAAGACATATTATCTAGGACAACAAAAGAACAGATTTCTAGATTTTTTTCTGCTGAAGGAATTTCAAATTCACTCTCTGAATTTAAATATGACCCTGACAGTGGTTCAACATTTCCGGCTTATTTTCGTAGGTTTGAAACAATATTTACGAAAAGATGTGAACAACGGTCCGACGAGGAAAAAAATCACTATTGTTGCAGAAGTTGTGAACAGAAGAAAATACAAAATACGCGAATTTAATCCTCCCAAAGAAGCCAGAAGAAATTACATTCAGTGAAACAGTAGAAATTTTGTCAAAAATTTCCGATAAAAGAGAGAGTCTATTTCATACACGATACAAGTGTCTAAATATTGTAAAACAAGAGGATGATGATTTTGTCATGTATGCAGGTATGGTTAAAGCACAGTGTGAGGCATTTAAATTAAAGGAATTGTCATGCGACATGTTCAAGTGTCTAATTTTTGTGCAGGGTCTAATGACACCAAAGGACAAAGAAATTAGATCAAGAATCCTCACTATCATGGAACAGGATCCAAAGATTATGTTACAAAAAATAACGGAAGAATGTCAGCGACTTATAAACATAGAAAAAGGTAATACTTGGATTGAGGAGAAGAGTATTTTGCGAGTACAAACTGTAAGACAACAGAAGTGGATACAAAATAAAGAAAGAAAAATTATATGCAGGAGGACAGCATATAAAGAAGGAGTGTTTCTTTAGGGATAAAATATATTTTAATTGTGGGCGTGTAGGCCATAGAAGTTCCCATTGTCAGGCAAAACAGAGTAAAGTAAAATCAAAGCCTCAAACAAAGGTGAACGTAGTTTTGTCTAAAAACGAAATTGAGGTGGGTCAAAGAAGAAAATAACTCAATGTAAAAATAAATGGGCAGACCGTAAAATTATTACTCGATTCAGGAAGTGATATCTCGGTAATAAACGCGCAAACATGGAAAAAAATCAGTTACCCGCCGTTGACTAACACAGACAAAATTGCCAGGGGAGTGTAAGGAAATAGACTTGTTTAGAGGTGAATTAAAATGTAACATTGCGTTCATGGGAAAAATTGACAAATCGAAAGTGTATGTGCTCCCTGGTTCAGTAAACCTTTTTGGTTTAGACTGGATCGTATTGTTTAATTTATGGGAATTATGGGTAAATTCTTTCTGTAACAAAGTTAACGTCATAGAGAACTATAGGACGAAGCAAACAGAAAGATTTATTACAGATTTGAAAGGCAAATTCCCTCGCGTATTTTCAAAAGGACTAGGTCTGTGCACAAAACAGAAGTCAACTTCGAATTGAAAAGAAAATGTTAAAACAATCTTTAAACCAAAGAGAAAAGTAACATTTTCAGCACTAGACACAATAAATGAGGAATTAGAAAATATAGAAATATCCAGGACATATTACATTAGTTATTAGACATCAACCAAAATGAGCTTATCAAAATATTTCTGACTAAAAAAAGTTAATCTGATAGGATACATGAGTTACATTTTTTAAATAGACTAAGTTAACCACTGAAAAAAAGTTTTAAAAATTCTATCATTCCCCTTTTACAAAAATTTATTGCTATCAATTTGAACAAGCATAAATAACAAAAGTACTGTAAAAATTATTTGAAAATTTAAATTTCATAATTATATGACTAAAATGGTAGGCACAACATGTGGGTCCTTATTTAGTGTTCAACAAATTCACAAAAAAATCATCAAATTGTGCTTTTAATAATGAAAATAAAAAAGGGTTAGAAATAATGATAAATGGGATTTCTGTTAATATAGGACATTAAAATTCTGTAATTAAAACCAATTTCAGCTCAATTTAAATAATAAAGAAAAGAATACTGTGGAATCTAATTCATGAAATGTTTTTTTTTTAATTTATGAAAGAATATGGAAATAAACATTTTTTCTCGTTTTCAAATTGAAACATATCAGCAGTTTAATTCTTATATTTAAGTAATTACAGTCCGAACAAAGATAAAGATTAATAATTTTGTAGATAATATTATTATTATCTTAATAATCTAATTACACACACAAACACATACCATAGAAGACTAATAGGTACCAGTTTTTAAAGTAGATTGACCAAACAAATTTTACACTAGATTAAAATGAAAAACACTAAATGATGAAATGGGAGTAAAGAAAATAAAAATGCCATTTTTTTCTAAATGGCAACACCAAATGAGGAGACATTGGTAATGCAGATGAAATAAAACATTTGTACACAGGACAAGTGATATTGATTAAATATTAAACAATACAACAAAGATTATAGCCACAATAAGCAGATGAATCACTTATGCCTAACAGTGATTAACAAATGGCTAGGGTAGAATCCTTATTTAGTTCAGTGAAAATGATCCAGTTTTCAATGGAAAGGCTAACAATACTAATCATAGTATTATAGATATTCAATAGATTTTTACTTGCATGGTGCTGAAAAGTTCACAAGCTGACCAAGAAAGGATTCTTTAAAAAAGAAATAAAATATTTTGTCATATTTTGGAAAGTGAATTGAACCAAGAATTTTTCAGAAATCCCTCATATCTATACATTTATATTGACAGAAGTTATAAAGATGAATTCAAATTGCTTATACCACTGATTCTAGTTCTGTGTGTAGGCCACTAGTGTATTTCTAAACAGAAAGAACCAAATCCTTATGAATTTAAAAATTATTTACAGGTATCATAGCTTCTTGTACCTATCCAAGAAGCAAAAAGCTCCCACCAAGAACATTATTTCCTTCATATATACAGACATTTTTTGACACAAATACAGTTTTGAAATATCCATGCCCCGTTACTTTCAAATTATTAGGCTGGTATTTGCTTTTAAAGTTCTCAAGTTAACTATAAAGGACCTACATTTAAAATAACTCAATATTTTTTTTGCTTATATTAAAAATATTGATAACTTGTTTTGAGGATGTCATGCAATGTACGACCTCAATGTTTATTTATAAATAATTCCAAAATATGTAGGCCATAGAAATTTATTTGATTAACTCAATATTTCATATACCTGAATAAATTATTTTATTATTATGTTAATATGAACTTTCATCAGCCTTTGAAAGTCTGTTTCTACTTACAGTAATTTTTATTGCTTCCCAGAGATGATCTTTGTTATTTTCCATTTTTACATATATCGGTTTTAATGGAGGACCACAAGTTTTCTAGACAGACAGGAAGCAATTCTATTCATTTGGTGTCTTTGAAACCTGGGGGGCAAAATAGCTTGCAGAATGTAAAGGATCATTATCTTATATAAATATACTTGTTAGCTCAAAGCATCTTGGTAATGTTAGTTGACCATTTCAAGAAAGACCAAAATTAAGTCCAACTCATCTGCATCCAATGTAGCACTACATTCATTGAGAAATTCATTTTCATATACCTCTTCACCCAACTTACCATATATACTTGAGTATAGTGCAAGTTTTTTTAAGCAAAAGAGTGATGGGGGTGCACTATACACAGGTCATTTTTTTTTAGGGTTTTTTTTTTTTGAGTATTAAAAAAAAAAAAAAAAGACATGTATTTTCAGTGACTTGTTGATCTAGTAAATCTTTTCTGAAAAATGTATAATTCATGTGAAAAAAAATTCAGGTGTAGCACTATACATGATGTTGTGTTTCATGTAGTAGAGGGTGTCATATGAGGGTGAAATGAGAACATTGTATGGGGGGAAGGGATTTTGTACAAATCCTGACTTTTACCAAAGTTCAAATATTTTAAAACAAATTCCAATGGGAAATGCTCAACTATTTCCCCCACAAGGAAAGTTTGAAATGCTTAACTTAAATATGGTCATCAAAGTCTCGGATTGGAAAAATAAAATCAAAAGTAAAAGACTTAATTCATTTGATATCTAAGTCAGTTTAGCCCCTGAAATTCTCGAATGGTCTCCTATATGACAATTGATCAAGATGAATTAAAATGATCAAGTGAGAAATAATGCTTCAAAATGAAATTTTAAAAAGATTTTCCAAGATTACTGATTAGAGATATAACAAAATTTTGATCACTGAGTCATAAAAGAGAGACAAGCCTGATATTCAATCCCCTAAAGTAATTGTTCGAGAATCATTCATTATTAGTGTTAGATTCTGACTTATTGACTAGTCCCCTAATTACACTACAGTTTTATCCTGTTGCTCCAATTTGGAGAAGATAAAATTTTCAGAACCAATTAATTAAAAATTTAATTTGCATAAAATTGCATGCATGAGTATCTGATTAAAGAGTGTGTGTGTGTGTGTGTGGTAGAGAGAGAGGAAAAAATTAGGTTTTGAATAAATTATAAACATTTTTCTTTGTTTTATTAAAAATAAAAAAGGAGGTCATTTAATGAGACTACACTTGTTTTAATGCATATAGGAAATAAATACATTTTCAATTCAAAATGCTTCATCACCCAAAATCTGTACCTATTTTGTGTTTAAAAAAAAAAAAAAAAAAAAATAGTTACTTAAGCATAATGAAGCAATAGGCCATTGCTAAGGCTTTTTTAATGTATTAAAATTTATTTTTTATCATTTCATGCCAAGCAAGGTAATAAAGCCAATAAGACAAACAGTTACTAAGTGTGAGAGAAAAACATTAAGAAGAGAGAACAATAAAAGAACAGGAATTAAGACAGAAGATAATGTTTGACATTGCATTTAAATTTTAGAAGATCAAGGTTGGTTCCACAAGTAAAAAGTGTGAGTGAAGAAACTGTTAGCATAGAACTTACGGTTACATCTAGCAACCATTTCAACTGTAAAATGATGGGACCTTGCCACTAATTGGGATAACAATTCAAAAATACTTTTTCTTTTAAATTCAAGATTAGACAGAATGACATTATAAAAACAATTATAGAATATGAACATGTATATTGTATATGATGTAAGAGATTGATTATCAGTGTATAAATCTCCTATCACATAACTAGTTCTATATGTCTACTTTCCTTATTAATATTTCCAGAACCATGATTCAATGCATTACTTACATTTTTATTGTCCTTTTTATTTTCTAAAAAGGTACTGTACACTGGGATCTCTTCTCCAGACTGACAACATCAAAAAGTTACCTTCCTGACAAATTGATTTGAGCTTTGCTCTTATGGTTAGAAAGTGAATGTTATAAGTAAAAAAAAAAAAAAACTAAAACTGTTCATGCCTCCCTCCCATATCACAGCACAAAGATAGTACTAAATATCATTGAAGAAACTTTCCATATAAAATTTAAAATTAGCTCCACAATCAAATACTTTCAATTAACTGAAAGCCTGCTTCTTTGAAGATTGAAAAGGAACTGAATAAAACCTTTAGTCACAACAGATCATGGATTTTGAACTATGGATTTACTAAATTATTTCTTATTTGAAAATCATCACCAGGAATTTTTGAATCATATTTAATTTGAATATAGTGGCTGAGGATCAGATTTCACAAAAAAAAAAAAAATTCAAGTCCCTACATGTATTTTTTTTTAATCTAGATTTTTATTACACCAATAAACTAGATATAACACAGAATTATGTTTTTGTGAGGTTTTATAAAGTTAATAAATATCAAGAGGTTAACATTTATAACCAAGATTTACATAGCAAATTTAAATAACAAGTTTTGTCATAAAAAAAGAAAATAGCCATAATTGGTTTCTGTCTAAATGTTATGCTGTTAAAACAGATATAAATGTTCAATTTAGCTAACTTGGTGAACACAAAGTAAGGGTCCAGTTTAGCATTATACTTACATTGTAAATCAAAATAGTCACTAAAAGCTTCCAAAACTAATAGGTTATAAAACATGCTCCCATTAGTAACCACTGAAAATTGTGTGGCCATAACTTTTGCTATCTTTGAGTTATGCATTGACAGATTGATGGATGATGAAAGCACATTTGGTGATTTCTAAGAGAATTAAAAAAAATAAGGGTACAAAAAAATTTTAAAAATAAGGGTAAAAAAAATTTTTAAAAATAAGGGTAAATAAAATTTTTAAAAATAAGGGTAAAAAAAATTTTTAAAAATAAGGGTAAAAAAAATTTTTAAAAATAAGGGTAAAAAAAATTTTTAAAAATAAGGGTAAAAAAAATTTTAAAAATAAGGGTAAAAAAATTTGTTAAAAATAAGGGTAAAAAAAAAATTTTAAAAAATAAGAAAAAAAAATTTTTAAAAATTAAAAAATTTCAAAAATAAAAAAAATTTGGGTAAAAAATTCAATGACTATATAAAAAACATTTAACCTAACCAACTATAATCTTTTTTTTTTTTTTTTTTTTTACATTTAATGAAAAATAATATCTGCCTTTCAGCTTATAAGTTAAGCAGACAAAATACAAAAATAATCAACACCTGATCACTTTGAAATTTGGAAATGAAAAGAGGCCATTCCAAATTGTTCCTTACTTTCCATCAAATTGGTTCACTCAGATATTAGTCTGAATATTCAATTAGTAAAAAGGATTTTAGTTGATCTCCATATTTACATGAATGCAAGTTATATATAAAGAGTGGTTTCTCCATTCAAAACATGAAAATATTTCTATTTTTAAAAATTTTCCATAATATCATAAATAACTGCAGAGAAAACCAGATAATGGCAAGTGCTTTTATAAAAGGACACATCATCTACCATTTTTGCTTGTTTCCATAATTATCTGAGCAGACCACAGGTTTACTTGTTTACAGATATAAGAAGACATCTTAGAAAAGAAAAAAAAAAAAAAAGAACTCATTAAGCAAAGATTATGCATCGGTAATACAATTTGTGCAGAACAAGGGTGAGTCACTTTAACAGAATAAACATGTTCATAAACAATCATCCAGGTGATATAATGGAATCAACTCAACTAATCATTGACTTTCTAACAATTTCTGTGACAAATCATTTACATCATCTGCATGTGTAGATTTGACTTAGTTAAACTATTGACTGAAAGCCAAAAAGTCAAGTGCAAAATGTGTGTGTGTATATATACACACACACACACAAACTTATGAAATTTAAAATAATTCATTAGTCAGCCAAATGCATATAAAATTCACAAAATCAAGAAGCACAAATGTATAAAATGATCAGAAAAATCAAAGATGAAGATAATACATTTTTTTTTAATCAGAATATTTAGGTATTAAAGAAATTTACAAACATTTACAAATTAAAAGAGTTAAAAACAAAGAAAACATTTCACTTGCAATAATCCTGATTCCCTTCACTAAAGTCCATTTCCAAGAATTCAAATCATATCAACTACTTTTGGATCTGCTCACAGAAGTCAGCGAATTTTGCAAATTACTTTCTTTAGGAAAATGGCAAAAACAAAAAATACTAATCTCTCTATCTCAAAATCACATACAGACATGATGCTGAAAAGTTCTCAACCCACCCAAAAATGGGTTTAAAAAAAAAAAAAAAAAAAAAAAAGAATTTGGTCATTTTGTGAAGTAGGTTTGGCTGAGAACATCAGAATAAATAAGTCCCTTCTTGGTCATGCCAAGAACTTTCAGCTTTTATATATATATATATATATATATATATATATATATATATAAAATATAACAACAACAACACTCTACTAAACTTGCAAACAATCAGATGTCTAGCCACACTGATGACATACAGCGAACTAGCCTTGCATGTGGATGACTATATTACACTCTTGTTATTCGATTGAGCACTATAGAGAAAAGGGTAATTTCAAAACAGTAGCCACCACCATCACAATTAACACTCCACTCTTCAGTAATGAATTGAACACTATTGGCTACTGGCATTTGTATACATCCATATATAATATGTTAAAATTTCCCTTTCTTTGCCATGCACCAATAGTTTAGGGGTAAGATCTCTAACTGATGTCAAATCTGTTGGGTTTCAATCCCGGCTTGAAGCACAATCAGATGTGTAGCCACACTGATGAGCTGTGATACAGCGAAACAGGCTTGTATGTGGATGACTGAAATGATGCAAAATTTAATTATAGTGTACATACAATTACATGTTAACCTTTACATTTAATACACTAATGCAGTGTAATAATATATGTAGAATCTATATAGTTTGAGCAACAGGTTTCCCAAACTAAACCTGTTCATGTATTTATTTAACAGTCATAATGATCTGAGAGTTGTGATATAAAGTAAGAGAAATAAGATGAAAGCTAAAAATACAGACTTCATGTAATCATCTAAGAAACTTGTGAACAATTACACCCAATTACAGCTATTCAGAAAAAAAGTCCTAAAATGATATATCAATTAAGGACTGAATAGTGTCTACTTAGTAGATATCCCTAAATCAAAAATCTGAAAGAGAAAAAAATTTTAAATTGCCAGAAAATTTCATTTTATCACTGTAGCCTGCTCAGTAGAATATAGACAAGTATAGAAGAAAAAGTAGAAACGTACATTTTGTTGATGTCTGCTAACGTTGTCATTTCACAGTCAGTGACAGGAATTGTTTGAATTCATTCAGAACTGATACAGCTATCTATCTCTTTTTTCTCTTTGCAGAGAAAGTTATACAAATTTTGGATGATTTAGCTAAATGTAAGACTGAACACTGTATTCAGTGTTCAATGAACAGAATTCCTTATTTATTGTATGTAAAAAGAGTAGTTTTGTTTTCTCAAATATATTTATAGATGTGCTGAGAATTGGTAAGAAAGAAAAATATTCAAATGTTTCATACAAAAAAAAAAAAAAAAAAGAAAGTTCAGTGAAAATGTTCAATGTCTGTAGGTTACATATCATTGTTTACATAGTGAAAATTTGGCCACAACCAAATGAAATTTTACAGGTAATTTGATACATTACAACTGGTTCATTGATCAATTTGTTTCTACAGATTAACCTTTTGTAAGTTATTTAAAGTCAGAAAATATTTTTAGATTGTAAAAATTTTTTTTTTTTTGAGATAATGATTTATTGATACAAGTCCTACTAATTAACCCATAGCTGGGGAGAGAGAAGAAGTGGATTCATACATTTCCAAAGGGTATTTAAGCAGAAGTGAATATAACAAACTCAGCTAGAACTGGAAATTACTCTCCAATTTCAAGCTCTTATCCATTACACCACCTACACATCCAAAGTTACAGCATCTGGTATTCCAAGGCAATCACCCATCTAGGTATTGATTAAGCTTAACGTTGCTTAACAACTGGTTCTAAAACATCTGTAAATTCAGTAGAACTACATTTAATAAGTACAACTATTAAAAGTTTATGAATGAGTATTTAGTACTGCATAAGATGAGGAAGACCAAAAACATCTTTTCATTTTAGTTATATTTTTTCCTAGTATGTGTCAGCAGTAAATGTAGTCATGGTATTACAGCAGTAAGCTGGTTACTAAAATTGCTGAGAAAATCTGCAACCCAAAATTATTGCTGTTACTCCTCCAACAAATTGAGAAGAATGAAAGAAAATACAACTCATAGCATAGATTTTGATCCTTTTGTTTTGTTTAACAGCTTATCAACCTTTTTCAGGTTATTTAAAGTCAAAATATATTTTTTAGATTGCAAGAATCTTTTGGAGATAATAATGATTTACTGATATGTCCTATTGATGGGGGTGGAAGAGATAAATTCATACTTTCCCCAAGGATATTAGCATGTAAGCAAATATAACAAATCTGACTGGAATTGGAATTCTGTTGTCCAATTTCAAGATATTATTCATTATACAACCTGCATATCCAATTCCCAAACAGTCACCCATCTAGGTACTGACCAGGTTTGACATTGCTTAACTTTGGTGATCATATGAGAACCAATGGTTCAACATGATAAAAATATTACTTTTATCAAATCACAACATTGGACATGGATTAATTTTCATATAAACAGTTTCTATTTACAAATGCAAGTGTCATTTTGGTTTTAATGTGTCAGTGTTTCTGATAGAAAAAGGAGAGAAAGAGTTAAATAGTTGACTTTGTGTTCATATGTATTAATTGTACATAAACTAAAACCATAAGAGTGAAAGCAAAAACAATTATGAAAAAACATAATTAGTAAAATATATAAGATTTGATTGAGAAATAAGATTTCCTACTGCATGATCTCATTAAGAGACAAAAAATATGTTTGAATCTATATTCAGTTGTATAAAGTTCCAATACACTTAGTATCACTTCCCTGGATGATAGCCTTGAGTGATAGATTGTATTAGTCATGAGTACTATGTCTCCGAGTGAATTTTTGACACTAAATATTACAACGCCAATCAGAATGCAGAAATATAAAAGCAATGAAACTTCAGGCCACTTAAACAATTGCAGAATTAAGGACTAAAAGTACTTTTTTTATTTTGCATCATAATACAAAGTTACCTTATAGTCAGCAAATGGTGAGAAGTTTGATTTTACAGTTATTACACACACACACTGTACAATCCCAATTTGTCACTACCAGGTTAGATGATCCCAAAGTAGAAAGAGACATAGAAAGGTCAAAAATTTTCATTGAATGCCAAAGTTGCTATACACAACTGGATCAAAAGTAAACTAGAAAACAATTTTAGTACCAGTTTCATCATTCTATCAAGTCTAAAAGTTGGTGAGCTTCATATAAATTAAAATAATTAGAGATTTGTTGGTTATACAAATGTTTAATACAGAAATTGAAAAAATAAACTTTGTGAAAGATTTAAAAAGTCCATTTTTGTGTGTTCATGAGTGTAAAAGTAAATTTGAAATCAAAGAGAATATCTGTATTTGCATTCAAGAGATTGCTTTTATCACTAATCAATCTATGTGCACTTGCCAATAGATGCACAATAAATGCCTGTCACTTCAAGTATTAAACAAAAGAAAATGATGCAAACTGGATCCAGAGAGAGTAGGGGTGGTCACAACTTTGTGCAATTAGAGAAACAAATTCTCATACAAAAGTTATCTGTACATAAAATTAGAAAAACTGTTTTTTAGTTTCTACAAAATGTAATTATGAAAAAACTGGGAAAGAAAGATTTTATTACTGGAGTCAAAAAATAAAAAAGACTTTTTTTGTAAACTAAAGCAACTGATTTCAAATCTGTATTCAGCAGGTCAGGATTTTGAAGTGTGCACCAAGATAAACATTAATCATCTATTAGTATCCAGTTGAGGTGGTGGCATGAAATTCATTCATGTTAATTGTATAAAACCTTCTTCAGTTTCATAGAAACTAAAACTTTGCTGATTTAATAATCATGCTAACAGAATATCAAAGAATTAGATGTTGTATGTCTTTTTAAATGTGCTTCTTAAATTGCCATCTTGATTTGCTTCCCCAAAAGGACCTACATGCTGTAAGTAATGAGCAATGGCTGAGATTCTACCAGGACCTATCTGAGATGAAACTGTGGTATTTAATTCAACCCAAACATGCTGGGTGACTATTGCTGTTTCCTATAAGAGAACAGCTCAACACCAACAAAACAAAAAAGTGCCTCAAACTTTTTAGAACATATTAGAAATGTCCTCATTTTTGTTATGATCACAACATTTCAACCATTGTATCTTTCAGTCTTCTTCAGGTGCCTGTCAATCCAAATAAACTTCAGAGAAATTCCAAAAGAAAATATCAGAAATAAGTATTATTGTTTATTTCCCATCATCTAAATTTTCCTTGAACAAATATACTAAATAATATGACATTTTCCTTGAACATAAGTAATAAGCACTCTCTATATAAATAGAGGAAATTATGTGCACTGCCAATTCTGGTTCAAAATCAGAAAATCTTGATTTAGTCTATGATACCATCAAGAGAAAATTCTCCACTCTGGTAAAATCAGACAAATTTTAATGTTCAATACTTATTTATTTTAAGCAAATTTAAATTCAAATTATCACATTTTAATAAAGTTTGTTGTACCTACTTTATCAGTAAATTTATTAAAAAATTATTTTTAATAAGATAAAAAAAATCCATTAAAATTACAAGCTCCTTAATTTTATGGGTGTAAGAATGCAGTAGAATACAACATTCTTAAATATTTCAATAAGGACTCCCTCCAAAACAAATCCCTTTCTTATAATTTGCCCATCCCATCACATACACAACATAGTTGTCTTACAGAGTGAATTTAAAAAGTGCAAATTGTAAATTGGCAAGTTTTCAGTTTTATTTACGAACAGGAATCAAGTTGAAGAAAATGTTTAAGTGAAAATGTTTCTGTGGAGGGGGAGTTTCCTCCCCCTCCACAGAAACTTTAAAAAAAAAAAAAAGTCCCAAATTCATTTTAAATTGTTTTAGGAATTCCATCTGCAATGCGAAAAAAAAAAAAAAAAAAAAAAAAAAGCGATCATAAATAAAATAAGCCCTTCAATATTGGTGAAACTAATGTTCATAAATTTGCTTGTGTTTATTGCTTAAGTTTGGCATTAACCCAAAGTGGCTTGAAAAATGAAAATTATCTCATTGGCTAATTGCTAACTAGACAATAAAAATATTTTACAACTAAAGAAACTTGTATAATTCTCTTATCCTTAAAAGAAGATTTTATGATCACCGGACAAATTAAGTAAACTGTAAGATGACATTTGAAGACATTGTATATGGATGTTTTCATCACCTTGTCAGTGAAGTAAGTTTGTTTGCTCCAACTTCCTTTAAAATTGACCTTACTAAGAAGAGACAATCACATCAATTAAAAAAAAATAAAATAAAATAAAACTTAGTGGACATTACTTTGGAAAAATGTTTTCTATGACACTTCGAAAGTAAATTGTTTTTTATTATTGAGATTAAAGTTAATTTGTTAAATTAACTTTCTCAATAATAAAAAAGTGTAATTGATAAAATAAATTATTTACAAAAATAAAAAATAAAATAAAACACTAACTTACTTAAAAATTAAAAACAACTGGTTAATTCTAATTTGAACTTATGAAAATGAATTTTTTTTTTTTTTTTTAGGAAGAAAAACTTCAAATTTAAGTTATTATCGCAAAAATGCAGACTACACAGTCAGATTTTGTTTCGATGAAGACACGTCACTTCAGAAATTTCTTTAATCACCAGCAATTTAAAACAAGGAAAGCTACCATTTTCTTGATCTCCATTTTGCGTTTCATGTGTCACCAGAATGACAAGGGCACCAAATCAGGTAAAAATTCCAAGCACCGTTTCCAAATTCTAAGGATGCTTTCTACCTTTTTCTTTTTTTAAGGAAATTCAGCCGCTACATAAATTTAAAATATTTGAACAATTCTAACAAACAGGTTAGCAGAAACATTCTCTTTCTTTAAAAATATTAATTAAAAAAAACAAAAAAGAAAACTATCATTGCTAATGAACAACTAGAATATAGACAAGAAAGAAGTGTTGAACAGAAAGAGCACTTATTTAAAAAGTAAAAAGATAGAAATATATAGAGGGAGGGGGAGCAAACAGTGGTTATCCACGAGGGCTACACAGTGAAAAACTTGTGTGTACGTGTGTATGGTGTGTAAGTTGATGCACAAGAGGGAGGAGGTGGGTAGGCAGAGAGACTGGAGGCACAAGCAAGTTGGCATGGAAGAAACTGCTTTACAGATAAATTAGGTCAGACTGATTTGGCTTCCTTTCTTTTATATTACCTCCACCCCTCGTCGTCGTATGGTTGTGGCTGCAAATGATGACTACTACCAACAAAACAACCAACCAACCAACCACTTTCGATAAAGCAAAAGTAAACCGGCTTCTCTCAACACAAAGAGAGGAAAACGCATTTATTGGGTATATTAGTACAGGTCAGACATGGAAATAACCAGATTAATAATATTATGTTCAAAGAACAGATAGAAATGTGACAAGTATAGGGGGAAAAATTGCAAAGTGCCGTTAAAAAATGAGGACCAAGGCCTTTCTTTTCCAATTTATGGGTACGTACAGAAAAAAAAAAAAAAAAAAAAAAAACTAGGTGCAATTGACTACGACTTCTCTTATTCGGTGATGAGCAGGATTAGTGGTTGCTGGTTATTACCCTTGCCTTAGAAAGCTTTATTTATTTTTTTTACATTAATAATTAGAAACACCTGCTTGTTTGTTTTGAACCAAAGCAAAGGTAACTGAATAATTGAATAGAATCTATTCAATAATCAATATGGAATGTAAAAATCAAAACATTCAAGATCTAAAAAAAAAAAGAAAAAAAATTGAAGTTCTAACACTTGTGAAGATGCTTTCTTTACCAATTGTGACTAATAAAAAGTTATTGGCATAAAATATTTAAATTCATAATAATTTTTAACTTTGTTAGACGACGGTACATTTTTCTCGTTTTTTAGTGTTCTGTCGGGACAATATCCTTAAAAAAAAAAAAAACTGCTGTTTTACTTTCTCCAAGGAATCAAGTAACATAAAAAAGTACTACTTCTTTTGAATGAAAGAAATGCTTTATTTTAGTCAATAATGAACATAAAATGGATAACTCATTGCATTGGCTGTCGTGGTAAGAAAACCGCTGGATAATTTTGAATGGCTGACGTAGCTAGTTGCGTATTTATTTCCCACCGGTGTCAGTGAAGGTCTGTGCTCGAACCAAAAAGAAGTCCTGATTTTCAAAGAAAGGTAGACCTTCCCAAACATAGGAGATTACTAGACAATAGATATTAAACATTCTTATCCACATTTTGGCCTTTTTATGTCATACAAAGCTTTATCAAAAAAAATATATAAAAAATGAACTGATTAAAATTTAAAAAGTGATTCCAAGGTACCAATTAGTGGCTAACTAATTCGATTGATATATCGATTATGAAGTGGGGGTTGATCTTTCTTTTCCGTATATGTGTGATTGATACCATGAGAAACGATTTCATTTAAATCGCGAATTTGTAAGGTTTAAGGTACATTTATTTTTTTTAAACTAAAGTAAAGGCGTTTTGAATTTTTTTGTACCTTTTTTCCTGTATTGACGTATATAGGAAAACTGAAAGATTAATTTCTCTTTAACATACAGAAAGTAAAATAATTTGATCAAATGACATTGTTTTTTGTGATTTGTCACTGGCAAATGCTACTTAAAAGACAAGATTGTTAAGTTGTGAGTAGAACAATCTCTCCTCCCCACCACCGGACATACCACCACGTTACCTAGCCAACAAGGTGCTTGCAGCACTAACATTATCTCCCTTGTCTTCCTGTAGGCAGTTGCAGACTAAACTACTACAGTAAAAATATACATTTTGACTGGCTTAGTTAGATAAATATTCAATATGCCACATTAAGAGTACCTCTATAGCAGCAGTTGTTGGTTCTACTTGAACATAACCTATATTTAAAAGAAATCATCACACATTAATTTTCTTTTCCAACAATTTTCTTTATTTAAACTCGTTAATTACTTGTTTACTTTTAGTTTTGTATGTAAACTTCCATTAATAAACAAATTTAAAAGTGAAATAAAAAAAATTATTCAGATTTTAATCAAACTTTACCTGCAATAATTCCTTTGTTTAAAAAAAAAATGCTGCATTCACATCCAGTTTTGCATACAATGGAGATATAATCAATCTCAAAAGAATTTCTGTGTTAATAATTATAATGTATAAAGTTTGTTCATTTTTAATTATAAAAGAAAAACTCCAACGATTTTAATCCCAGAAATTTGAAAAGACATCAATTTTATAAGATTTTATGAAACAGAAAATTTTTAAAAAAATGATTCTGTTGTGATTTTCAAATTTAAAAATTTGAGGGGGGGGAGGAAAGTTTAGAAAAATATTTGGCGAATACATTTAAAGTGATTTTAGTATTCAAGGAATTTATTTAAGTAATAATCCAACAGACTTTTTTTAAATGTTGATGCTTCCCAATAATAAGAGTAATAAGACTAATTTGATTGCTATATATTTACTATTTAACATAAAATAATATCTTTGCTGAAAAAAGTTAAGTAACCAAATTTCTTCATTTATGAATTAATGGGTCTAATGAAATTATTGCACAAAAGAATAAATTGAAATGTAAGTGTTGTCAGAGCGAATATAATTTTTGGTAGTGGAACTTTTAATTTTAAAATTTCAACAGTTTTGGCCAAGCAAGAATATTTCATAAGCATTAAAAGTTAAACTTGCCTTAAGTTATGTTCAGTGACATTACTGATAACAAAATTTGAAATTGTATTATACAAGGTGGTCCGAAAGTCTTGTCACCCCAACTCTTTATCTCTTCCAAACTGTAGAAGCTTGTGTCAGCCATCTAAAATAGAAAATTATATTATTGGGGGGAATAAACCCTGTACATTGATGCAAAGGTCTTTTTTTTTTTAACTTATTAATCAAAATACTTTTATAAAAACTGCAAAGAGAATGACTGAAAAGTACAAGTTAGACAAAAAGTTGTTCTCTTCATTTTACTGTATGAAAACTAATATTTAGCTTAGCCTTGTCAATTTGGAAACACACTATATTACATCATTCATATATATATATATATATATATATATATATATATATATATATATATATATACACACACACACAAAGAGTGTAAATATGGTATGGGTTCAAAAAATATTATTTTACAATGATGTAACAATTTTGAAACCAATAAATTTGTCTATTCTTTCAGCTACAAATTATTCTAAAAAAAGTTGGTAGCTAATTCCAAAAAGATGGTTCTGAAAACCAGGCTATGATTCACTGCATTAGAGTAAAACTCAACTTAAATACTTGTAAATCAATTTAAAAAATCCTATGATTGGTTGAGAAGCTACTTTAGAAGATTATGCAGAAAATGCAGATAGCAGGACAGGTTATAGTTAGTTTATGAGTCATATTCACTGGGAGAAATATATATATATATATATATATATATATGTGTGTGTGTGTGTGTTTGCAGTGGCTGCATTTTTTTTCTTTTAATCAGTCAATGATTCACTGCATTAGAGAAAAATGATATATGGTAGCAGATCTGGGTGAACAGTAGCCAACAAAATATATTTGTATACAGAGTTGACCTGTAGAGTAAGAGAGAAAAATACATAAAGAAGTGGGGTAAGGTTAATGCAAGATAATGAAATTGATCTATATATTGGGGGGTCAATAAGTTCTTAATATGACCAAGAAGGAATTCAAAAACAAAATTGATAATTTTCAGCCACATTGTGTGTGTGTATAAAACAATGTAAATACAAATAAGTATGTTAAGAGAAAAAAAACGTACCAGAGAAGAGAGTGAACCAGATTTTGAGACAACTAAGTCACTCACATCAATAGCATAAAATCAACTTCTGCCATTAATGTAAATGATGAATGCCTAGTTTAAAAATAAAAAAAAGAAATCTTAACTCCTATCCTTTTCTACCAGTCCCCACACCAAGTTACTCAAAAGAGGAAGGAGAAAAAAAGAAATTTAAAAATTTGGATATACAAAACAGAGTAGAAAAGAAAAATTGGCAGGGAAGAATTTTTACAGGCTTTTAGATGTTATCTGTGTAATGAGAAGTTGCAACATAATACAGAAGTTGAAATGGAAAGGAGGAGAAGGGTGACAGGCTCTTCAGACACACACACACACACACACACTAACTTCCTCTTCAAGTTGGCATTATGATTTTGAGGCAATTTTAATTTGCAAGAGCAAAAAATGTATTTTATACAAATGCACACAAACACAATTGTATGCATGAGAGAGACTTTACTATCACACATTGAACATAGGTTGTAGAGTATTGTAACCTAAATATAGCAATAATTTGTGTAGATATAATTGGTATTTTTTTTGCACCTATATACAAATGCATATGTGCAAGTTAGGATATTATGAAGGGGGTACTGAAACTTTTCAGCCTAATCTAGAAGTCTTTTCAAAAACAAGGCTGATGTTTTTTTTCATTTGATCAGATTCTAAGTAATTAGTCTTATTAAGAACTGTTCAACATCTCCTCATATACATCATTAATAGTTATATAAACAATTATATATATTAAAACAATATAAAAATATCTTACCACCAAGACAAGGATTGTGCAAATTTTAAAGAGCATGTCTTATTTTTTTTATTTAGGTATTTCATAACATGGATGTTATTTCACCAACAATGCAAAATAGTGTATGTGATTGAGTTTATGACACACATTATCCTGCACTGTTGGTGAAATGAGATGTACTTCATAGATTGGTATGTGTGTGTAAATGTGGATGTATGACAAACCTACAATTCATTATTAATCTATAATCACTCTATGGTACACAGAAAATAGAAGATACTTCCAATTTATTAAAACAATTCTGTGACATCTGTACAAAAGCCCATAACAAAAAGCACTTAAAAAGATAAAAAAAAAATTAAAAAAAAGACATTTTAAAAAATGCTATGCATCACTATTGATTTTTTGTCTTGCATATCTGTCATGATTTGAATCATTTGAAACATTATTTATAGCCTCAAGTTTCCAAATATAAGCATACAAAGAAAGCACAGTTTAGCTGTAGGGTTTGGTAGTAGCCTATGAAGATTTGCTTAAATGAAAAGATGTTTTGTGGTTCTTTACTTACTATGACAGGAGTACGAAGTCATTCCTTCCAGTCTTTTGCCATCTTTTTGCTCTTATTTAAGATATATTTTGTTGATAGCCACAAAAGAAAAGGGCAGTTTATTTTACAAAAACATCAATATTATTATGTATGTACACACAGAAAACATTTTCATTGGAAAAATTCTTAACTTTTTATTATAAATATATTTTTTTTAAATTAATTATAAGTGAGATTTAAGTTGATGATTCATGTTTCAAGTATCAGGTCAAGCATTCATTCTTTACAAAATTTATGCTTGTCTATACCACAATAAAATTTTACACAAAATTAGACAAGTTTTATTTAAAAATAGATAACCTTTCAAGAACAAAGGTTGAAAGTTACCCAAAAGTCATTTTTATTAAAATAGTCCATATAGATACAACAATCTATATTAGGAAAATAGACACTGAAGATGATTTTTGGTGAACCATATTTTCCTCACAAGTAGCTAAAGGAAAATAAAATTGATAATACTGCGAGGCATTGTCATAATATTAGTAAGGTGATGATTTTAAACATCCCATTTAAAAATATAGATATATGATTTAGTTCTTAATTTTCTTGTATGGCCTTCTAGTACCTGTCCTTAAGTAAAGAATGCTATATTTAAGACAATTTCATCTCTGCAATGATATGAACAAATATGCTAAAAACTGAATCAAGAAACAAAAACTTAAATTCCAAAATGAAACAGTTATTTCCTCAGCAGAAACAGTTCTTATAAAAAATATTTTAATCTAGAAAAAAAATTGATAGGTGATAAATTATTTTTTATTAGAATCTGTAGATATTACACCTAAATCTAATATATGAATAAAATTTTATGAATCTCTTCACAAAAAGATCTGGGAAAATATCCAGAAATAATTATATTTATAAAAGATTTTTCTTTGATCGAGTTAGAAATATTGGTTCAAATTTTCTTTTGTATTAACAATCTGAGCAGATCATGTTCTACTTTAAAAATAGTCCCCTTGTGATAAACTACTTTTTCCCCATTCTTTTATTACAACTGCATACTCCATATTTAACTGTTAAACCTGTATGAAAATAAAATAGGCTAGTAACAATTACCTTGGAGGCCATATTTATTTCTTTGTAAATACCACACAGTATATTCATCATGTAAAGAAACTAAAAAAATAATTCAAAATTAAAAAATAAAGACATTTATTTTCTATCATTTGAAATATTTTTCAATATATTCCAGGTATGTGTTATTAAATGTTAAAATGAAAAAATGTGTATTGACAAAAAAAATAAAATCTCTTAAATAAAAGGTAATGATAAAAAATAAACACTAATATTTTATAAATGTCCACTACCTGATAGATAAGTATTGGAAATCCATAAAAACAAAACAAAAACCAGTAATCACCTGAATTAAAGTGCAGAATGTAATATTACAATATTCAAAGCTCAACTCATCATCTGTGTTCTTGTAGGTCAAAAACAAAATAGCAATTAATATCGGATAAAATATTAAACAAAGCAAAAATTTTATTTTAATAATTACATTGACCTTAATTGACATAAATCAGTAATTCAACTGCAAAATCTAAACATTATATCTTGGAATTTCCAAAACCTTTACAATTTAGTACAAATAATTAAGTGCATTAATAAGCAATAAATCACTTTTCAACATTAACTCTGACAAGTTTACCAAGTGTCAAATGTTTTAACACTTTTCTTGAGAGTATTATTGCAAAAGACGAACAGCATTAATAAAATAAATTTTATTTAAATTCTATCAGAGTGTTAGTTTCTAATAAAAATAAAAAAATCAAAGAATTTTAACAATAGTTGTTTCTATTCATATAATTTTGCAAGTACATAAAAATACAGATTACACAAGAAAATTATCAAAAGCCCAGGTATTTACACAGACAATAATAGCTCATCTGGTAAAAATGTTTCTAAGATACTAACTTTTGTCTAATTTGCTGATGCAAAATTTCCCATGTTAGGGAAATCATAGAAGCTTGTGCTTTACAAGTTTTAGGGCTTAAGTCAAGCAAAGAAAACATGTTCTATATGAACTTACTGAAATGCATTTAAACACTTTCTCTATACTAACATTTTTTAACAAGATAGTTATTGAAATTGGACACTTTATAAAAATCCCAAATCATAGCTTAATCATGAACATTCTTCAATCTACAGAGAGGATGCCTGTGTTTGATAGAATTAAAATATTCTTTATGAATTTCTAGATTCTGCACAATATGAAAATTGCTTATTTAAATGGTACATTAGAATGAATGATTTTGTTAAAAATGGTAGAAACCTCTACTGTTATGGTATACTTCATTTTCAAATAAACAATCTTAATTTTGATTTGAAACAGTCATGATTATATAAACATATTAAATAAACATTATTATTGACCAGAATATCCATACCAACTCAGTAAAAGAAATTGAATGAAAACTGCTTTTACAATGCTTTAAATAAGTATCATTTGGGAATCAACAAGCAAAAAAAAAAAAAAAAAAAAAAAAAAAGCAGCATTAAAAATAGACAAAGTTTTCAATGAAAAACCCAAATACTCATTAACAGAATTTTCTATTTTTTAAAATTTTGATGATTAAAAGTAATGAATTTTCTTACAAATGATAATAAAAACATTTTTATGAATTGCAAATCTTAGCTGGCCATCTCCAAGTTTCAAAAGCAATAGTTAAAATTTTACATGCTATTCATATAACTGTAAAGTGATAAAACAAAATCTATATTTAAAAGTATTTAGATAAAAGAGATTCACTGGAACATTTTAAAAAGAAACAGACTAAAATATTGACCTCTAGGTAAAAAACACTGTACACTTGTAGATAATCAAAAGTTATATATTTCGTATCATGACAGAAATAGTTGTAAAAAGTGAAATGACTTGAGAGACAAAGACAGGTTAACCTTTTAACCCTGGATTCACAGAAGTTATTATTCTTTATAAGTTAATGGAATTATCTAGAACTTATGAGAAAAATGATAAATTACACTTTTCACATTATGACAAAAATAATTCTGGTTTGACAAAAAGTTTACAGGTAAAGAATAACTAAATTGGAAAACTTTCTATAATAATTCACAGATGTAATTAATGAAATGAAAAATTCTATATTCATTATACATGATAGCTTTATGCTTATTCTATTCTTATGAAAATGATAGAATCATCATCAGCTTCAATTCATCACAGTTTCAAAATGTTATTAAAACCTATTAAAGTGTAGATTGTTTACAATATTCTGTTGTCATTATATGGCACTAAGTGTATTTAGTTTTGAATACATTCAAATGAATCAATTTGCCTTGTGAGAGAATGTGTATATAAAATATTTCAAAATTTATTTTTTATTTGATTATAATATTGAAGATGGAAGAAAATAAGCAACATGTTTTTAGAGGTTAACAAAGTAAAATGTAAATAAAACTCTCAGATTTGTGCAGTTAAAAGGAAATTACTTACATTTCCCAATCAGGCAGACCAATTGAGATTGATAGCAATCAGATGAAAACATATCTCAAGAATAAATCAACATTATACAATATAAGAGAGTCAACATACTCAGGACTCACAAATCAAGCATTGAAAACCTTTTATACTAGCTATGTTAGTCATTTTGATGTATGACTTACATATAATTTAAGAAACATTCACAGAATCACACTGTCAATACTTAAATATCAGAGAAACCATTGTTTAAAAAAATTCAATAAACAAAAAATACCACAATGTCAAATACAAAAGGTCATGAAACAAGCAACATAAAACACCTATATAAAAGCACAGTTTATCCCAAAAAGATGATGTTGTTAATAGGTTGGGATGGATCATCATCATCATCATCTAGCATAAGCTTCTAAATGATTAATTTGAACAAATAATGCTCCCGATAAGATCAATTGCTTATAGCAATCAATGAAAATCACCAGGTTAAGAAAGATAATATTCTATTGGTATGACATTCAAATGCATTTGTGATCATGCAAAAATTCTTACAGCTTGGCTTGGAAGTTTTCATTCCTCTCCCATCACCTTCACATTACTTGTTATTCCAGTCTTTAAAAGAATTGTCTTAGTGAAAAAAATTAAATTCACTGGAAGATTACAAAAGACACTGAGAACAAGTCTTTCTTAAAAAAAAAAAAAAAAATAAAGATTTTGAAAAATGAAATTATGAATTTGTTTGAAAGATGGCAAAAGATAGTGAAACAAAATAATAAATTTTAGTAAATTTAATGTTGAAATAAATTTTTTTTTTTACACTTACTAAAGCAAATAAAAACTATGCCCACATTTTCAGTTTCAATCCTTGGCATCTTGAGTTTTATACACATTTCACAAATTTTGCATCAATGTACCCTTAGATAAGTTTCATATGC
Source organism: Acanthosepion pharaonis (assembly GCA_903632075.3). NCBI lineage: Eukaryota > Metazoa > Mollusca > Cephalopoda > Sepiida > Sepiidae > Acanthosepion > Acanthosepion pharaonis. The sequence continues at coordinate 286,439 of CAHIKZ030002473.1, read as the reverse complement.
AATTATGCATGTTGATAAAAAGCTCTCATTTATACTTAAGCAATTAAAGAAAATACTGAAAACACTAAAGGTTTTTATTTTTAGAAACATATTCTATGATAATTAATCTAAATTCCAAGCAACACTAAATTCATGTGATATGGATTAGTTAACATTTCCAACAATATTATGATCCAAATTTATTTCTGCAAAGTAACAAAAATAACACATTGTAATATAGTTTTTATTAGAGCATTTGTTGTGACAATATCTGTCTATCTCTCTGAAATGAGGTATTCTGATCACTTGCATTATTTACATTACTTGGCTTGTTATACTCGTCATTATTGTCATTCACATTTCAGCCATTGTACACTCCAGCCTTCTTCCGGTGATTGGAATTTTGAACCAAACCCTTTATTTCGACAACAGGGTAGATTGTTCTAGTACAACGTGCCATGCCTCTTCCAGATATCACAGTTATTTCCTTTTAACTCATCTCTCCAAGTTTTTGGTTTACTACTGCTATGGTATTGAAATCACAACTATGATCTTGTCACTGGATCTAACCAACGTCTTTATCCACTGGACCATGTGTCCTTGAGGACATCTGTGTATGGATTTTTGGGACTTATAAACTTAATGTCTCAGCATCATTTTTTTACCAGTGTTCCTATTGAAATTTTTCCTGTTATTATTTCATTTTTTTTTTTTTTACCAGAGCCTATATTGCAATTTTTGTTGTTATTCATTGCTTTTCTCTATCACTCCTTATTACTGGTTCCCATATCGTATTCATTTCTGCACTTGGTCAGCTCAGGATATTTTTGTGGCTTAGCATATGTGCTGATTCCTTCAGTTTTCATATTTTCCAGTGATGCTCTTTGTCTATTATTTCAACTTCATCCCACAGGGGTGGTGACCTCCTTTTTCCCTCCATATGTGATAAGCTATGCCTGATTTTTCTATTTCCCCTATTGTTACTGCTTTATGATGTTCTTGTAGTCTTACCTGAATGGAGTGGCCTGTTTCTCCTTTGTAGTTCTTAGCACAGTTGCACAGGATGGCATATACACAGTCATGTTCTCTATGGTAATGCTGGAGGGGGTCTTATTCAGCAGAGATGTCAGCAAATTGTAGACCCATTTTGAAGGTTGTTCTGATGTTATAGCGCACAGGATTTTTTGTATTTTCTCCAATAATCCCTTCACATAGAAAACAGCTTCAGTCTGCCTACCCTGAGTGCTGTTATTCTCTTGTGCCCTTCTGTTGGAGCTGCTACCATGTACCCAGGATAGTTATTATGTTGTAGGGTACTGCTTATACTGAGCATTTCTTGTTTGTATGTCTCTGGGTCACCACTTATGACTTTTGCTCAATGTTGTAAGCAGCAGATGATCCCTTTACACTGTATGGATGGTGAGAGTTGAAGTTGAGGCATTGTCTGGTGCTTTTTTATTTCATGGTATATGGATGTCTTGAACCCTTGTTCTGTTCAAGATGTTAGTACAGCCAGGAAGGCGCATTTGTTGTCGTTTTCTCATTCTGTTGTGAACTGTATCGATGATCTTATTGAGTTCACATGGTCCAATAGTAACTGGACCTCTTCCTGGTGTGGCCAGAGTATGAAGGTGTCATCTACATATCTCAGCCATAGGGTTGGCTTTAGTGGTGTAGATTCTAATGCCATTTCCTCAAAGCATTCTATGTATAGGTTTGCCAATGCTGATGATAACGCATTTCATTGCTAAGCCCTCATCCTGCTGATATATGTCTGATCCCATTCCGAAGTATGTTGTTAGCGTACAGAAGGTCAGCATCTCAAACAGGTCATCTATTGGTATACTGATGCATTCTCCTAGGAAGGAGTCCAAAGCCAGCCTGTCCTTGACTATCAAGAGTGCCTCCTCCATGAATATCTTGGTGAACAAAGATCCAGGCTTACCATCTGGTTGGATTGAATGGGAACATCTTTAATTATTTCCAAGGTGGGTGGAGTTCTGGACATATGACGGTGACTTTCCGAGTAATGGGTTGAATATATCTACTAGGAAGCGACTCAGAGGGTGTCACACTTGGACTGAGCAGAATACCGTCTTGGTGAATCTTTGGGAGACTGTATATGTGAGGTAGCTTGGTATAATGCTGTGGCAACTGCCTATATGTCTTAGGTACAAAGTGGTCCTTGTTCTTGATTAGGGTCTGTGACAGTTTGCGTTCTGTTTTCATTGTAGGATCTTTCTTTACTGTAGCTACCATTCACAATGCAGTCTTCCAGTTTTTCTGTATATTCAGATTTGTCCATCACTACAGTTCCAGTGTTGTGACAAGTTGGTAAATAAAAAAAATCCCCAATCCAGTCAGGCCAGATTTTTCTGAATAATTTTAAGTATAAATTGACTAAAAAGCCTGTCCAAGGGAAGATAATTCCAAGTTTATTAACTGCTAATTACAGTCATTTCCTTTAACCTGTTTATATGTTTGACTGTCACAGAAATATACCAGTGTCAATATTTTAACAATTAGCCTTTGAAAATAATTATAAATCCTATAAGAAATGGTTTGACATTGAGTGGCAACATTTAAGTAAGTCATTTTATTTTTAGAAGAATGTAAGCAGTATTTACATTAGTCGGACTATTGTCCTCATCTTTGTCGCCATATTTGTCACAACGTTTTGGCCGTTGTATGCTCCGGCCTTCTTCAGGTGGTTGGAATTTCGAACTGAACCCTTTATTTTGATCACTGGGGTAGACTGTTCTAGTTCCACGCGCCATGTTTGATGGATGTCAGTTATCAGTTATCTCCTGCTAATTTTCCCTCTTAAAGTTCTCCCCTGCCTTAACCAGGTATTGAACTCACCTTCTTTGGGTCTGTCACTGGATCTAACCAACGCCTTTATCCACTGTGCCATGTGTCCTTGAGGACATCTGGGTATGATGAAAGTTTTTGGGGGCTGCTGCCATGTACCCAGGGTAGTTGTTACGTTGTAGGGTACTACTTATACTTATAATTCCTTATCTAATGTCTCTGGATCGTTCCACTTATGACTTTTTTGCTCGGTGTTGTACAGACATCACACATATATCCCTTTCTTTATGCTGTATGGATGGTGGGATTCAAATTGAGCTACTGTCTGGTGCATGTTGGTTTACGGTATACGGATGTCTTGAACCCATGCTCTGTTCGAGATATCAGTACATCCAGGAATGGGAGTGAGTTGTTACTCTCTTTCTCCATTGTGAACTGTATCGAAGGTCTTATTGGGATAGGTGGGTACAAGAAGAGGAGGAGGAGAACAACACTCAGAAAACAGTCTGCCTGCCTTATGTGAAGGGGTTATCAGAGAAAATACAAAGGATCTGCGGTCTATATAACATAAAGACAACCTTCAAAAGCATGACAACACTTCACAGATATCTCTCACGAGTGAGACCCCCCACAGAGAGGAACATGACTAAAGACTGTGTGTACGCTATCCCGTGCAGTTGCGGAAAGGAATATAAAGGAGAGACAGGCTACCCCCTCAAGGTAAGACTTCAAGAACACCAGAAAGCTGTAACGCGAGGGGAAGTAGAAAAATCAGGCGTGGCTGACCACATATGGAGAGAGAAGGGAGATCACCGCCCCCTGTGAGATCATGTTGAGATCATAGACAGGGGATACCATTGGAAAATTCGTAAACTTAAGGAATCAGCACATATGCTAGGCCACAAAAATCTCCTGAGCCAACCAAGCATAGAAATAAATACAATATGGGAACCAGTAATAAGGAGTGCCAGAGAAAAGCAATGATAACAAAGTTGCAATATGAACTCTGGTAAAGACATGCAATGATAACAGCAAAATTGCAATATGAGCACTGGTAAAAAATGATGCTGAAAACATTAGGTTTATAATACTCAGAAGTTCATACCCAGATGTCCTCAAGGACACATGGCACAGTGGATAAAGGTGTTGGTTAGATCCAGTGACAGACCCAAAGAAGGTGAATTCAATACCTGGTTAAGGAGATAACTGATATCCATCAAACATGGCACATGGAACTAGAACAGTCTACCCCAGTGATCGAAATAAAGGGTTCAGTTCGAAATTCCAACCACCTGAAGAAGGCTGGAGCGTACAACGGCCAAAACGTTGTGACAAATATGGCGACAAAGATGAGGACAATAGTCCGACTAATGTAAATACTGTACATAATACCTCATCTCAGAAATATAGACAGACTCTGAAGAATGTAAGCATTGGGATATTTTGAAAATCATAAGGGTGGATAAAGTTAAATTTGACTTCTGAAATTATAAAAGACTAGAGTAAGTAGAATAGTTTGAAATTTGTATTGAAACCAAATTATATTCTTGGGGGTCAATTTTGAATTAAGAGGTTTTTTTTTTTTTTTTATTCCAGTTCAAATAAACAAAATACTTACAAGGCTATATTTTTCTGTAAGCAAAACTGAAAAATATCTTCATACAAATTTTACATTTTACTAAAATTAAACTATATTTTTTCAGCTGTTTTAAACAAATTATTCCAAAAGTACAGAAACTACTAGTGGTTCTGTAAGCAAAACATTATTTCTCCAAAGAATGCTGTAATCAAAAAAAAAAAAAAAAAAAGTAGTTCAAAGTTGTTGCAACTTATTCCAAGTGAGATTCATCTAACTTGCTTGCTTTTCTGAGTCTGGAGGGGTAATTGAGTTCCTCAACTCTCTCAAGGTCTATGATACTCTATCCAACAGGGTTTATCAACTAAAAGTTGAGATGCTCATCATGCTTCTCAGAAATTTGAATCCTCCAAAATTAGGCAATGGAATTCACCCACTCAGTTCAGCAGTTACATGTCACCAAGAAAACTATCCTAAAATGTGTCTGTTCTCAAGATTCTCCATAATTTCAACACATTTAATTTTTGAATTCAAATATCTTCAGTGAGACTCAACTTTGCTATCAACAAGGCACAAGGGCAATCAAGAACACTGGCCTCAAATTTACTCTGCCATGCTTTTAGCATCCAGTAGGAAAACTACTGGTATTACATACCTAGAAACCTTGTCTACCAAAAGACTGTACCAATTTTTTTTTTTTTTGACATCAGAATATTTTTTCACTAACAGCTACATTTTCATATCTAAAAATGTTATGTAATAAAAACCATATTAAAAGAATATTTTCTTGCATTATTATATTTAAAATATTTTTCCCTTGGACACCAACAAGGTTTCATTCATATGAATTGTTTAAAATGCAAAAACAACTAAAAGATGCTATCCAAATTTCAGAAAATTGAACCATCCTGTGCACAAACAGAATATAATAAAGACTTGGCACTGAACTTTGTAAGATTATGGTAACAGGCTAAAGGGAACCATTTTAAAAGACACAGTGAAAGTCACGTTTTAGGTTGAAATTTATTGGCTAAAATAACCAACTTTCGGATAGCTCCTTATTTACCTGCCTACATAAATATCAGGCATCATTATTTTTTTATATTCAAACAAATCCAACATAAAGCAATTAAAAAAATTCTGAAACTGAACAAAATTAGACTGAAGTTGAAAATAAAAAAAAGAAAAAAAAGAAAAAAAAGGAAATGTATTTTGTAATTTGGCTTGAATCCAGAAATAATAACAATAAGTACAAAAGCTTTCCTGAGGAAATAAGAGAGACAAAAAAAAAAAACAAAAAAAAAAAACAGATAAAATTTGACTCCATTTGGAATCAATGGAAGTGATTACTACTGGCATTGCTATAATTATCTTCAGCTTGTATTTGATAGGCTATCCTTTTTGATCAGTTCTTCTCCACCAAGCTCATAGAAAAGAAAAAATAAATTGGAGTAGTCAACAGAATTTCTTTTTTTTAAAAAAACAATGCCAGATCCATTTTATCATTTAAGAAGTTTAACTTGTGCCAAAAATTCTCATTTCTCAATGAGAATCTACAAAGCAGGAAAATGCATTGGTTTTCAAAATTTTACTTATTTCTTTTAATAAAGCAAAAAATCCAGCATTATTTTAGCATGGATCTTGTGTTACTTTTTATTTTTATATACAGTGGGTACCATATTCAGTACTTTCAATTATCATTCATTCAAAGGTCTATTCCTCTGAAGTTTTGATCTAATACTATATGTCAAAGTAACATCAGTTTGGAAATGTTTATTCCAAGAGATTTGACACATGAATATTAACTTTATCTAATAAATAAATAAATGATAACACTTTTAAGGAATATCATAATGAAACATGTAGGTTTCTATGAGGACCATCCTTATTTGAACTTCGTGGACTGGCATTACAAACTCACAAAGAACTGGATCAGATAACAGAAACCACATCACTTTAAAACTTTAATCAGCAACAACTAAATTGGATAGCACACGTAACTGGAAAAGAAAATAATAACATAATGAAGATGTTGATATTCCACACTACTTCAAATAAAAGCTTAGGAAGGAAACTCCCATCAATACTGAAAAGAGTGATAACATCTATTAAACTTAGGAAAACTATTTTCCTGAAAAATTATTTTAAGATTTTATAAATTTCAACCAAATCAGCACTGGCTACTCAGTCAATAAATGCCAAATGCTTCCACATAAGGAAATGGTTAATATTACCATTATCATAGATTTGCACAAGTTCAATTAATTACTAGCATAAGATATATGGCTACTGATCAAACTAATGGAAAAAAAATTATACTTAAAACACAGCATTCAGTCCTTTATTAACATAAAATCAATGTTTTAACTTTAAAATTTTTGTGCAGTGTCATCAATGTTCCAAAAACCATTTTTTCCCTTATTTTGCCATTCGTTGAAACTAAAAATGTGTGAATATATATATATATATATATATATATATATATATATATAAAAAATCTCTCGTCTACGACCCCCACCCCAATGGACTTTGGATGCAACAGGCAAAATATGCAGGCAAAAATAATAAAAAAATCTGCAGGAATAAAAAATCAGCAATGTATTTCAAAATTTGTGGGCTTAGAAGAACGAATCATATTAGTTCTCAAAGTGACCACCTGGCAGCAGTGGTGGGCCTTTCATTTGTAAACAAAGATGGAAAGTACACTACATTAGCACATTCATGAGAAAGTAGCTGTGAGAAATCTATTATTTTTGTTATTTTGATTAATATATCTATATTAAGTATATATTTATTTATGCTATATATACATTTTTATAGTATTTACATTGTGATCATAATTACTGGTAGTTACTATAGTAGTTTTATAACTTAAAAATAATCCCTTCCCATCTACAAACAATCAGCTTTAAAGGACCCCCACTCCCCCTATTAGTCCGTTGATGAGAGGTTTGTGTGTATATCAATTACACTCGGGATTTTGCTACATACGTGAGAAAACATTGTAAACATGCCATAAATGTAAGACTCCCTTAATGTAATGTTACACAGTATGAGCAAAATTTTAATATTCTCATTTCTCTTTCAAATATATCTAGAGTATTAACTTGGCAGCTTCCGATTTGAGACAGAAAATAAAAAGGCTTGGATAGCCAGGTCTCCAAAAGTGGCCAGATGAACAGGAGTAACAATAGATGACTTTGTGGAGATCCCATTGAAGTGCCCACAATGATCCACACCAAGTTCACATTCTCAGTGATAGTCCTGAGCAACAAGAACCTTGTGCTTTTGCCACACTCGTTCCTACAGAGACTCAGGATCAATGTCACCACTTATCTTGAGGTGCTAGACAGTGTTAAGTTCTGAATCTAGGAGCTACCATTGCAGCAACCTGCTCCTTCTAACATGGTCCACAATGGGACCCAAGAGTGGCTAGTCTTTTCTAATCCTGGTCTCCTCATTCTTTTGATTATAATCTGCAGGATTATTACATCAGGAACATCACTGAGATGGAGACCAACTAACCAACCCACAATACATTTTGAAAGCCAAGATTATAAACATAACCAACATAAGTGTCAACCACCTGATCCAAGTATGCAATCCACATTGAAGACACATTGAGGCCATCCACATTGACAAGGATAGTTTTATTGAATAACCCTTTTTTGGTTTTTCTAAATTAAACATGTATACATATTTTCTTTTTTAAATATACAGTAAAACCTTGAATTAACATTCCCAGTCCCAATGGACTCTGGATTTAATGAACAAAATCTGCAGAAATGGCTGGAATTCAAGACGCCTGCGCCTAGCGAGCAAAGTTTGTTAGTCTCAGAATTGGCTGTTGTGGTTTACTGGTGCAGTCAAAAGACAGAGACTGGTAGTTCCGGAAATAGCCTCTGTTGTTTGCTTGAGCGCTCATCATGTACACACATGCATCATCTCTCGAACATTATATATTGAGTTTGGTTCAGTATACAGTATTGTTTTTTGTTAAGCTCTTCACTAAGACATCCAGTCATAACGAAGGTGAGAAAAGGAAGCACACTAACCTTTGAAGTGATGACAAATTGGAACTTATTAAGAAGGAATTGGGAGTTTCCATGGCCAGAGTATGTGAGGAATACAGCAGGACACACACACACAAACTGTAAGTGACAAATGTAGGAGTAAGGAAAAAGTTCAAGCTTTTGCAGTGAAGTTTGATGTGGACCCTACCAAAGATAAAAGTGTTGTGCATAAGCACATGAAACTGTGTCAAAGTAGGGTCCTGGAGGAAGCTGTTGACATTTGGTATGTGCAACAGAAATCAGTGAACGTACTTGGGGATGAAATTCTTGATGCAGCAAATAAATTAGCCGAATCATTGGGTAACACTTTCAAGGGTAGTACATTGGGCTGTGGCGATTCTGTAATCGACATGGTATTCGTAATAAAGTGGTACAAGTTTTAAAGATAAGTTTAGGTAAACTTTAAAACTTTATTTAAAGGTAAATTTAAAATGTAACATAGCATCTCTCTCTCTCTCTGGGTGTGTGTAATTTAAAAATAAAATACACATACATATATACTGTATTTATATTTATTTATAATAATTTTGTACTGAGTGTTTTTAGGCCACAAAAAATGCTTCAAATTAATGGACAAATGGTTTTAACAGACAACCCCCACCTCTATTAGTCCATTAAATTGAGGTTCCACTGTACTGAATTTTCTTTATAATTTGTTCTCCATTATCTAATGCAGTGTGTGTGTGTTCAAGAAAGTGAAATTAAGAAAAAAAAAAAAATCACAAATGTCCATTGCTTTATAAAGCATAAAACATGTCATGCTACATTTTTATTCATATATAAGAATGTAGACCAGATATGCCTTTCATACTTTGCATACATAATTCAAAGATATATCCAAATATACTTTTTCATACTTAAAACAAATTTCAGATTGTACATGAAATGGGGGATTGGTTTTTCTATTATTTATTTTAAAAAGAACTGATCAGACTTATAAAAACTTAAAGCATTACAATAATTTAAATATATCTTTCAAGTTCTAATTTTAGAAAATAGAATGAAGTTAGTCATAAAAATAAAATAAAAATTACTTTTGCATGGTTAATGCAAATTTTAGAACTTTTTAATGTCAATTTTTATCATCCAAAATTAACCCTTATCACACTATGATTAATTTTTTCTGTTGGCAGATAAACTATAATTATAAGTCTTCCAAGAATAAAGTAGCAGTTACAGAAATATAAATTTGAAAAAATTATTTAATCTAATGATTACTTGAGTGAATTTTGAAAACAAAAAATTCTTTAGTGAAAACATGTTTACAGCAGGTGTCTGTCAACTCAGTTTAATGGACAAATGGGGTTCAGTCCACCAGTTCACTTTACCCAATGGTGATTCATTTAAATTTATGCTTGTTTCATGAAAACAAGAAAGGATATGAAAAAATAACAAAACATGATATAAAAGCATATACCCACTAGTATCATAATGGTGATTTTCAAAGCTATGCTTAGATGTGGCACAAGGCCGAAAGTATGGGGCACCAGTGAGGATCAAATTCACTACTCAGTCGTAATTGATCTAGCGATACAAGTTTGTTAAGTTCATTACACTACGTCAAAGTGTTCACCCAATTATCATAATGAGGAACATTGTAAAAAGTAATATCTTATACAAATTAGGAAAAAATTTGAGCACAAAAAACTAAAATTATTCCAGTAAAACAAGAAAATTTATTAAAATACATACCACCAAGTTCAAAAGACAAGAACATTTTTACCTTGTTTCAGAGAAATTTCCTATCACATGACTTTAAAAACTACACCATTCTTCAACAATGACACAAACATTTATTACAGTTTAATATTTACATGACTTCAGATGAGCAAAAAAAAAAAAAAAAAAAAAATCAAAGAACCAAAAATTGTGGCATCTAACTTTATTTTGAAATAAATTTTAGTAGTCTTTTGAGGTTCAATTGATATTGAGCTTTTTATATAAATTTCATAGTGGCTTCAAATTAGTGCAGATAAGTTTTCCAAATTAGAAATAATAAATGAATACCATAATTACTATATTATTAAGAATACACATTTGAATACATATGGTAGCTAATATCAATAAATGATGATACTCCAGTGAGCTACAGAGAAAATATACATGATTTCCAGTTGAATTTACTGTTGGCAAATCCTATACAAAAAGTGTTATTTCAGATTACCCCACCTTATAATCTGGGCAATGTAGGTGATGACGAATGTTGTACCATCTATTTAGTATCAATAAAATAAAGTGATCCAATCTAGTTAGTATATTAGCAACTATACTGTTTAAAGAATTTTAAAAAAAAAAATAAAAAAAGACCTCCTCTTTTCAATTATAAATTTTACACTTAATTTGGATGGAAAATGGAGTACCATTTTTCATCCAAATTAAGTGTAAAGTCTAAAAGGTAACAACTTAAAAGCTTGTCGGGAGTGGGGCAGGCATTACTCTTATCCAAATTATATAAAACACAATAACTTAAATTTGAGACATTAAAATACATTTCAAATCTAAATTGTTCAATACTTTGATATTTACCAAATATGTTCAGAAGCCAGCTACCAACTTCCACTACACAAACAATATTCCCAAACTATTTCCATGTTAAATCAATATATCCCTTTCAAAATTGGAACCTAGATTTTACTATTAAAAATGTTAAAGATTTCAATTAAAATTGTTTCCATTGTTATTTTTCTGAAGGTTAGAGGGCAATCAATAAATACACAAGAGTAGATGTAGGACTTAATTGTCAAACACAAATTCATCTTTTACAGGACATTTTATTTATTGCACTGAACATTTTGCCATATCTACAAATAAAATAAATAAAACAAAAATGTATAAAAAAAAAAACTACATATTTTATAAAATGGGGAAGGGAGCTGAAAAGTTCTCCAGCTAAGATTAAACCTTATATTTGGTCATTTAGATTTCAGGAAGTGAGTCAAGTCAAAAACTTTTGTTTTCCTCAAACACAAAGATGATATATAAATTTCATCTCTCTTTAACGAGAAACAATACGAGAGCTCTCTTTTTCTTTTTTTTTTTTTTAAATAATTCTGAAATTTTAGTAAATTCAACTTCCATAATTTAACCAATTAAAATAAAACAAAGGCATTTTTCCTGTCCAAGAAAGACTAATTCAGCTATACACAATAAACAAATAAAATGAGTTTGGTTCACTTTCAAAAACAAAATCATTTACATAAAATCACAGCATTATTAACAAATGAGCCAGTTTTGCTCTCTGAACAACTTGCACACCCTCAAAAATAGTTTTCTTAATTCAAATCTAACGTCACACACACAAAATAATAATAATCCATTTCCTTCTGTCCAAGGAGGAAGCTTTGAAACTCAGACTCACACTCTATTATATATATATATATATATATATATATATATATATATATATATATATATATATAAATAAAAAAACTGCATGAGAGATTTATTTTTGTTTTTAAGTAATTTTTTTATTCTTCATAACAGATCTTAGTTTCAGTAGTTGGACATTTGGTTTCATAGTGACTGGATTTATTATTAGAAGCTTACAGTTATATACACATCTACAGATGTTCATGACCATATATAAAATAAAAAGGCATTCTAAACTAGATAAATGTTGATGCTCTATGAAAATAAATTGTATTCAGGCAGTTCATTCATTCATTCATTACTGAGATAGAAATAGGTTTCCCCACATACAAAAGTATCTTTTAGGAGTTGTAATATTGAAATGATGAAAAAAGATGGTTTGTTTGGGTTTTTAAGAGCTTTTTTTTTTTTTAAACTATTAAGGACATTTTATAAAATTGACAAGTAGTTCAACTAAGCTGATGACCTCACTCTTTTTATTTATATATATATAACTAAAAGATTACTTTTCTGCTTCCTTTTCCCCCAAAACATTTACTCAAATGCTACATCCTGTAGTTCTTGATCAAATCCATGGATTTTCTTCAGTAAAGATTTTCTGAATCTTCCATAGATTTGCTTCTATCTATTCAATTACTTTTCTGAGTCTGTCAACTCCAATCACCACCCCCACCCCTTCAATTCCACTCATTTTCTCTCTTGCATTAATTCTCATCCACTTCACAAATGTTTTATTCATTCCTTCTTTTATTTTTCAAATTTTTCATCCTTTTTTAAATATTATCTCTTATTTATCTACCATTTTTTTCCGCCTGTACCCACTTAATTCTACCGTTTTTCTTTTTCTATCTCTTCATCAGATGACCATCTTTTATCTTCTCTCTTACCAATCTTAGCTTTGTTTATCTTTTCTCATTTTATCTTTCACCATTTTTTAACAACAGATTCTTTCATAAGCTTAAATTACTCTTTATCTGTCTACCTTCTCTTTAGTCTCCATTCTATCCAAAGCCTTCCCTCTGATACATTCATAGTCTTTGCTAACTCTTAACCTCTCTGCTTTTTCTGTACTTCCTCTGCTTGTTTTAATCAATCTTCTATTTTCTGAAATTGATTATGATAACGCAGAGCTGTTGAGAAAATTAAGAACAGGCAAGAAAGAAAATTGCAACTGTACACGCAGCTATTATTAGATAAAGTCACATGAAATTGCAGAAGATGCTTTCTGAAAAACCTAAGAACTTGCACCAGTTATATTCTACCTTAGATAATCATCAGTTCAAACACGGATAAAAAAAAAAAAAAAAAAAAAATGACCTGATGATAGAGACAATATATTTACAAGACAATTTATTTGATATCATTATTTACAAATCAAAATTTTAAGTATTTTCCCCAGTTTTTGAAAAAGGCTAAACAACAATTGAAGGCCAAAATGTTAAAAAAGAAAAAAAATCCTCTAAAGGAATTAATCAATCTCTTAAATGATTGAAAGTGTTTTAATTGAAATTTTTAATATTTTTTTCTTGCTAACATGAACATGAGGAAAAATATAATTCAAACTTTAAATCAATATTTAAAATTATAGTTTAAAATTTTAAATTATTTTAAAATTAGGTATAAGAAGAGTTGTATCATAAATATGTTCATAACAAAGCAATTCTAAAAAATAAAAATTGTTTTTGCATTTTTGAGTCAGCGTTTTTTTTAATAAATTAATGAAGATGGCCCCAAATTAAGAATATCAATCACTAGTATGAAAACGAAAACTGTGTATCCAACCATTAGTGCCACACAAATAAATTACAGGTGCTTAAGAATATTGAAAAGGATAAACTATGTGGACTTGATTAGTTTCTCCACAAACGAGCTTTTAAACATAAAACTGGAAACTTAAAAAAAAACATAAAAAGATAATAATAATAATAATAATAATAATAATAATACTACACACACCAAACACTGAAAAAAAATTGCACAAATAATGATGTGATACTAAACTAATCCTTCAGGTGCAGAAAACGATATCTTGAAATATAAACTAAAATTTAAAGAAAATAAATATTTAAAAAGTTAAAGAAAATAGATATTTTTACAGATGTGATATATACCATATACTTGTAACATCTGAACTTAAGAATAAAAATGCAGAAATTGTCAATCTTTTGTAACTGGTACATAATTATATTTCTACAGAAAATCTATTTCCAATTATGACACACATAATCCATTCTTTGATTTCAATTGAAGAAGAAACAGAATATTTTTTCTCTACATTCACTCATAAACGAATCATTTTCTACCATAGCCTTAAATTCTTGAAGGATTAATGATTTGGTATCTTAGTTTTCTTAGTTGACTTTATTTATTTTTTAAAATCAAAATTTTATTGTTTATTTACTAATAATAGCATTACCTTCAAACACAGAAAATTAGGCTTCATTATCATCCAGTATAAACTCTTAGATTAAAAAAAAAATCAGATTGAACTAAACAGAAATCAATTTTTGCTTGTGTGTGTATCTCAAAACAATTAGTTACAATAAGATATTTTGTCAAGTGTACAGATGAATTATTGCCAATTAAAAGTCCTTTTCCCTAAACCATAAAAATTGGTATGCTGCACATATATATGTGTACAGAATTGTTTACTGGTTATAATATAAAACTTAAACTATAGAAACTGCAATAATATCAAAAATTAAATAAATAAAATAACAAGTAAAAATTTTAGAGGCATGTCAAAATGGCACACAAAAGAGAATGACATAAAATCTTAAAAGCACAGGATACAAAAAAAAAAAAAAAAAAAAAGCCAAAAATAAAATCTAAAATAAAATTGTGAATATACTCAAAAAGAGATAATTTTTAACCAATTACTGAGTAAATACAAAAACCTTCATCTTATGAAGACAGATACAAAATTACAATAGATTGTACGTAGTCAAGTCAAAACTGCCAGTTCATATAAATCTACAAACGACGGCCTTTATACAAGGATATAAGCAAAGAGGTTATAAATCAAAAGACCCACTAATGAATGAAACTACACACCCATGTAAATTCTCAAATTCAATTACACTTGTACTTCCTTTTCTTCAATAAACTGCAATGGCATTTACTAAAATATATGAATTTTCACTACACCAAACATTTTCTATGTTTCTATGAATATTTCAAATAAAACTGTTTACTATGACAAACTTTACATACAACTTTGAAAAATTTGTAAATTGCAGTTTAACATTTTACCAAAATTTAAAGATTATTTACTACTTTAATCTCAAAGACAAATTAATGCAGTCACTGTAAAACAAATACCAAGGATGTATACTTTCATAAGAATTTCTGCCTGAATTTCTGGGATGATTTATTTATATTCAGACTAACGTCTTCATTTTTGTTGTTGCTATCACAATGTTTCAGATCTTGTGCCCTCCAGCCTTTTTCAGGTGTTTGTCAATCCAGGTAAACATCAAAGAATTTCAGATTGTCCCATTTAATTCAATCTACAGGTATAGAGTGTTCTCATTCCTCTATCAATGTCTAGGGATAACTTGTCTTTTTCACTTTTTAGTACTGCTTACTCACTATTTTCACTAAGTCTAAGTCTGTATTAACCAGCCCATTACTATGTCACCAAATTCACAAACCAATGCTTTAATCCATCAGGCTATTGTCTAAAGAATCCATAGCAATTCACAAATAATAAAGCAGAATTTGTGAAGAGACATAATCACATATGTTCTCAAAGGTCATGGCATACAGAAAATTATAGATACTGTACTATAATCTTCTACAGATACCAAGAAATTAAATATTTACATAATATTTCTTAAAATATAAAACCACCACTCAAACAAGTTAGATAGTAACATCTGAAATCAAACTTTTAAAACCACACGTATATAAACATTACTTCTTAAAGAGACTTAATTACTGGTCAAAATATTAACCAGATTTTTTAACCTAACAAAATAAAAAAAAAAAAAAATAAATAAATTATAAAGTAATTTTCAAAATATGAACTTTCTACAATATTTATGCAGTGATATGTACAAATTTTAAATTTAAAAGATTCACATTTTAAAATATAAAATGTGACATTTGGTACAAAAACTTATTTTACTCTTTACATTCAATTTGAAATTTAATTCCATAGTCCTACTTTTTAGAAATTATACAAGTTATTAAAAAAATTGATTAATTTCCAATCTTTTTCTGTCCCTTTTTTGAAAAAGCTTATATATTTCTAACTTCTACAAATGGTGGAGCATATAAAATCATAACATTTTCATATTCCAAATAAAAGTCATTTTTCTCTTTATTTCCATTTTAAATAAATCAATGAAAATTCAAGCGTTTTTAGTAAAGGTCTCTGCCCTTTTCCAATATGGTTACCAAAACAATCTTAAGACAGCAAAAGGGAGATTTCACTCTAACTAATGCAAATGGAGACAGCTCAGCAGCAGCAGCAGTGCAGCACTGGTTATTCTTTTTCTACATCATTGAAAGCATTTATTTTTCCCCCCAGCAAAAGAAATTACATATGAAGAGTAGAAATAGGAGTAATAACAGTATCTTGCATGTAGATAAAATATCAAAAAATGAGAAAGGAAAGAATGAAGGAAGAAGAAAAAAAGAAAAAAAAAAGTAGATAGAAATGGCTGAGAGTGAGGGTGATCAAAAATAGATGAACAAATAAAAAAATTAGGTTAATACACATATAAAATATTTACATACATAGATCGAAACATTAAATTATTCACTTTCTTCAAGTAATATATATATCCATATGTACATGTTTTGTGAACAGAAGCCCAAGGAGGTGTGTGGGTAGGTTTATATAAATTGTGTGTGTGTGTGTATATATATATATATATATATATATATATATATGCATGGTACTTACTGGAAAGTACTCAATATCAGTGATAGAGCTAAGGTGTGTGTGTATGTGTGTGCGTAAAATTAAACAGAAATAGCATAAGTGATATAAAGTACATCAGTCATTCTTGTACCAAACTAGGAGCTGAGTTGGGTCAGCTAAAAAATGACATAAAAAAAATGCATAAGGTTCACATTGAATCCTGTTATTTCGGGGTCAGTCACTTGAAAGAGTAAAAACTCGGAGAAAGACTTTGAAAGGGGAATAATTTCTATTGATATAACAACTCATAGCTTATTCTCTTCAATAGTTAAGATACAATAAAATAAAAAATACTTTATAAGAAATAAAGTGGAAAATATAGTAAGTCAGTCAGGAGAGGACAACAAAATTTGGAAAATAAAATAAAAGCCACTACTACTATGGTCCTGAAAACGAGATACAATAAAGATTTACAAAATAAAATAAAGCTGAATGCTTTGCTACTACATATTTTTAATGACATAAGTGAGACATGTCGATTGCATCAGCAAAGATATGCATACTACTGCATATTACCTTTTATTTTTATTACTTTCTCTACCCTTAGAGGAGTAGCAACTTTTCCTCTTTTGAAAATAGAGAGAGGGACAGAGAGAGAGAGAGAGAGGTGCATACACAAAGAAAGAACAGCTGGAGAAGGTCTTTGCTCACACACAACTAAATATTTCTCTGTATGTATGTCTTTTTCTTTTCTCTATGTAAGAATGCCTGAATAGATTATTTCTACATATAATCTATAAATTACAATGGTCGCCTGTCAATCTTTCTCTACTATATTGCATCTTATTTTGCCACATCAGTGAAATCAAAAGTAGTGGGTTTTTTTTTTCCTTTTTTAATTTTTTTTCTTTAAGTTTGGACCTCAGTAATGAAAGCAATAAATGTAATTAAATAATTTTTAATACCAATTACAGGCTGTAACAAATAATGATAGCAGCAGTAATGGTCTTTATTGTAAAAGATTTGCATTATAGATTTTTGAGAGGAGCAAACCTTGAGATTGAAAAAAAAAAAAAACATGAAAGATTAACAGAAAATGTCCAAATTTAAATCCAAGGAAGGAATCAAATGAATGATAACGTTTTCTGCAGGCTGGGGAGGGGTCCTATTAGAAGAAAAGGGTTCAAAATGGACCCATAAGAGAGTGAAAGGAATGAGTAAAATAAAAATAATCAAAAATAAAGAAAGAAACAGACACTGCGGAGAATTAAATGATCAGAAACACCCTTAGATATTAACTAAATATTACATATCTTCTTCCCAGCAAACTCACTTTTCTTGCTTTCACTAACAACAGCAATCAATATATAATGTGGTGACAATGGTAGAAAGCAATGACTGCTGGAACTTCTTGTTTGTCCACCAATGACACTTACAGACTAATACTATACACATCAGATAAGACCAATGTTCATTTCATATAATGGTAACTATTATCAATAAACATATATATAAAATAAATGTACCCAATATGAACATATGTTCTAATTAAGAAATTTTTATAAATAATATCAAAGTTGGTCATATACTTTTCAAATATTTTTACAAATTTATTTTTGTTTAATTTACTTCATCTCAAAGACAAACATCAGAATATATACAGTGTGGAATAAAGTCAAAATGAAAAACAAAAGACAACATATGAGATAATTGCCTTACTATAACAACTTTTGTTGTCTAATTAGTTAAAGCATAGTCCATGAAAGCCAATTTAACAATATTATATATTAGGTGTGACTAAGTTGCACCCGAATTTGCTGGTTAGTTTAACACGCAAATAAGATCAGCTAAAACTGACTAGAAAATAAATAAACTGAAAATTACAAAGGGAAACTAATGGTAATATTTCTAATTGTAAATCTGAATATGTGCTTTTTTGTAGCATTTCATTAAACTTAGCTACCTTCCTTAACATGGACTAATATTACTCAACTCATTAATCCAAATAGATAAAACTAACACAATGAAAGCATTAAAAATACTGATTCAGAGAGTAATAACCTCTCATAATCCGTTGTTTAATCAGATCTCTTTGTAGTTACAGGCTTTCGAGTTAAAAGATACTTTCATGTAAAACAAAAGAATCTGATGAACAGAACTCCAATCTTGCTGCCTTTCCCAAATCTTGGAGTAAATTGTTTCCCTATAGCCAACATAGGGAAGGAATGATAAAAGGAATAAATACAATATTACTTAACAACTCTGAACAAATCTTAACTTTGCCACAAAATAAATGGAAAATTTAAAACTGGATAAAATCCTGTACAAAAATAAGCAAATACTGCTTTAAGATCAATAATTTAAGTTTTAATTGTGTAATGTTTATAGTTTTGAAAATCTAAAAATTGAGATTTTTTTAAAGATAAACACTCTCAGACTATACCTACCATTTCACTTCAATTCCAAATGTTATAATAAAAATACTTTTCATAACTTAGATTACAATCAATTTTTGTCCCAAATTGGTAGAACAAGTTTAAAATAAGGGTCTGTGTTCAAATGCAATATTAACTTTCTGCCATCTTCTTTTATTGATTATATATAAATAGAGATAAAAATTTTAATTCATTGACTGAACTGAGAAAGAGATTACAATTTGACAATAAAATTAAATATTTTATGTTTATCTACATATACAAGAAGTAAGTCATTTCTTTAATGTTAAAACAAAAAATAATGTAGATACAGCTTATTGCTAATATAAGTGAATAGTCAAAATTATCTGTAAAAGGTCTATTTTAATATGCTTGTGGGGATATGGAAAGTTTGATTGATTATAATTTTCAGTTTTATACTTTTTTTTTTTTTAAAAACAAAAAAAGTTTCTACTTTTAAATAGTGAACATACTTTTTTGATTCATGTTAATATTTTTGTGAACAAGTTTGAAATAAAGTAGATAGGAGTGTAAAAAAATAGAAAACAAAAGCATTAATAAAATAAAAAGATACTTTATTGGCAATTATATAAAAATAAAAGGAAAATATTTTAAAGAAAAGAAATTTGTATTAATAATTTTTTCTAGTAATAATCCCAGCATACAAAAATAGGTAATCTTAAGATGCTTCTAAATTCACACATTATTTAAACTGTTTTAAGTGCCTATTTTTCATAAAGAAAATTAATGTATATCATAACATTTTAGGAATTTCACCTTCTCCTAATTAGTAAATTCTTTACCTGTATTATTTTTATTCAGCCTGTAAATTGTGGAACACAGGGTAATTTTTTTTTAAGTAGGTGAGAAGCGAGGAGATTTGATAGTTTCAAGCCCAATTGGTTTGAAGTTGTCTTTCTCCTAAACTGGCTTCCAACAAAAGCCAAAGAGACCAGAGTGCAATATTATTTTACACATTGCTTGGTAGGGAGAAGAGATAGATTCATACCTTTTCCCAAGGACATACAACAAACTGCTTGCCAATTTCATTTACTTAATACTTATTTTATCACTACTGATCATTTTAAAGATAATTAACAATCGAAACTAAACTAAATTTAAAGTTATATTGGCATATATTTGTCAAATTTCTTTTTTTTTTTTAACATTTCCATCACTTTATATTAAGCCTTCATTTGAGAATCTGATTAAAAATGAAAGAAAAAAAATCAACTCATATATAAAAGACAAGTAGGTTGCTATTTTAAAAGTAGAAAAAAAAATTAAATTCTAGAATTTTTTCCACTTTTATAGTTGTTTTATCTAAAACAATAATTGATAAGTTTTCTGCTTTAGCAACAATGAAATGAACTAATAATAAATCAAGACAACAATTTATAAACACAGGCATAAATAAATCCTTGAGATTAGAAAAATAATAATAAAAAATATAATAAAATTAATAATAAAAAATAATAAATAAATAATAATAAAAACATAAATAAAATAAAGTTTTTTTTTTTAAAAAAAAAGTTAAAAATTTTTAAAGTTAAAAAGAATCAAAAACTAAAAATTTCATAAGTTTGGCAGAGCCTTAAATTGATATTAAAATCAAAACATAGTAATTTAAATTTCATAGATTTCTTACCCCCCCCCCCCATGATTCTAGCTTGCTTTATCTCTCATCAAATTCAAGAAGCTTGTGTTAAATTTATAAAAGTATAGTTCTCAAGGAAAAAATATAAACCCAGTCTGAATAAAATTAAGCTGTTAACCTTGAAGTAACGAACCTAATATAAAGGGATAGAACTCTGAAATCAACTGCAACTGATACACATGTATCTGTGTACATATATAAAATGCTGCTTAGTTTTGCAAATGCATAAAATCTAGAGACAGGAGAAATATGCATTCTTTTCTGTAGTTTTTCCTTTTCACCTCTTTATTTTGACTAACACTTAAAACGTTGTCCAAAATTTATTTTCTATACATTTTTATTTTATTAACAAACATAAGCTTGTGTCTTTCTCATTTTCTTTATTTGTAACATTTACATTCTTCAAACATGCACAAACACATACTGTTTATAAATAGTTTATTTAAAATCTTCAGTGAAAATAAAAGATATGCCAGCATTAAAGAAACAATTACCCAAATTTTAATGTCAAGTATAGGTGAAATTCAGTAGAGATTTAGAATAATAAACTACAGCTGAATTAAGCAAAAGAAAGAAAATCAATAACTTGAACAATATTTGGTACAAACTAATATATTCTTAAGAAAAATACAATTATAGATTAAAAACTTTGAACAGATAAAATTTCTAATAATGATTGCCACAAGATTCTTTATTGATTGCATAAGATATATTGATCAGCTCAAAAGTGTTTTCAAATTCTTTATAAGATCAGCCCAACAGTTGAAGAAAAAAGCTAGTCCAAAAGCTCACAACTAATCAGAAAAAGTGACCAACAAGACAAAAAAAATATAATTTAACAGACTTAGAAAAATTGAGTGGGGTTAAGAAAGAGCTGACATGATTGTCATGTGTCAGCTTGGAGATTGGTGTGATAGCAGTTAAAATAATGTAGAACCAGCAATACCAAGAGGAAAATTTGTATATGACTTTTCTGAAAAGTAAAACAAATATCAGGAAAAACAATTCAAATATGATTACATAAAATAAATAAAGTGTTATGAAGATTAAGTAATTTTTTTGAAAATTAAACAGTTACACAGACTTTGAAATGGGCTTAATTATTTTAAGCATTGAACAAAAGGCATTTAGCCAAAATTCCCAAGATGAGAAAATCATTATGAAATTATATTCAGAGCAACTGCTTCACCCTAAATGCAAACTAAGAACTTATTTTTATATAATAATGTATCTTTCTAAAAATACATTATTTTATTTTGTATTTTGATTAATATATGAAATTAAAAATGAAAGTCTAAATGTATTTCCTAGAGATATTTAAATAATTCATAAAATACCAACCAACATTTCATATATAAAACAAATTAAAACTGAAAAACAGAATATTTAGGAAACAATAAAAAATATATGAAAGATAATATAAATTTCTTATACATAAAAGTCTGAATGAAAATGGTAAAAAAAAATGTCCACTGGTTATATATCAGTAGCTTATATAATTAACATTTTTAAAAAGCATCTACTATAGAGATATTTTCTATGACCTTATATAAAATATAAAATTATACACAAAAAACAAACTCTTGAGATGGCATTTCCAAAGATAGTTGAAGAAATATTCCTAATAATACAGCAGGTGATATTCTTTTTAATTCCAGATTTTTTTTTTTTTTATTCTTACCAATCAACTTCAGTTGTTTGAACTGCAACTTAAAAACACACACACACACCCACACAGTGGGCAGACATTTTTCAGTCATAGGAAGGTGATAAGTATGAGGGATTATGTAAATCAATATGATTCTCATGGATAAAATAAAGAAAACCTGCATCTAATTTTGTGATCACAGTCATGCGTTTATAGAAAACCAAAAAAGGTAGAGGGGGTTATACACGGCTGCTAAAACATGTAACAAGTTATATTTGAATAAATCCCAAATTACATACTGTCATAAATTTACAAATTTGAGAGAGAACTGTATATGTATGAAGTTTTATGATTTTGACACTTATTTTATATTCAATATATAAACAAATTCAGATCTAATTTATAACCAAGTTCAGAATTGAGAAACTCGGACAAGTTCATCAATATGGCAAAACATCAAAATAGCCTTAAATTATTTTATGTACAAGAGCAGTAAGGTTTATCAAAATCATGCTTTCATAAAAGGGGTTTAATAGCGGTAAAATATTCAAATTATATACTTAATTTCTTAATATTTGTTTTTGATAATTCACTTTAATAAAAATAAAATTAAATTAAAACTAGGTCAGTTTAAGCGAAATTTTACAGTTTACTAAGAAAAAAATTCAGTCAAATAATTTTATCTGTATATTTTACCATTTAAAAATCAGAGATTGCTATAACCATGACAGTTCAGCTAGAAATCATAGTTTATTGATGCTTTTTAAAGTTCGGAGAGGAGTCATGTCAAGAGATATTTAGATTCAGATAAGTTCTTGTTATCACAATGATTAGACAAATCATTTCTACATCCTTCAAAAATTCATAAGAAACTTCTTTACAGAATGCACACCTGAAAAAGGTGCTAAATTGGATCAGCTGAAACTAATCTTTATTTTCTTTATGAATGCCTCAAAAATAATAGAGATGGATGAACTTTAAGAAAAGAAAAAAAAAACTCCTATAACACTGCTGGTTTTTGTTTTAAAAGATGAACCCACATTCAAAACATTGTAAAATTTAATTTTATATAAATTGGGGAGGGGGGGCATTTTCTTAAGAGAGGTTGAAGAATTTGTTTTAAAAAAAAAAAAAGGAAGTAATAACTAGCATTAATTATTACTTTATTTGTACAGATTTAAAGTCATTTAAATACTACCAATAACAAACGATGAACAAACTTGCTCAAGTTAATGTTGATATTGTAATTTTATCATAGCCTACCATACAATTTAAAAGAAAGGTTTCCCAGAAAATTAAAAATGCTACTAAAAAAACTGAAAATAAGTAATTATTATTATTATAATGATCTAATTTTTTTAACACAGTAAAAATGACATCTTACAAATTTTTTGTTAGTGCAATACAATTAAAACGTTCTAACTTTGAGACTAAAACAATTTCCAGTCTAATTAAGCCACCCATTTCAGAATAGTTTTATGCATGAATTGTAAGGAGTAAAAAAATCTGTCCAAGGTAGATAACTCCAGTTATATTAACTGCTAATTACAAAGTTATTTTTGCACTTCTTCCCATCAGTTATTGTGATGAACAGTGATGAGCGATATATAACAATAAGGTTTACTTGATAATTAACATTTGCAAATAATGATATGAATCTTATAAACAGGAAGTGATTTGAAAGTGAAATTTGAGAGTTTAATTCTGGCAGATTTGTATATCCTGAAAATAAACTGTTTCTTGCTATAGATTGTCAGTGTCTTATTTCAGTATGTTAAGAAAAAAAGAAAATGAAAAAAATGAAGCAATATACTAAGGAAAAGTTTAACATCAATTTACATAAAATAAACCATATCTTGAGAATTTATTTCAAACAAACCAAATAATTCATTTTTAAAATTTAAAAACTGATTTTTACCAGAAAGTATGGTCCATATTACTTCAATAATTCTGCTTTAAAACTTGATTTATTTTTTGAATGAATGAATCCAAATTTTCTAGAAACAATGATAATATGAAGGAAAAATGGTTGTTCACCAAATATTATAATCAAATCTGTCCTTTTTAAAAGAATGTAACCTAAAGAAACTAAAGTGATAATTTTTAATACATTAGATAGAGAATAACTGAAAAGTAATCCCATATTTCTAATGTAGAAAGTGGAATCCATATTGTTTCTCAGGTTATACTTATTCTCAAAGACACAGCTAGTTCTATAGGTTTGTCATAAATCCCTATGAAAAATATATCTGATTACAATAATGGATATAGCTTTCTAATGACTTTAATATCAAACCACATCAGTTTTTTTTTTTTTCAAGATAAAGAAAATATACAATGCTCTAACCATTAAATATTAAAAAGAAAATGTGGGGTTCAGTAAAATCTAGTTTCTGTCTAATCAAATTTACGTGTTTTCAGAATCTATAGAGTTGAATCGAGATTTTCCAACTAATCTATACAACCAATGTTATTAGATCAAGATTCATGCCCATGATTAAACAAAGTTTGATCAAATCTTAAATAATCAAAGTAACAGATAGAAAAATAAAAACAAAGAAAAAAAAAATTCTTTCAATGATTTCACAAGGATCAAAAATGAACCCAATGCAAAATGTGGTAAGAAGGACATTAGATATAGGAAGGAAATATTGTGTATGTTCAAGGTTGAATAAGAGTCAGCTTTTAAAATAACTTTATACCTGGTGTGGTAAAAATTCTTCGATAAATTTTAGATGTCTATTTTATTTTTTTTTTATTTTTTAATTCATAACTGATATTGAAAATTATGGTTAAATACATGATTTGAATAATTACTGCAATGATGATAATGTTAATGTTTAAATGATGAGCAAATAGATTGTAAATTTGACAGTTTATAAAATTTGGATAAAAAACTAAAACACTTTTATACCTTAAACTTATATTCAGATCTGCGTGTAAACATAGATAAACAGCATCTATTTCAATTGGTTTCAGAGGAGACACAATCTTAATTCAATATGAACCTTCCCAGAAAAAAAAAAATTATAGCAGTGGGGATATTTCAAATTGAAATTGAAAAAAGCCAGAGAAACTGGTTTACAGGCAAAAATGTGACCTCGAAGGGAATAGTGAAAAACAAAGCTTACACATGTCTGGGGGTTGTAGGTCACAAAGAGTGTGTGGCTAGAGAGGGGAATTAGCTAACATAGAAAGAAACTATTTATAAAAAATTTTGACTGTTACATTTAGTGGCAACAAGGGTGCAAAAATAGATAGCCTTTTTAAATCTATGTTAACAGGAAAAATATCCATGTAATACAGAAGGTGAAAACAACACCAAATCCAGACAACATTCAATTTTGAATAAAGAAACTAATATGTAGCATTACTAGAAATGTTTATCATAGTTACACTAGAAAAACAAAGAAAAATTTGGTTGGTGGAATATCCTACCAGGAGGATATAAAACTGGCAATAAGACAAGTTAAAATAGATGCAAGTCAAGAGATCCAGGTATCTCAAACTTTCATTTCATAGTTAACGACAAATATAAGAACTGATCCAGTTTGACTATAAGGAAAATGACATTTTTGAAGCAATCAATAAGAATCATCAGCTAACAGAATGCAGAAAATTCAATTTGAAGTTATAACGAGTGCACTTACAGGAGTAAAGTCAGAAGAATACACGCAATCAAAATAGGCTATAAATTGTTATCTCCCCAACCCAATAAATTTTAAGAAAAAAACAAATTTTTCAAAATAACTTTATATGAACTGAAAAAAAATGTGAAAGTACAGTATTTTCCAAGAATTCTTCCAACTAAATCCCCTTTGTTTCAGCAAATGCATTGCTTAGCCTTCTTCAGGTGTTCTATATACTTCCTTTCTGAATAGCATACAATAACATAAAATAACAAAAATGGTTAGTATACAGATCAAAACAAACCACTATAAGTTGATAATCTTCACAATATTTTGTATCATGCAAGGTAATTCCATAATTTATCTATAGAATTCAACTCCAATCCCATTCT